>CAUYUJ010018170.1:499820-514820 GCA_963575745.1 Prorocentrum cordatum | reverse complement strand
TAGTAGTAGTAGTAGTAGTAGTAGTAGTGGTAGTAGTAGTAGTAGGAGTAGCAGTAGTATGATAGTAGTAGTAGTAGTAGTAGTAGTAGTAGTAGTAGTAGTAGTAGTAGTAGTAGTAGTAGTAGTAGTAGTAGTAGTCGTAGTAGTAGTAGTAGTAGTAGTAGTAGTAGTAGTAGTAGTAGTAGTATTAGTAGTAGTAGTAGTAGTAGTTAGTAGTAGTAGTAGTAGTAGTAGTAGTAGTAGTAGTAGTAGTAGTAGTAGTAGTAGTAGTAGTAAGTAGTAGTAGTAGTAGTAGTAGGAGTAGTAGTAGTAGTAGTAGTAGTAGTAGTAGTAGTAGTAGTAGTAGTAGTAGTAGCAGCAGCAGCAGTAGTAGTAGTAGTAGTCGTATGAGTAGTAGTAGTAGTAGTATT
Source organism: Prorocentrum cordatum (assembly GCA_963575745.1). Taxonomy (NCBI): domain Eukaryota; class Dinophyceae; order Prorocentrales; family Prorocentraceae; genus Prorocentrum; species Prorocentrum cordatum. Next base: position 514,410 of record CAUYUJ010018170.1, on the reverse strand, counting down.
AGTAGTAGTAGTGTAGTAGTAGTAGTAGTAGTACTGCTACTACTACTACTACTACTACTGTACTACTACTACTACTACTACTACTACTACGCTACTACTACTACTACTACTGCTACTACTACTACTACTACTACTACTAGTGGCAGTCGTAGTAATGATAATCCGCGTTGTCGTTGCCGTCGTCGTCGTAGTCGTAGGACGTCGTAGTCCGAGCACAGCAAGGTGCCACGGGGAACCACTGTGCGAAAGTGAGATTGGGTATGTGCGGTTCCTCGATATCGTAATTTCATCCGCCACCGTGCCGCTGGGTGCGAGGTGGCCTCGAAGGTTCAACCATCTACCGGAAGGGTCTTTCAGTAGCCCGGGCCCCAAGTGACTAAATCTATCCGCGTTTGGCGCGTCTCGTCGGGGGGTTGTCGCGTCTTCTCGCGTTGCTTTTTGGGACCCGAGGGGGCCCCGAGATTGGCCCAGAGAGCCCCAAGAGGCTCTCAAAACAGCCAAAGAGGGCCCCGAGCCGCCGAACGATCGGTCCAAGACGCCCAAGATGGCCCCTAGACGGCCCAAGAGGCTTCCAGAACGCCCAGCAATGAATCCAAGAGGCCTCCCGAGAGGGCTCCAAGAGGCAAACATATGTGATGTTCCTGCGTTTTCTGTTGTCGGATGTTCGCGTTTTCGCCTTTTTGGCTTCCAGACGCTACACGACGGGCCACGATTTCGGTTTTTGGAGACGCAGAAAACACTCCCACAGATCCTGCGGGGCTCTCCGCATTGACAGCGCAACAGCGCCCGATCAGCCCACGAATAGCTGCATGCAGTACCAGCCCACTGGGAGAGTCCACTGCCTCCTGAAAGTCCAGCTCGCCCACCGAACACTGCTTGCAATACCCGCCCGTGAAAGAATCGCTGGTCCCGTTCGCCGCCCCCTCAACGCACTTGGCCTCGGAGCTCTGGCTCCAGCACGCCTCCCACTGGCAGTGGTTTGCCCGTGTGGGGGTGCAGGCCTCGCCGAATCCTGTCCCGCCTCTTGCGCTTGCTGTCCGCGGCCGCCACCGCACCTGTGGTAGTGGCCCAGGGCAGTTCTTGCCAAGCTCGCCTCGGCGGTGCGCCGACTAGGCCGCGCACGTGACGCACACCACGCGTGGCCCGTGGAATTTCACGTTGTGCTGCCTTCGCTCGTCCTGCTCTGCCCTTGGTGGCTGGGACAGAGCAGGACTCCGCTCTTCCGCCCCCGTACCCGTAACCCTTGAAGTACCACGCTGTGATCTCAACCTCTCGCGGCCCCCCTCGGCAACGTGCCCACCAGTAGCGTTTCTCCGCCCAACAACTGCACCCATGGCCTGCCGCCCACGCTTATACATTATACGCAGCTGCCGCCGGTCGCACCGTGCCTCAGGGCCCCCTGCATGGCCTGCACCACCTGCGCCTCCAAAGACCTCGGTGTTGTGCTGCCTCCCGTCGTCGTCGGTGTCCGCCAGGGCGGTACCACGCACTCTGACTCCCAAACAGAGCTTCCTCCTCATCCTTGCCGTGGCTGCTCGGCGCCCACAACGTACGCACACCTGTTATTGGCCGTGCGTCTCGACTTGGTGCTGCGTGAGGCTGACCTGCGGTTTGGGCATCTTCCGCCTCGCCTGACCAGGGGGGGGGGGCGGCACGCCAGGCCACTCACCAGTCAACCCGCTGATGCCACCAGCCCGCGTTCTGAATCGCCCACTTGACCTTGTCTCCTGGATCGTCCAATGCTTTCTGCTTACCGTAGTACTCGTCATCCGCTGCTTCTTTCGTGGACAGCGGTCCACCGCCTCGTTGCTCTTCACAATCCTGTGCGCTTGTCCCTGAAACTCGTCGGTCGCCGTCTTGGACCTGTGCGCCTTGACGTGCCTGACGCCGCTGACGTCAAACTCGATGTCCTTCACCTTCTGCCAACTAGGCTGCCACAGATCCGCACGAAGTTGCTTCCACGCTAGACTTCATCCTTCGCCCTTCGCCAGGCCGTCGATGATACCCGTGTGATCCGTGAGGATACGACATGGTGGCGTCACGCTCTCCAGCACTTTAAGGAAGGCCCATGCGTCTGCGCGCTTAAATGTCCTGTGCCCTGGGAGCTGGCACGGCAGCGGCCCGTATAGTTGCATCTTCGGTCTCCCCTCCTCTGCGAGAGGCACGAAGAGGACCCCGAAAGGCTCCAAGAGGCCCCCAAGAAGACCCCACGGCCCAAGGGCGCCCACGCGGCCCCCAAACTGTTCCCAAGAGGCCCCCCCAGAGCGCACCGATGATATCCGAATAAGCACCCCTGAGAACGCAGACATACAACCCAGGCGCGGTGGCGGGATGGGCCGCGGCCAATCGATCAATATATATATATATATATATATATATATACAAGACTGCAGTGGCGCTTCGCGCCATGCACCTTGGTCCTTGAAGTTTGGTATGCAGGCGGAGTGGCAGGAAGGTCAAGCCGACAATTTAGCGATAACTCCTGGTTGCCTTTTCCGGCATCGCCGCTATACTGATGTTGTTTCGTTTTCCTTCCTCCATGCTTATTGTTCCTTATTTTCGCCATACCCTGCGCATTCTCGCCATCCTCCTCAGCTCTTTTTTGCGGAGGCTCCTCCTTGAAGAGCCTCTAGGGGCCTCACAAAAGTTGTTTCGGGCTTTCTTAAGGCCTTCTGGAGGCCTCCTGGGCGTATTCTGGGGGCCTCCGGGGGCTTCCTCGGGCCACCCTGCCTCCAACCGCCGTCTCCCTGAACGACCGAATCACGATTTGGAATTCTTCGGAGGGCGTCTTTGGCCCATCTTGGGCCGCCATGGGGCTCTCTGAGGGCCATCTTGGACCCGTGTTGTGCCGTTTTGGGGCTCTCTTGGACTGCCTGGAAGCCCTTTCGGATGGTTGTGGGGCGATTTGGGAGCCTCCCAGGCGGTTTCGGACGCCCAGAAGACCGCCGTCTTGGAGCATCGGGATGCCGAAAAGAGAAGAACCCCCAAATTCACCAACAACCCGCGGAAAACCAATATTTTTTTCCTCGGGGGGCCTTCTTGGGAGTGCTCTTGGAGGCCTCTTTGGAGCCGTCTTGGAGGCCTCTTGTACCATCTTGCGGTCACGTCGGTCACTCTTGGAGCGCTCTTGTGCTGTCTTGGGGGTCTCTGGGACGTCTCCGATGACCCCCCTGATCGCCCTAAGTGTGCTGGGAAGGCTTGGCAAAACGCCTTGCGAGGCCCGGTGGCCGCTTCGAGGCCCGTCCGGAGGGCCCCAAAGCCCCAGGTCCCGGGAGTCCGGTTTTTTTTTGGGGGGGTGACGGGTTTTCCCCCCGCCAGGGCTTATACAAATATAGGAAGTGGAATATGGATAATCTATACACACAGTTACATCGCTCTCTCTCTCTCTCTCGATTTGTTTTTATATATATATATATATAGATATGGCGATGCGTATGTGTATATATATACACATATGTACATGTATAAGATTGTGCGTGGGTGCGCCGCGACGCCGCGCGAGTGGCCGCGACGCTTCTACATGGTCGCGACGCCTTTTACTGTCCAGCGAAATTCAGTGAACTTATATACAGGCTGCGACGCGCGCGTGGCCTCCTGTATACATGTGCTCTGGGAATTTCCTCGCCGCGACGCCGCACGCGTGGCCGCGACGACAAACAAGCGCGTGTGTATGTGTGTATTCATATTCCAGCTCAGCTGTAGGTTGCGTGTAAGCACTGGTTGTGGATTCCCTCGGCGCGTCTCGTCAGAGTGCTCCTTTTTCCCACGTGGCGGCACTACGGGTGCTCCGCCGCGCTCGCGCGAGAAACGGTCGCGGGAGGGCCTGCGGGGCACGGCGCCATCGGCTGGGCTTGCCTGTGGTCACGAGCGCCGGACTCATCCATATCCACGTCCTCGCGGTCTGGACCCCGGGGCGCGATACCGTGGATACGCAATCGCACGCATACGTCCTGCGCGGGGCATCCGCGATCAAAACGCCCCATGTCCACGGGATCGCGGCCCAGAGTCCCAGCCCGTGAGGCCACGGATGCGGATGTTTTCCGCCCGCGATGTGGGGAGGAGGCGTGAACATGGAGAAGTGAGCTCGAGGTCTGGGCGTCCCATCTGTCCCCCCAGGTAGCGTCTCGCCGGAGGGTTCGAAACATGGTTGTCCCAACCCTCCCCTGTTGGTTTTAGTTTTGAGCAGAGCACTGCTCGGGCGTCTCCTTCTCACCCCCTCCACCATCTACCTCTTCCTCTTCCTGCAAGACCTGCATCTTGTGCATCCTCTTGGGAGCTGCGAGCTGCGGCTCCTGAGAGGTCCAGCGGTGTGGAGTTCTGCGCGCATCCAGCCGAGACCTCGCGACTCTGTCTGACTGCGAACTGTGCAGCTGTCACCACTTTCGTAGACTCCTGGGAGGTCCAGCGAAGTGGAGTTGTATGCGCATCCAGCCGAGACCTCGCGGCTCACTGGTTGGCTTCGAACTGCGCAGCTGTCGCCTCTTCCATGGGCTTCTGGAAGGTCCAGCGGATTGGACTTGTACTCGCAACGGAGACCCCGCGGCTCCCAGGGTGGCTGCGAGCGACGAAATTGTCGCCACTTTCGTGGGCTCCTGGGAGGTTCAGCGGAGTAGAGTTGTACGCGCAAACAACTTCGAGACCCCGCAGCTCCATTGTAGGGCTGCGAACTGCGCAGCCGTCGACACTTTCGTAAGCTCCTGGGAGGTCCAACGGAGTGGAATTGTACGCGCATCCAGCCGAGACCACGCGGCTCCCTGGTTGGCTGCAAACTGCGCATTTGTCGCCACTTCCGTGGGCTCGTGGGGGGGCACGGCAGAGGCTAGGGAAGCACAGTTCACTTCGAGACCTCGCGCCTCCCTCGGGGGCTGCGAACTGCGCAGCCGTCGCAACTTTCGTGGGAGGAGCGTCGGAGACGAGGACACGCCGGACTACTTCGAGACCGCGCAGCTCCCTCGGGGGCTGCGAACTGCGAAGCTGCCGCCACTCCTGTGGGCTCCTGGGAGGGACGAGGGAAGCGCAGACTACTTCGAGACCTCGCTGCTGCCCCAGGGGCTGCGAACAGCGCAACTGCCGCCACTCCCGTAGGCTCCAGAGAGGCACGGCGGAGGTGAGGGAAGCGCAGACTACTCCGAGAGCTCGCGGCTCCCTCGAGGGCTGCGAACTGCGCATGTGTCGCCACTTTCGTGGGCTCCTGGGGGGCACGGCGGAGGTGAGGACAGCGCCGATCACTTGGAGACCTCGCGGCTCCCCCGGGGGCTGCGAGCTGCGCAGCTGCCGCCACTTTCGTGGGCTCCGGGGGGGGGGCACGGCGGAATGCAGGGAAGCGCAGGCCATGCCTATCTCGCGATGTGTTCTTTGGTATGTCCTCCCTCTTTCCTCCTCTTCCCCCTCCTCCTCATCCTCTCTCCTCCTGCCTCCTTGCCTCCTCGCTTTCCTTGCTCGCATCTTTCCTAGCAGGGAGCCGCGAACTGCGCAGCTGTCGCCACTTTCGTGGGTTCCTGGGGGGCACGGCGGATGTGACGGCCACGCAGGCACTATCGAGAGCTCGCGGCTCCCTCGGGGGCTGCGAACTGCGCATGTGTCGCCAATTTCGTGGGCTCCTGGGAGGCACGGCGGAGGTGAGGGCCATGCAGATCCATTCGAGACCGCGCAGCTCCCTCGGGGGCTGCGAACTGTGGAGCTGCCGCCGCTGTCGTGGGCTCCTGGGAGGCACGGCGGAGGTGAGAGCCACGCGGATCCAGCCGAGACCTCGCGGCTCCCTTAGGGGCTACGAAGTGCGATGCTATCGCCACTTTCGTTGGCTCCTGCGTGGCCCGACGGAGTGTGGGGTCACGCCGCGCGCGCTTATCTCGCGCGCGCGCATGGAGCGTTCGTATCGTTGTTGGCCTCGCGTGGAGAAGGAGGGGGGTGAATCTCGTGCTTGTCCCAAACCTTCTGTGTTGGGTTCTCGTTTTGATTAGAACACTGTGGTCTACATCCTCATTTGTATCCCTCCTAATCCTCCTGCCTCCTCCTCCTCCTCCTCCTGCCTCCTTGCCCCCCTCGCTCGTACCTTTTTTACCGGGGGGCGGATCCAACCGAGACCCCACGGCTCCCTGGGTGGCTGCGAACCGCGAAACTGTCGCCACTTTCAGGGGCTCATGGGAGGTCCAACGGAGTGGAGTTGTACGCGGATCCAGACGAGACCTCGCGGCTCCCTGGAAGCTGTGAACTGTGCAGCTGTCGCCAGTTCTGTGGACTCCTGGGAGGTCCAGCGGAGTGGAGTTGTACGCGGGCACAGCCAAGACCTCGCGGCTCCCTGGGGGGCTACGAACTGCGCAACCGTCGCCACTGTCGTGAGCTTCTGGGATGTCGAGCGGACTGGAGTTGTACGCGTATCCAGCCGAGACCTCGCAACTCCCCCGGGGCTGCGAATTGAATTGGACAACTGTGGCCATGTTCGTGAGCTCCTGGAAGATTCTGCGGAGTGGAGCTGTGTGCGGATCCAGCCGAGACCCCGCGGCTCCCTGGGGGGGCTTTGAACTGCGAAACCGTCGCCACTTTCGTGGGCTCCTGGGAGGTTCAGCGGAAAGGAATTGTACGCGGGTTCAACCGAGACCTCGCGGCTCCCTGTTCGGCTGCGTGCTGCGCAACCGTGACCACTTTCGTGGGCTCCTGGGAGGTCCAGCGGAATGGAGTTGTACGCGAATCCAGCCGAGACCTCGTGGCTCCTTCGGCGGCTGCGAGCTACGCGACAATCGCCACTTTCGTAGGCTCTTGGGAGACTCCGCGACTCCGCCGTGCCTCCCAGGAGCCCACGAAAGTGGCAACAGTTGCGCACCCCGCACCCACACAGGGAGCAGCGCAGGATGAGGCAGGAGGAGAGGGGGAGGCGAAGGAGAAGTAGGAGTCGCGACTGCGGCGCTCTCTTCAAAACAAGAACCCAGCACAGGAAGGTTGGGGAACAAATGCCCTGCGACGTACCGAATACGCTGTTCTGAACCTGTGGCGTTTATACCAACGACCGCCCATTACGAACGAATAGTTTGAAAGACCCGCCGTGCGCAGGAGCACACATTGCGCACGCCCCCCCCCCAAGGAGCCGCGAGGACTCGGTTGGGTCTACGTGGCCCTCTACTCCACTGGACCTCCCAAGAGCCCACGACAACGGCGACAATCGCGCACGTCGCAGCTCCCCAGCCGGCCCTTCGCAATCCTCCAAGAGGCAACAAGGTCTCGACTGGGTCTGCGTGGCCGTCCTCTCCGCTGGACATCCCAAGAACCCACGGCAATGGCGACAGATGCGCACTTCGCAACCCCCCGGGGAGCCGCGAAGTCTCGACTGGATCTGCGTGGCCCTCAACTCCGCTGGATCTCCCACGAGGCTACGAAAGTGGCGACAATTGCACAATTCGCAGCCCCCCAAGGAGCCGCAAGGTCTCGGCCGGGTTTGTGTGTTCCTAAACTCAGCTGGATCTCCCAGGAGCCCACGGAAATGGCAACACTGGCGCACTTCGCAACCCACCAAGGAGCCGCGATGTCATGGCTGGGTCTCCTTGGCCCTCCATTCCGTTGGACCTCCCAGGAGCCCACGACCACTGGCAACAAATGCGCACTTCGCAACCCTCCAGGGAGCCTCGGAATCTCGGCCGGGTCTGCGTGGCCCTCCACTCCGCTGGACACACCAGATGCCCACGAACGTGGCGACAAGTGCACACTTCGCAGACCTCCAGGGAGCCGCGAGAGGGGAGGGGTGACGAGGAAGCGGAGGAGGCGGAGGAGGAGGAGGAGGAGGCGGAGGAGGAGGAGGACAAGAAGAAGGAGGAGGAGGACGATGCGGGAAGGAGGAGTGGAGACCACAGTGCTCTGTTCAAGACGACAGTCCAACACAGGAGGGTTGGGGCACAACGCACAGCCGAGTCCCACAAAGGGGGCGGGGACCCCGACACCACCCCCGTAGATCGTGTGGTCCGACGGCCGTTTCGCCTGAGACTTCCTCACACTTTATTCAGGAATCGCGCTCTCGTCTCAATGACAACTAGATGCTTGGTCCAAACGGCCAGGATGGGTTGTAACAGCATCCGCCAAAGTGATTTTCGCACGTGGAGGCGTTGAATAATGCCAAGGGCTGTCTGCAATGGCTCCTGTATTCTGATAAGGCCCCCCCCCCGCCCGTACCAGCATCTTCCCGTATGCACCGCACTAACTCCCGAAGCTACGATCTCTCGTACCTGCCAGAGGCGTACCCAACCCCTTCTCCACGCGAAGCGACACTTTATATGAACACTCCATACAACAGGACACGGAACCTACTCCGCTCGACCCCCCGATAACCCATGACCTTGGCGACAATTCCGCACGCCGCAGCCCACTAGGGAGCCGCGACGTGTCGGCCAGGTCTGCGTGGCCCTCCGCCCTCGCTGGACACACCAGAAGCCCACGAACGTGGCGACAAGTGCACACTTCGCAGCCCTCGAGGGAGCCGTGGGGTCTCGACTGCTTACCGCTGCCTCCGCTGGACCTTCCAGGAGCCCAGCGAAAGTAGCGACACATTATGCGGAGTTGGCAGCCTCCCAGGAAGCAGAGAAGTCTCGCCTACCCATGGCACCCGCTGAACCTCCCAAGAACCCGCAGTTGGCAGCCCTGCAGGGAGCCGGGAGTTCTCGCCTGCCCACCGCCTCCGCTGAACCGCCCGAACGCCCGCACCGCAGCTGGCAGCCTCCCAGGGAACCGCGAGGTCTCGCCTGCCCACCGGAGCCCACGCGAGTGAGAAGTGCGCACTCCGCAGCTCCCCAGGGAGCCGCGAGGTCTCGCCCGACTACCGCCCCCGCTGCACCCCCGCACGGAAGCCCACGGAAGTGGCGACGCGTGCGCAGTTGACGGCCTCCCACGGAGCCGCGGGGTCGCGCCTGCCCACCGCATCCGCTGGACCTCCCGCGAACCAGCAGCTGGCTGCCTGCCAGGGGCAGCCGCGAGGTCTCGTCTGCCCACCGCCTCCGCTGGACCTTCGGGGACCCACGGACGTAGCAGGAGGAGACGGGAGGAGGAAGCAGGAGGCAGGAGGAGAAGGGAGGAGGGAGGAGGATGAGGAAGACGAGCGCGCCATGCTCGACTCAACACGAGAACCCAACATTGACAAAAACCATGGATCCGCGCTCCCGAGGCCACGATCCCTGGTTGAAAGCAATGGATCCGCGTTCCAAGCTTTCAAGACGGCCCATGCAGGCAACGAAGGACACCAAGATGGCCCAAGATGCCTTGAGGACGGCCCGAGATGGTCCCAAGGCGGCCGAATATAGCTTCAATACGGTCCATCATGCCTCCAAGGGAGCCACAAGAGGACCTCCAACAAGGTACGTAGAAACCAACATCATCTATTTCCGTTAGGTTTGTGAGTGGTGCTTGCATTCCCGCATTTCCGGGCTTCCGTCAGCCTCCACGATGACCACAACACGGCCTAAGAGGCCCCCAAGAGGGTCCCAAGATGGCCCCAGAGGACCCCACGATGGCCTAAGAGGCATCCAAGACGGCCCAAAGACGGCCCAAGCGGGCCTCCCGCGGGACTCAAGACGGCCTTAGGAAGTCCTTCGACGGCCCAAGACGGCGCCAAGACGACCCCACGACGGCCCCCAGACACCATCCATACGGCCAAGATGGCCCCAAACCAGCCCAAGAGAGCCCCAAGACGGCGCCAAAGGGCTCAAAGGAACGCTCAAGACTGCCTCACGGGAGGCCAAGACAGCGCAAAGACGGCCCAAACGAGTTTCACGAGAGCGCCTCTAGTAGTGAAGACAGCAGGTCTCACATGTGACGGCTTTCCTCCTCCTCCTACTTCTTCTCCTCCTCCTCCTTCTCCTCCCCCTCCTGCCCCTCCTCAGCAGCAGCAGCAGCAGCAGCAGCAGCAGCAGCATCACCCCCATCATCCTCATAATCCTCGCCACGTATCTACCAAGCCTGGAGACACGACACGAAATGACAAACGCGACGGCCTCCTGTGCCCTCTTGAACAATCGCCGCTGAAACTGTTGGGCTGGCACGGTGGCGGCACTTGCCACAAGCAGCTGGATCCGCCGCCCCCTGCTTGCAGGGGTGCACGGCGTGCTGGATGAGCTGTCAGGTTTTGGTTCTTTTTCCAAAAGAACTCCCCAGTGGGCTCCGGCAGAACCCGCCGGCCACCCGGAAAATCCCCAAACGTGCTCAACGACCGGAAAAAATCCTCCAAAAAACGGCCGTTTCGCTCGGGACATCCTCAAAACATCGCGAAGATGGCCCAAGATGGCCTCCAAGTCCGCCCGAGATGGTCCAAGACGGCCTCCAAAACGGCCCAAGAGAGTCCAAGACGGCCCAAGACGGCCCAAGAGGCCCCCCAGAGGCCTCCCAGACGGCCCAAGAGGCCTCCAAGAGGTCCTCCAGGAGAGTCCGAAGAGGCCAAAATCATTGATTTTCCCTTGGTTTTTGAAGGATTTTGACATTTGCGCCTTTTCGGCTCTCCGACGGCTCAAGACGGCCCAAGAAGCCCCCAAGATCGCCCAAGAGGGCCCCCAAGAGAGCCCCATGATGATGGCCCAAGTGGCCTCCAAGATGGCCCCTAGAGGGCCCCAAGACGGCCCAAGAGGCCTCCAACACGCCCAAGATGGCCTCCAAGACGCCCAAGATGGCCTCCAAGACGGCCCTGGAGCGCCCCAAGAGGGTCCCCCGTTGGCCCAGAAAGGCCCCCAAAACGGCTCCCGACGGCGTCAGACGTGCCAGGAACCCACCAAGATGGCCGAAGTTGGCTCGAAGCTGGCCCAAAAGGGCCCAAGAGGCCCCCAAGAGGGCCTCCAGGAAGGCCAAAAGATGCCAAAATCACTGATTTTCCCAAGGTTTTTGATGGATTTGGGCATTTCCCTTTTTTCGGCCTTCCGACGGCCCGAGACGGCCCAAGAGCCCCCAAAGATCGCCGAAAGATCGCCCAAGAGGCCTCCAAGACGGCGACGATGACCATCAAGACGCCCACGTGTTCCCCGAAGGCTTTCCAAACCGATTCGGGGAACACATGGTCCGATGGCTTGGCAGGTCTGGCCTCAACGTTCGGCCACATAGGCGCTTCCACAAAGGCAGGGGGCGGCGGTGATTCGCCGTAGGCGTCTTCGATACACTACGGTGCGCATGGCCGTACTATCTCCCGTCCCGGCTGCAACTTTCCCGGGAATCCCTCGGAATACCTAGGAATGGCCGACCTCCTACTCCTCGACCCGCCTTTTCGCCTTTGCTGCTATTCGGGTGCCTTACACTGGTGATCACACCAATCGTTTGTTTTCGCCCAGCTTGGGGCCGCGCGACCATCACTCATCGATCCGACTCGAACAGAAAGCTGCGGGAAGACTGGGTGTAGGGCTCCGGTTGTGATTTCTCGCGATCTTGTTTTTCGCAACGACGGAACTCAGGGGAAGTGGGAGGGAACAGGGTAGAGGAGGGCGCAGGGAGAAGGAGAGAGGGGGGAGGAGCGAGGAGGCGGAGGGAAGGGAGTGAGGCCGAGCGGCTCCCCGAAAAGCTCCATCCTGGAGGAAAACCAGAAAGAGGGGAAGGAGAAGGGAGGAGGCGCAAGATGAGTAGACAAGCGCGTTCCACTACTCGCACAGTAGCCACTCGCAAGTGGCCTGGATACGCCGCGGAGGATCTACGATATATTACACAAAGGCAGACGCATGGTTTTCTGGGCGTTTGCGAGTAAGGCACTGCGCGAGTAGCGGAACGCGCTAGGTGAATGAGGGGGAAGAGGGTGAGGGGCCAGCGTGCCCGGAAAGGAGCCAGGGTGGTGCACCCAAGCTCTCCGAAGGCACGTGCACGCGCGGCATCCGCGAGCGCGGGCGCCGCGTTGGCCCGCTCGCAGCCGCCAGATGCTACGCTCGACTGCCACGCGGCAAGCTACGGCCCGGGGCGAGCTGGTCGCTGCCTGTCCTCAGCGGGGCGTGGAGCCCAGGGCTGGGGGCGTGCCGCCGGCGGAGCCCTGGTACGGTGGCGTGGCGGTCTGGTTCGGTGGCGTGCCACTGGAGGAGCCCTCCTTGGAGGAGCTCGAGACGCTGGAGGGCAGCAGCTCGGCCCTGTGGTCGGTGACGTACTTCACGAACACGTCGAGGGGGATGCCCGCAGCCTTCGACAGATTGGCTCCGGAGTACATCCTCCTGATGTGGGCGTCCCGCATGTACGCAGGCAAGAAAGGCGTCAGTGCCTTGAAGGCGCCCGCAATCTCGTCGCCTGTCAGGGTACCTTGCTGCTCCTCGTCGAACATCATGAAAATGAACCGCAGCTTGTCTTCATCGGCCGACATAGAATAGAGAGCAAGTCCTACCACAAAAATGCGAAGATCCAGCTCACCCATCACATCGACGTCGAAGATATCGAAGGCTTCTTTCATGGCCTCGGTTCGCGGCCTGTCAACCACAAGGCAGAATGCTTCGAACGAGATGAAGCCTGAATCCTGCGTGTCCATCTGTATACACTTCTGGTAGATGTCCTTGATGATGTCGGGCTGAAGGCGTCGGTTCCCCATGATCTGCGCGACGGCCATGCCACGTTTGTCGATGTGTTCCTGTCTGGAGCCAGAGGAGCCACCCGTGGTCCCAGTTCCAACGTCCGAAGTCCCGTCAGCTTTCGAGGACTCCTTCCGGTTCAGGTCGAAGTTGCGAAACAGCAGCGGGGGATCGGTAAAGCCCTTGCGGAACGGCAGAAACCTGACCTTCCAGCTGCCCTCGGGGTCCAGCATGCGGACCATCTCCAGGACCTCACTGTTTGTGGGCTCGCTCTCGCCGCAGAGGTCCAGCACGCGGCGGAGGTCCCTCTCGTCGAGGACCCCGTGGTTGTCCAGGTCCATCATCGCAAACGCGTTATCCAATTCCTGGAAGAAACACATCTGCATGAACATCAGCGTTTGGGGGCCACGCGGACGTCTTAGATCGGCCCTGCACCTCCCTCCCTGGCGCGAGGAGCGCGCTAGGGGCAGCGCCTGAGGCGCTGACAGGGGGCGCCCAACGCCGATACGAGAAATCCGCGCGGAGCTAGGGCACGTTCCCCAAACAGTGCTTGCGCTCAAGGATTCTCACTTGGCCTTGTAAGAGGCCCCGGTGCGGCCCCTCCCGGGCGCGCGGGCGGGCGGGCCCCGACGGGCAGGCCGGGCGGAGCGGAGCTGGTCGGGCGGGCGGGCCCTCGCGGGCTGGCTCCTCCTCCTCCTCCTCCTCCTCCTCCTCCTCGCCCTCCTCCTCCTCCTCCTCCTCCTCCTCCTCCTCCCTCCTCCTCCTCCTCCTCCCTCCTCCTCCTCCTCCTCCTCCTCCTCCTCCTCCTCCTCCTCCTCCCCTCCTCCTCCTCCTCCTCCTCCTCCTCCTCCTCCTCCTCCTCCTCCTCCTCCTCATCCTCCTCCTCCTCCTCCCTCCCTCCTCCTCCTCCTCCTCCTCTCCTCCTCCTCCTCCTCCCTCCTCCTCCTCCTCCTCCTCCTCCTCCTCTCCTCCTCCTCCTCCTCCTCCTCCTCCTCCGCCTCCTCCTCCTCCTCCTCCTCCTCCTCCTCCTCCTCCTCCTCCTCCTCCTCCTCCTCCTCCTCCTCCTCCTCCTCCTCCTTCTCCCTCCTCCTCTTCCTCACCGGGGCCGTGTGCGGCCATGGTGGCCCCTCTTCCCGTCCGTCGCTGCACCGTTTTTCAAGCCAAACCGTGTGCGGGCCCGGCGGCCCCGTTCCCGCCCGTCGTCGCCGCCCCGGTGCACCCTCCCGCCCGGCGTGCTGCAATCGCAACGCGTTGCAGTCGCAGCGCATGTCACTCGCAGCGCGCTGCTTGCGATCGATTTGCACTGCTTTGCAGCGCATCCCGGTGCTTTACGTCACGCTGCTCTACACTGCTTTGCCTGGCTTTTCGTTGCTTTGCATTGCTTTGAATGGTTTCGCATTGCTGTGCATTGTGTTGCACTGCGTTGCATTGCTCTGCGCCACATAATTTGCACCACATCGCTTGCGCCACCTAGACAGCACCACATTGACTGCACCACGTAGACGGCACCGCGTAGATTGCAAGAAATCGCTGTGCTGGATCCGCACAGGCCAACGTATGTTGATGCAACGTGTTGTGATTCGCACTCCGAGCTCCTGCTCCGTGTACACCCGGTTCTGCAGCCCGGGTATCATGAACGGCCTGTCAGCTGGATACTCCGACGGCTTTGCGGGCAGCGTGGGCGCCGCCGCGACCGAGGACCTGGTCCCCGGAGCGGCCACGCCTGCCGACCGCACGCAGGGAGTGACCCGAGGCAAGAGTGGCCTCCCCAGACCCCCTCGCGTCGTGAACCATCACGACGGACGGTTCTCTTGCAATTCTGGACCTCTGGGGGCCTTTGCTGGGCACCAGGGCCGTCAAAAACAGACTCAGGATGAGAAGCCCATCCCTGGGAAGGGGTCCAGACCTCTGGGGATCCACGTCATGAGAAACACGACGTCGTTGGTCTGGGATCCGACCTTGCGGGCCAACGTTGGGGGTGCCCCTGTGTGCCCGCACCAGAAAGTCCGGCGAAGGGTCACTCTCCAGACATCTGCCGATATGACTTTTTCACTCCGCGGCTTTACAAGTCTTGCCGCTTCCATGGGGTCAATTTCTCG
>CAUYUJ010018170.1:472320-494820 GCA_963575745.1 Prorocentrum cordatum | reverse complement strand
CCTGGGGCCATCGGGGGATAAGACAATTCCGTGGAACAGCTGCTGGCAAGCCGATTTCCTTCTTGATGTCTCTATCATGAAATGTTGTTCTGTCCCAGCGTTTTTTTCTCTGATTTCGGCCTCTGGGGGCCGTCCCAGGTCTCCCGGGCCATCGAAATGCACCTGGGGCGAAAAAGTGGCCCCAGGGAAATCCGGGGCCGCGCATGAAAAAAACGTCCCGTCCGGTGCCTGGGCATCTAACATATAAGCTGTTCCACCGTCGGGGGCGCCTGCCCCCAGAGCAGCAGGAAAACTGATCCACCCCCACGGCGGCACGTGAGGGTGTACTCTTTCCGGGCCGCGCTGGGGCATGTGGCCCATGTGGCGGAACCGCTCACCTCACACCGCTCATCGTCGGCGTAACCTGCTCCTGGCTGCGCGCCGACGGGGCCCCCGATGTGCGTGGGCGGTGCGGGCAAGTCGCCGCCGCGGAACCACTCGGGCGCCCGGAGCTTCGCCATCTCTCCCGCCGCGCGGTCCCGGCGGCCGCGCGGTCCATCCGGCGGGCGCCCCGCTGCAGCCCCACGCGCCGCGCACGCCAGCGCGGGGGAGGCCAGGATGGGTCGGTGGGCCCTCGGGCCAACGTGGCGAAAAACGCGAATCTACAGTGCACGCAGCATCGGAACCATGAGTGCGCTGTACGCGCTGTCACATATGGTTCCCGCATTACTTTTAAGATGTCTCCTGGCGTCGGCTGTGCGATGCGATCGTCGTCGTCCTACTCCTGCTGGTCCGCCTCCTCTTTCCCCCATTCCCCGACCCCTCTTCCGCCTCTTACCCCCTCTTGCGCCTCTATCTCCTCCTTCATCTCCTCGTCCACCTCCACCTTTGTCCACTGTCTCCTCCTCCATCTCTTGTCCCCGTTCTCTTCAATAATTGCCATTTTCCTCCTGATTCTCCGCCCCTTCCCCCCGCCCCTTCCCCTGTGCCCCTCCTGTGTCATCTTATCCATCTCCTTCCACTTCGCTGTCGTCGTCCCAATCCTCCTCCTCACCGTCTTCCGCCTCCTTACCTGGCCCCGTCCCTTCTTCTACATGATGGGTTTCTGCGCAAAGTTCCGCTTCTGCGCCTTCGGCTGAAGGTCCACTGCACTCTGTTCGGCCGTCGGGCGGAGCTGCAAAACCACGCCCCCAGACTCCTTACATGATCCGTGGGTAACCATCAACAATCAACAGGGAAGCTGATCCGTGGGCTACCATCGCCTCCACCTCCTCTTCCTCCCCCCGTCTTCTTCTTCCTCCTCCTCCTTCTCCTCCTCCTCCTCCTCCTCCTCCTCGTCGATCATGACCCCGTGTGTCTTGCAAAGAGCTATCGCTGAATTACCCCGGCAAAGCAACCTAACAGCGATGCGTATAAGCATATCTGGAAACATTCCTCGTAAGATTCAGATGAGAATCCCGTTGTAGAATTCTGCTGTTCTCGCAGTCGCAGTCGCATTCTCAATGGCAGTCGCAGTGGCAACGGCCTTAGGATCCAATGTAATCCTGAGGATTCCACGGGATTCCTAAGGCATCCTTAGGAATCCATAAGAATCCTTAGGAATCCGCAGGAATCCTGATTCCTAAGGATTCCTAAGGATTCCGAAGGATTCCTGAGGAACCCTCAGGAGTCCTAAGGATTCCTGAGGAAGCTTAACTATGCCTACGGATTGCTAAGGATGCCTACGGATTCCTAAGGATTCCTAAGGGTGCCTCAGCCTGCCTCAGTTCCAGCCTCAGCCTCAGCCTGCCTCGGCTTCCCTCAGCCTCAGCCTCAGCCTGCCTCAGCCTCAGCCTCAGCCTGCCTCAGCCTCAGCCTGCCTCGGCCTCAGCCTGCATCAGCCTCAGCCTGCCTCAGCCTCACCCTGCCTCAGCCTCAGCCTCAGCCTCAGCCTGCCTCGGCTTGCCTCAGCCTCAGCCTCAGCCTGCCTCGGCCTCAGCCTGCCTCAGCCTCCCCTCCTCTCCCCCCTCCCCCCCTCCCCCCTTTCAGCCTCACCTTGTCTCAGTTTCGGCCTGCCTCGGCCTCATCCTCCTCCTCAGTCTCAGCCTGCCCGGCCCTGAGCCCTCCTCAGCCTGCCTCAGCTCAGCCTCAGCCTCAGCCTGTCTCAGCCTCAGCCTGCATCAGCATCAGCCTCAGCCTCAGCCTGCCTCGGCTTGCCTTGGCCTCAGCCTCAGCCTGCCTCGGCCTCAGCCTCAGCCTCAGCCTCAGCTCCGCCTTCGCCTCAGCCTCAGCCTGCATCAGCCTCAGCCTCAGCATGCCTCAGCCGCAGCTTGCCTCAGCCTCAGTCAGCCTGCCTCAGCCTCAGCCTCAGCCTCAGCCTCAGCCTGCCTCGGCTTGCCTCAGCCTCAGCCTCAGCCTGCCTCGGCCTCAGCCTCAGCCTCAGCCTGCCTCAGCCTCAGCGTCTCTCCGCTCAGCCTGCATCAGCCTCAGCCTCAGCCTCAGCCTGCCTCGGCTTGCCTCAGCCTCAGCCTCAGCCTGCCTCAGCCTCAGCCTCAGCCTGCCTCAGCCTCAGCGTCAGCCTCTCAGCCTCAGCCTGCATCAGCCTCATCCTCAGCCTCAGCCTGCCTCAGCCTCAGTCTCAGCCTGCCTCAGCCTCAGCCTCAGCCTGCCTCGGCCTCAGCCTGCCTCGGCCTCAGCCTCAGCCTGCCTCAGCCTCAGCCTCAGCCAGCCTCAGCGTGCCTCAGCCTCAGCCTCAGCCTGCCTCGGCCTCAGCCTGCCTCAGCTCGGGCATTCCAAATATGGCACAGGACTGGTGTTTTGGGAACACGAAGATCACGAAGTGGCCCACCGTTGGCTCCGGGCAATCAAAATATGGTACAAGAATTGTGTTCTGGGAACACGAAAAACACGAAGTGGCCTAACACGAAGAACGCGAAGTGGCCTACAGTTGGCTCCGGGCATTCAAAATGTGGCCTGGGAGTGGCGTTCTGGGAAGACGAAGAACACCAAGTGGCCTGCACTTGGTTCCGGGCATTCAAAAAGTTGCCTGGGAATGGTGTTTTGGGAACACGAAGAACACGAAATGGCCTACAATTGGCTCCGGGCATTCAAAATGTGGCCTGGGAATGGTGTTCTGTTGGCTCCCGGCAGTCAAAATTTGGTCTGGGATAGGGTTCTGGGGAGTCCCCGGATCCCCCGGATTCCCCCGGCATCCGCCCAAACCCCCCTGGGGAGTCAAGATGCTCTCTTTTGATCCCACTACAAACCTATCAGTCTTCGCTGTTAGGTAAAAGCGCTTGTGCCACATTTGTGAAACAAGTAAACCCGGGCGGCGCAACTTCAGAACAAACAATCATTCCGATTCGGCTGAATCAGCTGCGACAGCCTAATGCGCGGGGTGTCGTGTCGACGCGCTTCACAAGAGCAGAATGGTGTTCGCAAAACTTTGACATGACTGGGTGTAAGAAGGAAGGCTCACGCCGCAAACCAAACACACGGAACACACGATAACTCTCTATACAATTGACGTCACAAATTGCTCGACTATGCGCCCCTAATGAAAACCGTGGTCCGCCCTACCCAAATGATCCAAACAACAGGCCCACCATCGCCACGATTGAAGCATTAGCGGCCGCAGCTACATAGCAATCGATGGATGGGGCTTTCGCTCGCGGGAAACACAAGCCATGTGCGGCATGAGCTTCGGGCCTTTCTAGCGCCTGCAACCTCGGGCGGGGCGCCGCGCAACGCGCGCGCTCGCTCTTCGGTCGGCGCGCCTGGCCGCTAGCCGCTCGTCGGCGTGAGCGCAACCGCGCGCCCGCTGAGCACTGAAAGTGCGCCGGGCCCTCACGGGGCAGTGGCGGGGCAAAGGGGGCGGCGGCGATCTCGCAGCTGCCCTGCGGCGCCTCGCTGCTCCGCCCCCCCCCCCGCCCCGCGTTGGGTCGGGTGCGCGCCCCGCCCTCTGCGTGGCGGCCGCCCGTTTGGCGGCCGCCGCCCGCGCTGCCGCGCGCGCGCTTCTTGGCAGTCGCAGCCCCGCGCGCAGCGCCGAGGCGGGCGAAGTCGCCGAACAGGCGGGCGCGCGCGCGAGGGGATCGCTCGCGCGCGCGCCCCATAGCACGCGCGCGCGCGCCGCCCACTCGAGGAAGGGCAGCCAGGGCGAGATGCGAAAGGCTCGCCCATCGGGGGCCACGCTGCGCAAGGACTCGTTGAGGGGGCTTTCTCGAAGGGGGCGGAGAACGGCCGGCAAACGGCGGGGAGGGGGGGCTGACTGGGAGGGGGCAGCGGCCTTGCGAAGGAAGCCGCGAGGCGGAGGAACCGCGGCGCAGGACGAGGCGGCGAGGCAGCGAGGGGTGTCCAGCGGATCCAGAAAACAACGGCGGCATGGGAGGGCCACGCGCGCATGCGAGCACGCACGCGCGCGCGCACGCGCGAACGAACGCGCGCACGCAAGCGCACACGCACACGCACGCGCACACGCACACGCGCGCGCAAGCGCACACGAACACGCACACGCACACGCACAAGCACACGCACACGCACACGCACAAGCACACGCACACGCGCGCGCACGCAAACGCACGCACGCGCGCAAAGGCACGCACGCACGCGCGCGCGCACGCACGCGCACGCGAAACACGCACAACGCACACCGCACCACGCAACACGCACACGCACACGCACACGCACGCACGCACACGCACCGCGAACCCCACACGCACACAAACACAAACACACACACACACACACACACACACACACACGCCACGCACGCACGGCGCACGCACGCAAGCACGCACGCACGCGCGCACGCACGCACGCACGCACGCACGCACACACGCACGCACACACGCACGCACGCACGCACGCACGCACGCCGCACGCACGCACGAACGCACGCAGCACGCACGCACGCACGCACGCACGCACGCACGCGCACGCACGCACGCACGCACGCAACACGCTCGCACGCACGCACACGCACACACGCACACACACACGCACACGCACGCACACACACACACACACACCACACACACGCACACGCACACGCACACGCACACGCACACGCACACGCACACGCACACGCACACGCACGCGCACACGCACACGCACGCGCACGCGCACGCGCACGCGCACGCGCACGCGCACGCGCATGCGCACGCGCACGCGCACGCGCACGCGCACGCGCCACGCGCACGCGCACGCGCACGCGCACGCGCACGCGCACGCGCACGCGCACGCGCACGCGCACGCGCACGCGCACGCGCACGCGCACGCGCACGCGCACGCGCACGCGCACGCGCACGCGCACGCGAACGCGCACGCGCACGCGCACGCGCACGCGCACGCACACGCACACGCACACGCACACGCACACGCACACGCACACGCACACACACGCACACGCACACGCACACGCACACGCACACGCACACGCACACGCACACGCACACGCACACACACACAATCACAATCACAATCACAATCACAATCACAATCACAATCACAATCTCAATCTCAATCTCAATCTCAATCTCAATCTCACACACACACACACACACACGCGCGCGCACGCACGTTCGCACGAACGCGCGCACGCACGCACGCACGCACGCGCGCACGCACGCACGTTCGCACGCACGCGCGCACACGCGCGCGCGGACGCGCACACGCACGCACGCACGCGCTCGCGTACGCACGCGCGCACGCTATCGCGCACGCGCGCGCGCCTTCGCGCAAGAACGCGCGCGCGCATACACGCGCGCGCAGACACGCGCACTCACGCACACACACACACACACGCACTCTCTGAATATGCTAACTGCCAGCAATGGCACCGGCTGGCAGATGTGCAAGTGCATGCGCTCTTGAGGGGCGTCCGCTGCGAATCCGCTGGCGTAGCACGGCCAGCCGCGCCATATACTGGGCTGCCCCAGCAGCGCGCGCGGGGCAAACAGCACTCCAGCGCAGCATTCCTGGACGCGCTGCTCGACGTAGTCCACCGGGCGAGTTTCTGAGCTTGAGCGCTGTTCCCGAATCTCCGCTCAGACCCGCGGGGCTACCAAGCGACCGCCTTGCATCTTCCTCGTGCATCAATATGTTCATCTCTCCTTGGCAAATTCACGGGTCGCGGCCGTCGCAAGGCTAGACCCAAGCCACTCTGTCACCGATCTTGCATCGAACGCATGATCTATTGATGTAGCTTCTATTGCAATCGGCATGTGGGTGAGCGCCCAATCTGTTATGTCCTACTTTTGTCCCGCGATTAATCGAGCACCGCCCCCTTTCCTCTAATCGTCTTGGACAGTGCCGCGCATGGCCTCGAGACTCACCGGAGCGACTGGGCGTTCTGGAAGATTACGAACTATGGCGCGTGAAATTTCTGGCTGGCATGGCGAACTTGCTGCGGGTGACAAGGCGTGGGGCATGTTTGTTTGTCCTCTTCCCCTTGCTCCACTGCAGTATCCTGCTTGAGCGAAGGGGCGAGCCCGCCCGCGCAACTCCCAATCCTCGAAGCCGCCCCATGACGGCATAACGCGGCCCGACTGCGCCGCGCGATGACATGCGATGGTCTGCAAGACCGCCCGCGATTGCCCGACGTTGGCAAACTTGGCCTGCGCGATTGCCCCGCTCGGCCCCCGGGCGGGCCCGGCGAGACATTGGGGCCGTGCAGCTGGGCTCCCGATAGACGAACATCAAGCGGATATGCAACGTGTTTCAACGATCGCGGCGGGCTTGCTCGCGGCGCCCGAGACGACCCCGAGCTGGTCCAGGAGGGCCCAAGGGACGCGTCTGGACGTTCGCTCTGGGGAACCAGGCGGCCCCCCATAGCCCCAGAGGGCGCGCTCAGGGCCCGGAATGAGCCCAGAGAGAACAGATGCCCAACGAGGCTCGGGGCTGTTGTTGCGGCCCGGTCGGCGTCGCGCCGGGCGCGCTCGGCGCGCGCGCCGCCTCGGGGCTGGCAGCGCAAACGCGCCGCTTTCGCCGCCGCCCGCGAGACCGACGCGCGGCCCAAAAGGAAATCTGGCCCGCCCCGCCGCCCTAGCGGGGCAACCCTGTTGGAACCTGCGAGGGTCTCAAGATCTCAAAGGGCGCCCCAAGAGAGACCGAGGGGCGGGCGTTTCTGAATTGTGGGTTTCGGAATGTAGCCGGGCAGTGAGGGGAGGGGGGTTCGTCTAGGTCCGGGCCCGTGCTCAGTCGATCTGCTTTGGCCAGTCGCGCAAGCAGTGCTGGCGGGGGGGCCCTGACAAGACGCCGAAAACAGCCGAGACCTGATCTCCGAAGGGGGGTTGCGGGGGCCTGCGCCGAGCTGCGACGCCAAGCAAAACAAAAACCGACCTGAGGGGGGCCGACTGTCTGCGCGCGACCCGAGGATTCGCCAGTCGCCCCCGGCCACCCCCTGCGGTTGTCCACGGCGCGTCTTGGCCTTCCTCACGCCGTGGTGCATCGCCGAAGGCGGGCGCGCATCCTCGCGAGAGTCGGAGGCCGACGACGGCGACGCCGGCGCTGACGCTGGCGATGACGTTGACGCCGACGACGACGACAACGACGACGACGACGACAACGACGACGAGGAGTTGCTTTTGTTGGGGCCCCTCTGGAAGCCCATGCATGCGCTGCTGGATCGGCGCACTCGGGCACATCGCCCGCCTTCCTGCGCCCGAGCGCGTCGAACGTGGTAGCGTTTAGGAGAATCGCGGACGATTTGGCCAGTTTGAACCCGAGACTAGGCCTCATAACGCAGCGGGCAAGCCCAATGCGGCCTGCCAGAAATCCTCCACCACGGCCGCGTCGTCCGCGCCGGCCCTCGCGAAGCCCTCTGGCGCGCGCCCGCCGATAGCGCCGAGGAGGAGCTCGGCCGCGACGGCGCGATTGGAAGGGTAGACGGGCACCCCTGTCACTCCCGAGGACATGCTGAAGCCCGCAAGTGTCTCCTCCTTCACGGAGATGTTGCTCCTGAGCTCGGTGTGCGAATCCGAAATGCATGGCAGCGCTCGCAGGAATTCCGGCGCGCGCTAAACATGATCGGAAGCAATGCTGCTAGATGGATAGAAAACCTGCCGCGCAATCTAAGGGCGCCGCCGAGGATCCGCAAGGATCGTGGCAACATCGATGGCTCGGCCTCGGACAAATCCTTCTTGGCTGAGCGGCCGCGGAGTAACCCTTGCTGCTTCTCGCGGGCGAAGTCGTCCAGGTACTCCTCCTGGCGTAATCTCAATGATGTTGCAACCGGCCTGCTCTCGCAGTTTGAAATGGAAAGCGGGCGGGTGTCCGCGGCCCGGAGAAAGCCCCCTACTCGGGATCCTCCTCCCTGGGGGCCTTCGGCAGGCGCCAGCCAGCGTTCCGAGGTTGCGCTCGCGCGCGCCGCTCTCGCCCTCGCCCGCGCGCGCCCGCTGCCTCTGCAGAGGCGCGTTCTTTTGCTCCAGAAGCTTGGCAGCGCCGAAGAAGACGGGGGCCCCTCAGCCTAGCGCCGGCGAGCCCGCCGCTTCCAAGCTTCGTTTCGAGGAGCGCCTGCGCCTGCGCCTTTGCAAAGGGTCGCCAGGGTGCACCTCGGGCCCCTGCTCCTGCTTGCCAGATGCGACAGGGCGCAGGGGGCCCAACCAACGTCGCATGTCGGCCACGTCAACCAGCAGTGCCGGGAACACCCGCTCACAGCGCGCCCAGAGAGCCTCGGCCATCTCGTTCGCCCTGTCCGTGGCTTCCCCGCACTCGGCTTGCGCGGCCGCCCCAGTCGCGCTGCCGCCAGAAAATGGCCACTTCAAATTCCCCCAGAGTGTCCGACATGCGTGTGGCGGTCGCCTCGATGTCATCTCCTTGCCTGGCGCGATGGCCTTCGATGTCCCCCGCGATGGCCTGCGCGCCAGCTGCGCCGCCCAGCTCTACGGGTTGCCAATGGCCCGGCTTGCTTCTGGCCGCCCGGGAGCCTTGACGCGGCCACAAGTGGCGCGGCGTGCTTTGGCGCGCCGCCGAGCGCTTGCAAGATGGGCGCTCTTCGTGGCCCTGGCAGCGCCGAGGGTCAAACTAAACTGACCGTCGGTGCAGTCTGCGCGCGCGTTGTCCTCGGCGCGCTGCCTGTCCGTGGAGGCCAGGCGCCAGGCCCGCGCGGCCCAGATTAATGATCTCGCAGGGCCTGCGGCCGGCGGGTCGGAGGCCACGAGAGACTGACATTCCGTAGCAGCCCGTCTTCCGAAGTCAAGGTGGGCGGTTGCGCGAGCAGTGGTGGCCGAGGCCCCGCGATTGTCAGCCGCCGGGGCGGTGCGCCTGGAACGCGCGGCCAGGTGCGTCGACATGTCTGTCGCAGGTAACGCGAAGATGACGCGATACATGTCCAGTTGGCCCGCCAAAGCGCGGTTTGCGCGCGCGCGGGCGCCGCGCTCGCGCGCCCCGGTCGACTGGTGGACATCGTGGAAGCCCTTCGCGCCGAGGAACAGGGCGCGGGCAAATCGCGCCTTCGCCTGGCCAGCGTCTCCAGACCAGGAGCCGCCGGACTACGACCAGCGGTCGCGGCGATCTTGGCGAAATTGAGCGCCCCTCCGCGATGCTCAGCACGTTGCCCAACAGGTCCTCGTTCCGCGCCAGCCGGGCCCGCGCGGCTCGACGCGCGGCTTGGATATCAGCAGCGGGCCCCGCGGCCACGTGGACGACAATGTCAGTGAGCGCGACGCTGGGCCCTCGCAGAGACAGCTCAGCCACCCGACCTATCTCGGCAGCGACGCAGCTGTTCTCGTCGGGGGGGTGGGCAGCTACAGCTCCATGAGCAGCCAGGGCGCTTCTGCTCCGTTGCCAAAAACAGCGAACAACCCGCCGCGAGGGCCCCCCATGGGTGCCGCGGGTTCTCCGCCATGCCTACAAATGCCCCGCTGTGCGAAGAGCTTCTGGGCGTGCCTCACTTGCCAAGCGCTCGCGGGGGCCCGCGTGGCCCCGCGCTGCAGTGACGCCCAGGGTGTGGCTCCCGAGCTGGAGTTGGAGAGCGGGTACCTTGTCGTCAGAATTGGTCGAGGCTCTGCTAGGTGGTGCAGCCCCTCCTGTCGGGCCCCGGGGCGCAGCGCCCCCGAGAAATAGTGCTGGTGGTGCGGCCAGTGTTTCCCCTGGATGCGTCCGCGTCGAAAAACGGCTGTGCTGCTGACTGCGCGGGTCTTCTGCGAGTGGGGCTGCTGGCCCCTGCCGCGTGGGACAACGCGATGCTTCCGAATGCCCTGGCGCTGGTGCCAGTAGAGCTGATGACTCAACACCGTTGGAATGGCCCCGCGGTGCCGCTGGAAGCGTCGGTACTGCTGCCCTGCTGATGATGATGCTGGTGCGCGCCCTAAAAGGGGCAGTGGTGGTGTTGCATGCGCCGGTGCTGCTGCCGGTCGCGCGGCTGACGCTCGTCGCCCTGGGGAGCCCGGGCAACCTGGATGCCTTCATAAGGCTGTGGATGGGTCCGCGAGCTCCTTTCGCGCTGGGCCTGACAGGGCTGGCAGACGCGCTGCGTCGCTGGCAGTGGCGCTGTCAATGCTCTCACATTTGTGTAGCTGCGCGTGCTGCTGAAGCTGCTGGCGCCCGTCCTAAAACAGAGGAGCTGCGGCGGAGCTGGGCTCGCTGATATTGCTGGCCGTTTTGTCGCGGGTGCGGGGCGTCTTGTATTGACGAGGCCGTCGACGGATCTGGCCGCGCCTGCTGTTGCGCTCAATGCCGGCGGGGCTGGCGGACGCGCTGGCGGCGCTAGCAGTTGCGCGCTCAACGTCAAACGCCCTGGCGCAAATTGCGGTGCTGGACGCGCTGGCGCCGCTGATGCCCGTCGACCTGGGGAAACTGGCCAAAAAGACTTGCGCTCGTGAGGCTGTAAATGGCTCCGCCGGCTCTTGCTTCGCTGGGCCCGGCAGGGTCGTCGTCGTCACATCTTCCCAACCTTCGCCGACGCCGCCGACAACGACGGCGGCGGCGGCCGCGGCGGCGACGACTGCGAGGACAGCCGCGACGAGCGGTCGTCGACGCCGCCGTCGTCTACCCCCCCCCAAAAAAAAGCGACGCCGACGACGGGGGCGGGTGGTGGCGACGACACTTCCGGACCCTCTCAAATTCCCGGGAGATAGCCGAAACGTTCGGGGATGGACGGTGGCGACGAGCGGCCCTCGTCGCCGTCTCCCCCGCCGCCTCGACGACGGCGCCGCCGCCGCCGCCGTCGTCGTCGTCGTCGTCGTCGTCGTTGTCGTCGTTGTCGTCGTCGTCGTCGTCGTCGCCGTCGTCATCGTCGTCATCGTCGTCATCGTCGAGGTTGCAGGGTATACGATGGCTGCGACTGCTCGTCGACGCCCCCCCCCCCATGCTCCCACCCACCTCCCGGGAAGTCCACGGTGTCCAAGGGTGTCGTCGCCGCCGCCACCGCCGCCGCCGTCGCCGTCGCGGCGGCGGTGGTCGTCGTCGTCGTCGTCGGCGCCGTTGCCGAGGACGACGCACGACGACGACGCCTGCTGGTCGTCGCAGTCCCCCCCCGAACTTCGACAACCCCCCTGAAACTCGAAGGGGGTCTTGAGGTGTCGTCCTCGCCGCCGCCGCCGCCGCCGCCGCCGCCGCCGCCGCCGTCGTCGTCGTCGTCGTCGTCGTCGTCGTCGTCGTCGTCGTCGTCGTCGTCGCTGTCGTCGTCGTCGTCGGCGGCGGCGTCGTCGTCGCGCCCGTTTCGCCTGAGGCACGAGGCACCCTCGCAATCCCGGGCTCTGGCGTGCCCGGGCCCGAGGTGGTCCACCCGTTTTCGCCGGAGACCTCCTCGCATCTACAGGTTCAGATATGCTCTGACCTGTAGTGATCTGGCCTGTTTCGACTAAGATAGCCGCGCAACTCTAGGCTCCGAAATGGCCAACCGCCTGGGAGCCCGGGGCCCTCCCAGATGGCCTTGGTCGGGGGGGGGGCAAGGAAACCCTTTATCTTGAAACTCAGCATGTGGATTCGGCGCTCGCAGATTCTGCGCGCACAGGCACGCGTCATCTGCCCGCGCTCGACGCTGAAATCGGTGGACCAGGAGCACCCAGCCACACTTGACAATGCAATCCACCAGCGCCCTCCGAAAAATACATCCTGAACTTGGCAATGCCATCTCTGCGTTCGGCCAGCGTGCGCGGTCGCTGCTTGGCAACTCGAGGGCGCCCCGACGTCGGCGCTTACTCCGGGTCGGGGCCCTGCGCCCGCACGTGGCAGTGCAGTCTGTGGATTGCCTCGGGGGCGGACGGCAGGGCGCAGGACAGCGCGGAACTGAGAGCGCGAAGGAAAAACAAAAAAAGGAGAGAAGGGAAGGGTGCCAGAGGGCCCCGAGCGGGCCCCAAGAAGGCCCCGATATTTTCGGCGCGCATGTTTGGAAAGGGGGCGTCAGTCGGGGCGGAGTTTCCCTCTGCCCCTCTTCCTTGTCCCTTTTGTCCCTGCTTGTCCTTGTCTCTTCTGCTACTCACTCCTCCTTCTACTCTCTTCGCTTCTTCGCTCGCCCTCCTCTTCATCCGTGTCTTTTCTGTTGATGATGCTCTTCCTCCTCCTTTTCCTCCTCCTCCTCCTCCTCCCCCTCCTCCTCCTCCTCCTCCTCCTCCTCCTCTTCCTCCTCCTCCTCCTCCTCCTCCTCCTCCCCCTCCTCCTCCTCCTCCTCCTCCTCCTCCTCCTCCTCCTCCCCCTCCTCCTCTTCCTCCACCTCCCTCCCCTCCTCGTCCTCCTCATCAATAAAAGCAACCATTGTGGACAGCCTGATAATCGTGGACGACGAACCGACATCACAAAATACAAGAAAGTAGGTGTTACAAAATAAACGCAAATGCGCTTTTCGATGTATAATCACGCAGAAACCCTCTCCTGGAGAAACAAAGTGGCACGCGGCACGCGCGAAACGCAACTGCGCGCGCGCGGGCCCAAAAGTGACCCACTCCGGACAACTCGAACGCCTCGTCTGCGAGTCGGCGACGCCGCCCCGCTGAATCTGCATATTTCCGACACCACATTTGCGACAGCAGCAGCTGCGGCGATGCGGCGGAAGGGGGCGGAAGCAGCAGCGCAGCCACTAAAAGGAACGACGGTGCCAGGAAAACGATAACGGGACCGATGAAACCTGCGCGCGAGGAGTGCGAGGGGGGCAGGCGCTGTCGCGCTCAGAAACTTCCCGCCCGCCTACCGGGACTACCGACGAAGTGGTGCCAGTGCGGTCTTAGGAGCAACACCGCCCACCCCACCCCCTCCGCCCTCGTTCCCCCCCCCGAGCGCCCGCGTGGATCTCTCGTGCCTGCCTGCTCGGCTTTCTCTTGGCCGTTCGCCGTGGCCCTCGCGCCTATGCGTCTTCATCCTGCTGCCGGTGCCTGTTCTCTGTCGCTCGCTGCCCCCCCGTCTCGACCAAGTGAACGGACGTCCAGCGGCGAGCCGTCGGCGCGTCTGCTGGGGAGGGGGTCGCTTTTTCCCATTCGCCCCCCCCCCCCCATCCTCGGCCGCGGCCGTGTCTAGCGCCGCTCCATTTGCAGCGGCCGCGCCCTCGGCCTGGGGCGCCCGCGAGCGAGCGCGATGCTTGCCCTCGCCGCCATGGCGGGTTCCCGCAGGCGCCTCCACTCGCCGACGTCATCGCGGCCGCCGAGCCCCTCGCCCCGCCGTGCCCCGGCGGCGTCGCTTCGAATCGTCGCGAAGCGGCAAGTCGCAGAGGTTGCGCAACGAGCGCGCGCGCGAGCGCCGCCAGGGGCCGCGGGCCGAGAGCAGCCGCCGGCAAGGGGCCACCCGCGCGCTCAGAGTCCACGCCGCCGACGCCAGTGGCGCGCAGCCCAGGCGACCCTCCGCCAGGGGACTTGGCTGAGCAGAACAGCACAGACTGTCGTGCATAATGCATCGAGACACCGCTGCGAAGCTAAAAATGCAGCCATAAACGAATCAACAAGAATACCGAAACGCCGCCCTGCCCGAAGCAGCATCTGCCCGTGGCCTGCCACACAGTGGGCGCAAATTGCAAGCCTTCCGGCAGCCTGCCCGTCGCCTCTCCGCGCCCCGCCCACGCCCGCGCGAAGATTCCAACGATGTTGTCTGGCCCGGGCCACGGCGTCTGGATCGCGCCATCCCCAGTCTCTGCAGTCATCGAGCGCCACATTGGCAGCGTGGTCAGCAACCGAATCGCATTTCCGCGCGCCCCAATCAACGAAAGGCGCGTTCAAACGTGGTAATGGATGGCTGTCCCAAGCAAGCTTGTCCAGCGCATGCTCGCTCAAGCGTTTCGTTGTCTGTCTGGATCCACGCGCGGTTTGACCAGACGTTCGAATCATTATCTCTTGGGTCCGGCAAGAGAAATGTTGCGCCATGAACCCCAGCAATAGAGACGCATGCGTTGGAGAACCGGGACTGGCGTACGACCCTCATCCCAAATCCCTGGCAATGCCCGCAATGTGCAAACCGTCTGGAGGATCTCTGGGAAGGCATGCATCCACGAAGAGACCGCATGGCATTGGCCCCGCCGGTCCCTCCAGCCGGCCCCCCAGACAGCAACGAATCAATATTCCCAGTTGGTGGGCTGGTGTCCGCAGCAGCGACGCACAAGTCCCGATCCCCTCCTTCTGCTCTGCGTGGTGATCGCTATCATCCCTTGCCACCAGTACTCGCTTCGATACCCTTGCAGATAATGAGCGGGCGACAGGCCATCGTCAAGAACAAACTTCGCCTCGCCCCACGCAGTTCTGAAGAAATGCTTGAGGATCTGGGCCCAAGTCGCAAGTGTGCCAGTTCGCTTCATCCATCGCTCGATGAATCCCGCCGCGCTGGCGCTGCAAGATGCCGCCCCCATGCCCCGGCCGCCGTCGCAGCCGGAAAGCTTTCCGTAGGAGTCCAAGCTCCCGGCGCCGTGCAGCGCGAAGTAACCCAGGCGTCAAGTGCCGCGCGTTGCAATTGCACAATGCTAGAGTCGAGGGGCCCCTGCTCCTTGCACGCAAACGCTGCGTAGCGCTAAGCCCCGGGTGTTCAACGCAGAATAATGCTTATAGAAATGCTCGCCCGCCCAGCTCAAATTGAAATCCAAACTCGGCCAAGAACTGCCGTGCGAATCGGATAAACCCCTGGCAATTCTAAACGGTCTGGTTCTATATGCGCCAGCGTGCGCCTCGCTTGCCTGGTGGCCAACTCGCCTGGCAGTGCAGCCGCCCTCCCCGAATGAACTCCAACGAGGGCGGTTCCCACTGGAAAAGACGCTCGCCATGTACATCCACGAACTGACCAATAGCTGCGTCCAAATCATTGACCATCGATTGCATCGCGGCGGAGGTGGTAGCGAAGAGGACCACGTTGTCGGCCCATATCGCATGGTGGATTAGATACTCCGCGTTCCCGTCCTTGTCTGTGAGCGAATACCCCATCCCGAGAGATTGCCATTTGTCCACGGCGGGCTGAAGGACATGCTGCAGTCGTGTCTTCCATTCCATAGGCGTCTCCACTCCCCCTTGCTTGCCGCCGCGAGGGAAACTGAAAAAGCGCGTGCTCAACACCGTAGGCACTATGATCCGAGCGTTGACGCCAGTGAGCTCCCGAACGGCTGCGTCCCAGGTTGACGCTCCACGGGCCTGCATTGAGTCTAGAATGAGCCCGGGCGGCGTGGAGTCGGAGGCTGTTGCCACATCTGGCACACCAAGTAGCACCGGTAAGTTCCATACTCTGGAATGGCGCAACACTTCTTGCACAACGCCCGCTGAGTGATAGATCGTAGTCGGTTTCCTCAAACCATATAGGGACCCTGGAAAGCATCATATTTCGTTGAATCTGGACGCGGTGCGCGTAAAAAACCACTGCTGGGAGACAGGGGACTTGTCGATCCAACGCAAAGCGCCGAAGAGCCGGGCAATCTACTCCTTCGGCAGCTCGGTAAATTCAAGTATCTCCCAATATGGAGGACAAAAGAATCCACGTCTCCAAAGACGCTGCGTACTCGCTGAAATGCAGGTGCGCACGGGCGACCCCCAAGAATGGCAATTCTTTGTAAATGTCCGTGGATATCCTGTCTGCCCCTGCCGCCCCCCCAAGCTTGATCTCAACTCTTGCCTGCAAGGTGTCCGAGCATTCCATTGGCCCTCCTTGCCCGCGATCTTCCGCGAGTCCTGCGAGCTCCTCCCGCCTGAAAATCTGGCTCATGTCGTGCATCGCCAGAACGGGCCTCCCCGAAGCGCAAGGCCCCTACAAGCCACTCAGTTCGGTCGAAGCTCGGCCGGCCATCACTTTGACACGAAGTTGGCGTGAACTTTGGATGAGGCGCTTCCCCGCTCCACGGCCCCGAGACCCTGCGGCGAAGACGATGCCCGCGCAAATCCCGAATGTGTCCCCGCGCAGATTTCACGATGATCTTCTTTGTCTCCAAATTCCTTTCCACTCGGAGCTGCATGCGTAGAGTTCGCCGGAGTTGTCGTCTGGCGCCCCTGACGTCGACCAACTTCGAATATTGCAATTCGTGGTGCACGCCGGCCGCCCTGCACAGACAATCCTCAAACATGCACGCACGAATGCCCAACACGTCTGGCTCAACCATAGATGCTTGGAGCGATCGCAAAACATCGGGATCAGAGAGGGCACATGTGGGTAGGCAGCCGGATTTCAGGATGAAAAGCTGGTCCTCGTGCCTAGAGCTGGCCCCCGTGAGACTTTACCATCTGATGTGCCCGACGACAGGTCGATGGTCCATCTTGGTCTCGAGCGCCAGCTTAGATAGCAGATCCAAGAAGTTCAAAGCCTCCCAGGTCCCAGTGAGGCCCCGAGATGCGACGAAGTCGATCTGCGATTTGGCGGCAGCACGGCGTTTCAAGCCGCAGGTCCACAGCTCGTCCGGGTGGTCCCCATTCCCGTACCTGTTAAGAGCCCGCGCGCCAAGCGCGCAACCACGACACAGTGCAATTTTGAATTAAAGCCGTATGGGGTGGCAAAGGTGGTCGCAATGCTGTCCCGGTCGCCCCGTCGATGTTCTGCGGCATCGTGACGTTGACATCTGCATATTATATGATTTCTGCTCTGGCCTGTTCGAAATAACTGCCTGGCACTCTGAATATTCACCACGACCTGCAGGGATAAATTGGACACTGACAATCAACATATGGACACCGTCGCCCCTATTCAAAACCATTCCGCTCCAGCACCCTGAATGCTGCACCCCTCTGTTTTCGATTCAGGCGTAGGGGTACTAAAAAAACTGCAATCGAACCCATCACGATTGGCAGCCTCGTCAGCCCTGGCGCGGCCTGAATGGGCGACAGAGCAAATCCCAGTCAGCATCTCGCCGTTGGTTCAGCGGGGGACTTCCTGAAGACAAATCACAGCAGAACCCATGCCCAGCTGTCGCAAACTGCGTGCGACCCGCTTTGCTTCGCAAGGAAGTCGGTCGTTCACGTTGCAAGTTGCAACCGAGACAGACGTTGAAGCTGACCCCAAATTAAGTAGCGGGCTCTTCTCTTTCCTCCTGCGGCACCCCGTGCCCAAGACCATCACCTCGGCCTCGTCGCGAAAACGTGTCGCTTGTAAGCCCTCCGCTCACTGCTGGATAGTGCCCCCACGCAACGCCCGGCAGAGCTCCGAGCCGTCCACTGCAGAAGTAGTGGCCGGCAGTGTGTAATCCGGTCGCCGAAAGACCCTGGTTCCACAAGTCTGTAGCGCGTCCGCTGCCCAATCCGACCACCTCCCCGATAGTCTGCCACGCCTTAATAAACACGTCGGGGTGGGGTCGTGCACTGTCCCTGAGTGGACGTTGCCCCTTGTGCTTGTTGCTGGGGTCCCGAAAGAAGTCGCCCCAAGTGTTCTTGATCTCCTCTAAACGGTCGGGAGATATTGGAATCCAATTAGAATGTTTTTCGCCTGGGCGGAGCTCCAACGCACGAACATGGGCACAAATATCTTGATGAAGAACATTCTTGGGTCCAGAAGCCGTTCCATTTCCTCAGAGTGCTGCTCTAGCAGGTTCTGCGAGGCACCGGCCCGAAATGCAGGCGGAGACGACATCAGGAAAATGTGGTTGGGTGGAGGAAAGATGAACGATGGCCAGAGATTGATGTAGACCAAACTGCGGGTACCATTTACCGGCCCCTCGCCAAGGCTGCGCCGCCCGTGGCTCCCTTGCGGCTGTTTCGCGCACCCAGATCCCTGCCGTCCCGGCGCCAGCGGCACTCTTACCGCCTCCCGGCCGCCGCGGGGGATCGAGTTCGCCTTCGCTGGGCCCGCCACCGCTAGTCCTTCTGCCAAGCTGGGAGTCGCGGCGGGGCAGCTCCAGCCAGATATACTCCCTCAGCGGGCGGACAGGCGACACCCAGTGGCACCATCCAGGTGGGAGGGCGGAGAGGGGCAGGGTGTACGCGACCGGTTTTATGTAGTCCACGTGCAGCTTGCGGAGCTCCACGGCCAGCTGCGTCGGACTAGCAATTTGTGCCGCACCGATCCCCAGGACGCCCTCCCACGTGGGCGCCAATGAGCGTTGGTGCGCCTCCGTCATCGTCGCCTGTGGTTCCTGCAACGGCGCCCGCGGCGGCGCCTCCCAGCTCGGCTACCGTCTGCGCGCCGATGCCTGGCGCGGCGGCCCCTTCGCTCACCCACGCCGCGCCGAGTGGAGCTTATACGCGCTGAGTTTCCTGGCCCGGCTTCGCGTGGGCCAGGCTCTAAACGCCGGCGGAACTCCAGCAGGCGCGGACTGGTTAGCCCAGAAGGCTCCACGAAGTTCCTGGAGAAGAGAAAAGACGGCGGCGTCGACATGCAGGCAACTCTCGCTCCCGCCCTGGTGTCAACAGGTTGCCCTCCGCAGAGCTGCGGCAGCCGGGTGCGCCCATGTCATAAACGCGATCGCCCTCTCGCGGAGGGGCAGCGGAGGGGCTGTGCCCGCGTTCGTGGGCGCCGCGCCCTCCTACCCCAGTGGGGTGAAACCAGAGTGGCACGGCGGCTGCGTCAGTAGTAGCACGCGCAGCGTGGGGAGAGCGCGGGAGAGCAGTTCACTGTTTCGTGCACCTACGTGGGGTCAACCCTGGAGCCGCGGAGCGGTCCCTGTTAGGCTTTTTTTCTCCAAGTGCGGGACCGTTTCGACAGGAGGCTGTCCGATCCTAGCGCGCGGGTTGCGATGTCCCCCTCTGAGATGATGGAGGCTGTTGTCTGTCGTTTTTTATTTCCGCGAGATGCGACTGGTTCCGCGCGAAACCCTGAGGCCGTGGAGGCCCTGGAGAAGCGGGTCGCGCCGATCAGACAGGCGGGCGCGCTGGAGTGCGTTTGTCCCGCCCCCTCCCCTAGCCGAACGCTGAAATGATCCCGCCAGGGCGGTGCTGTCTGAGAAAGACTGGTCGGCGCGCAGTCGTTGCGCCCGGCGCGTCAAGGCGTGCGTCAAGTACAACAAAGGTAAGACGGACACCCTGCCCCTGCTAGGTGCCCCACCGCCCCTCTCTGCGAGAGTACCGGTTGTCCATGCGAAACGTCTCCGAGGCGTCTCAGTTGACTCAGACCTCACCTTCCGGCCGCTGCTCCAGGAGATCCTTGCGCAGGGTAGGACTCTTGGTGGCGAATCCTTCCAGGCAGCTGCGTGCGGTGACTTTTCTGCCTCAGAAACCGCTGGCCCTAGCCGAGGGCGCGGAAACAGCGTTGAACCGTCTCCAAGTTGAGTGGGGCCGAAACCTCCTCGGCTGCCACGCCCGTGCGACAGTGCGTTGTCGCTGCGATTAAGCAAGAAGGTTCTAGAGCGCACTTTGATTTCGCAAGCCAGATTGGCCGCTCCTCCTTTTTTTGGATTCTTTGGACCACAACTGTAATGTTCTCGGTTGGGAGGCGTGTTTAAATTTTTGGAAGCATTGCCGGGTGTGGGCTGTCACGCGCTTGACGGGTTGCTGGCTCCTTTCTGTGCTCGCATTGGGGCGACTTCCACCTACGCTCCTCCATTGTGGAGCGCGTGGTGCCGTGGGCGTGGGCGTCGACCACGCCCGAGTGGCGTGCTTGGCCACGGCAGTGCAACAGGATGTGTTTGCACACGGCGGCCCGCGCATCCAAGATGTCGTCCCAGAGTTTGCCCTGCAAGTCCTTTTCTCCAAGAGCCTGCCGTCGGGTGCCCGCGCGGCGCCTAGCAGCTACGTCGGGGAAGCGGTGATGCAGGCTGCGTGGCTGGCACCGTGTCCGCCTCCTCCTCGCGCGCCCTCGCCCAGTTAGGAAGCTGCGGGCGGCTCGTAATTCATGCCTTCGCTGCGGGTGCCGACGAGGAGGACACCCCGGTACTCCTGGCAGAAGGCCGCCGGGGCCGAGCGCCGCTCGGCTGTCCGTCCGTATCGCCGTTGGCCAGGGAGGGTGCGAGCGGGCGGCGAACGCCCGCCCACCAGTGATGCTCTTGCTGTCCTTTGGGCCGTTGGGGGACTCACCCCTGTTGCCGTGGGGCCTGGGCTGGAGCGAACACTGGACCTGTTTCCTGCGCTAGCTGGCCATCCCTGTGCCCCCCCTCCCCATCCGCCAGAGTTTGTGGGGGCAGAGACGCCCCGAGCGCGGCAAGCAGTTGTGAAAACCGTCTGCGTGGCGTACTGAGAGTCAGTGGGGAGGGCGGCACCTCCCCGTGCCTCCTCCCCCCCTCCAGGTCCCTGCCACTCTCATGGTCCTCCGTTGTCCGCCCTGGTGGGGCGGGGAGGGCACAGTGAGGGGTTTCAGAATTGAGGGCACGACGAGGTGTGAGAGACCACCGCCTGGCCGCGCCGACATCCACCGTCGGAGCGGCTGTGAAGGACGGCGCGCCCGGAGACGGGCGGTGGGCGCTCGGCGAGCGCCCGGCGCGGGACCCGATGTGCGCCGCATGATCGCGAACCGAAGCAAAACAAAACAGTCGACCAGAGCCCGATTGCGCCCTGGGAGGGAGCCTTGCCTGCGTATCAAAAAAAAAAAACCCTACCTCCCTGCCGCCCTCCCCCTCCCCGTCCTGCGGTTTTTCCGAAAAGCGACTGCGTAGCCATTGTCTGTTTACGCACACGAGCGACCAGCTACCTGCTGTCCGCCTGCTTGCAGCGGCGTGCCCCTGCGATGATGTCCAAGGGCCGTCCCCACGAGGTGGGTGGGAGACCGCTGCCCAACGGGAAACGGCCCGCGCTGGCGCACCTGCCCCCGCCCCCCCCCGCCACACGGAGAGGAAGGGCGCCCGTGCTGCGGGGGCCCAGGCGCGCGCCACTGGCGCGTGGCCGGCCCGACGCTTCCGCTGCGTATCCGCCTGTTCTCTTTCATGCGGCCACTGTGGTGCAAACAAGCACCGTGGTGCACGCGGGCACGGTGTACACTGGTGACGTGTTGCACACGGATGCTATGTACGCCTGCGCCGTTGTGTGCACAAGCGCTGTCGTGCACGCGGGCACTGTGGTTCACACTGGCGCTCAGCTGCGCGCGGATGCTGCGGTGTACGCAGGCGCTGTGGTGCTCGCATGCACTGTGGGGCAGATCGCCACCGGCATGCTTCTATGTCTGTTTTCGGTCGTTTGTCCGATACCTGCCCAAACGCCGCAAGCGTTAAACGTGACGCCGCCGGCCTCGTCACCCCCCTCCCCCAGTGACGGCCGTCCCTGGCGGAATGGCAAACATGTTTATATGGGGAAAACCACCGAGATCGACGCCGGGCGGCCCGAGCCGAGGCCTGCCCGAAGAAATCCAAACCGAAACCAAAATTCGGAATTCGGAGCCGAGCAGGGCTGGAACCATCACCCTTGCAACTCCCGTGGGCTGGGGGGCCGCCCTTTTTGCGGGCAAGCGCCGTCGTCCGGGGGCACGCTTGGGCGGGTGGGTTAGCGTGGGCTGTGAGCGTGCTTCACCCCCACGGGGGGCCTTTTTTTGAAGGGCGGTGAAAAACCTGACCCTAGACGGGGGGGCACCCCGCGCTCCGCCTCGCCCAACGCACTCTCTTCGGGGGGCGCGCTGGGGGGCCGCGGGGGCCCGCGGGCCGGGCGCGCGGCGAGCGTCCGACCTGTGGCCGCTGATGCGGAGGCCAAACGGCCGCTTTCCAAACGTGCTGGACGCCGTGTGGGCGCAGCACCGCCGCGAGTGCGTTACTGTTGCGTATTGCTCGTGCACTGTCGAAGAAAAACTCCTCGAAGACCGGACCTGAACACGAAACAAACACGCACACAAACAAACACATAAAATGACAGAGCGCTGCTGACAGTTTGCTTCGTGGACACAAGTTTGCGACGCAAGGGAATGACGCCAACCTTCGACGACAACGAAGGGGTCGACGACGGACAGCGAACACGAGGCATGGCCTATAACATGCGGGAAGCGAATTGCGGCTGCATCCGCGCAGGTCAACACCGCGGCTTCGCCGCTGCAGAACTAGTTTCGCACCGATGCTGAAGACAATCTGGCCAAGGTCGCCTGCGCTTCTGATGCCCAAGGGGGCCCTGGCCTTTGGCTGAGTGCTCGCGCCGCTGTTTAGGGTGCGCCGAGCTTTGCGCATGGGTCACGCGCGTCGCTGGCACTTCGCGTTCGTTCTTCTCTTTGCGCGGTGACAAGACAAACGCCAATGAGCAGCTACGGAAAAATTACTGTCTTGAGCAACGCAGTCTCTGTGAGCCCGAAGACGCGTGGGCAACCCTATTGTGTACGCACGCG
>CAUYUJ010018170.1:459820-467320 GCA_963575745.1 Prorocentrum cordatum | reverse complement strand
TGTTAAAACAAATCAGGAGGTCGGCTCCCTGGAGACGCTCAGGAGTTTGTTTTCCACCCCTCCCCAACCTCAGGAGCACAAATTCTGGGTGAGAAGAAAATGAAGGCAAAAAGACTGAGGGGGGATGCCACAGCAAGAGTGCGGCAAATTCGTGTCGCGACGGCTTGCGTGCTGGTTTCTGACACCACGGGGATCTCTCAACCTTGAACAATCGCGGCTCTCTGATGGCGCGGTACCGTCGGCGTCGGCTGATTCTGGGCCAGTGGCGGCATTCAACCGTTACCCCAGGGGGCCATGGTCGTGGCTGCTTCGACGCCGCACGAAACCAGTGTGCGCTGAGGTCGAATGGGGGGGAGGTGAGGGATCATGCGGGCAAGGAGCAGGGACCGAAGCGGGAAAGGTGAAGATCCGCCACCGTGCCTCTGGGCATGGAGTGGGCGTGTCCATCCCTGCAGCCCCAGTCCTCAATCCTGAGGACAGGGACCAGCAGATCCAGAAGCTCTTGGGGCTTGTCGCGCGCCCCCTGGGCTTGCCAAGCGGTGGCGCAGGAATTGCTCGGGCCGAGGAGGCCCGAGGACGGGCCAGGAGGGCCCCGAGAGGCGCCGATGACCGCCCAAGATGGCCCCGAGTCGCCGAAAGATTGGCTCAAGACGCCCAAGATGGCCCCCAGACGGCCCAATAGTTCTCCAAGACGCCTCACGGAGCCTCCAAGAGGCCACCCAAGAGGGGCCCAAGAGGCACAACTCATTGACTTTCCTTAGATTATTGAAGGCTGTTGACGTTCTCGCCTGTTCTGCTTTCCGACGCTCCAAGACGGCCCAAGAGACCCCCAAGACCACCCCAAAACTGCCCAAGAATCCTCCAATAGGGCACCAAGACTGCCTAAGAGCGCCCCAAGACGGCCGTTCCTGAGCCTTGGCTGGGCCTTGGTGTCAGGAACTTGTTACGTCACCGCTCGCTGCTGGGAGCCTTGGTCTTATCAGCTTGTTGTGGGCGCCCAGCGCCATCGAAAGCGCGCGCGCTCGCTTGTGCTGCGTTGTGCGCGGGCACAAATTTCGCGCCCGCGCCTGGCCCGCGCGCGGGCGGGCAAGCTGGGCGCGCGGGCCGCCTCCCGCTTCCCTGCGCCGCGCGGCGCGCGGCCCCGCGAGAAGGGCCCGCGCGCGCGAGGCGGGGGGGCGTCAGCATGTGCCTCGCGGCGCGCGGCCCCACGCGAAGGGCCTGCGCGCGCGAGGGGGGGGGGGGGGGGGCGACGGCGCGCGCCTCGCGGCGCGCGGCCCCGCGCGAAGGGCCCGCGCGCGAGGGGG
Organism: Prorocentrum cordatum; assembly: GCA_963575745.1. NCBI lineage: Eukaryota > Dinophyceae > Prorocentrales > Prorocentraceae > Prorocentrum > Prorocentrum cordatum. The sequence continues at coordinate 466,016 of CAUYUJ010018170.1, read as the reverse complement.
GTGCGTCGTCGCGCGCGTGGCTAGTCTGCTCTTCTGCTCGCTTTGCGTCGAACGCCCCGTGCAGGCGCGCCGCGGGGATCGCGTCGGGGCGGTTCGCGGCGCGCCTCGGGGTCGTGCGATGTGCAGGCATTGGCGCTTGCATCTCGCAGGCATGTGCGCTTGCGTCCCGCCGTGGCGGACGGCGCGCGCGCTTTCGCGCGAGGCCATGGGGGCGAAGGCGACGTCCAAGCGCGTCGTGCCGACGCTCAGCCAATGGCACCTCGCGTGGAGTCGCTACGCGGTCGGTGCCCACGCCACCGGCCAGCTGAGCTACGCCGCGGCCGCAGCCCATCGCGACGTCTGCATGGCGGTGGGCCTCGGGGCGGCCCGCAACAAGCGGCGGGTGCAGCTCGCGGTCTATTATGACGAGCAAGCCCGCAAAGATTGGGCGGAACGCTCGCGCTCTGGCGACCCGACCTTCGTGGCCCGCGCGCGTTTTCTTGCGAATCTGTTTCCGCGCCGCGTTGGCCGCGCCGGTTGCGCGCAGGCAGATCGCGCGGCGAAGCGCGTGGACACCGCCATTCTCAATCGCGCAGAGGAGGCTTACGATGCCGACGAAGCCGCAGCCAAGGCGGCGCCGGCTGAGTCGTCGGCAAAGGGCGGCACCAAGAGCGCCCAGGCCCCCTCGTCGCGTCGGCTCGCGCGGGGCAGCAGCCCCCACTCCCCACCTATTCTTTCGCGCGGCGCGCTCGCAGGTGGCGACGGGCAAAGCCGCCGCGGGGAAGGGCCACGGCTCCGCGAGCGGTGGCAAGAGCGCGCAATGGTCGGGAAAGCGCTGGAACAGCTGGGGCTCGGCGGGCGATTACCATGGGCACAGCTGGGGCGCAGCGGATCGCGGCGGGGAGGTGAATCGCAAGCCGCGCACGCCCCCCAGGGCCGTCAAGAGGGCCCGCCCATAGCGCCGCAGCTCCAGGGCGCAAGGGGGCCGCGGGCGCGCGGAGCACGCGGTGGCGCGCGGGCTCGCGCGGTGTCAAGAGTGACAGCGCGGGGGCCGAACACTTGTCGGCGCGCGGTGCATGCGAATTTAGCCGAACAGTAGTCGGCGCGATGCCTTCTCACTCTTCGCAACCAACGCAAAGCAATGCGGCGCGATGCTTGGGCCCGTCCGCGCCGAAATTGCGTCGACGACGCGTGCCGTGAGCAAGTCGATTTCGAGCCAGCCGTTGACGTCAGCGCAGGCGTCTGGGCCGCGGTGGAATGGGTGAACGCGCGCCAATCGGACCAGATTAATGCCGAACGCGAGCGCTTCATCTGCGACATTGAAGCTGAGGCGCGGGCGCTGCACGTGTCGGGCGAAGTAGCCCGCTGGCATGTAGGGGCCGATGCAGGCGTGCGCAAGGTGGCGACTGGCGTCAACGGCCCTTTAATAGAGGCGCTCGCCGCTCGCACCGATTTCCAGGACGCCGCGTGCATAGAATTCTTTCGCCGCGGCGCGCCAGCGGTGGGCCCGCTCCCAGTCTCGGGAAGCGGCGTGCCCGTGCAGCGTCCCGACGCGCAGCCGGTCTCTACCGTGCTAGGGGGCGCCGCTCAAGCCAACCGCGCGTTGCTGGCGTCCCTCAAAGAGGACGCTCATTCGGCGACGTTGCTGCAGCAGTCTTTCAAAGAAGCGCGCATGGGTCGCGTGACCCAGCCTGTCACGGCTGTGCAGGCCGACCTCAGTGCAAACGTCTTGTCGCCGCGCTTCGGGGTTGTGCAAACGCGGCCCAATGGCGACATACGCGTTCGGGCTGTTGACGATCTTACTCGCGCGAAAGTGAACGGGTGCACCTCGGCAGGCGAAAAGTTTCGCCCCGAGTCCATCGATGCGCTGTATCGCGTCGCCAGGGGCGTGGCGCAGGGCACGCGCGAACGCATCATGTTCTACAAAGCCGACATTGACTCGGCCTTCCGCAGGCTTCCCGCCATGCCGATGCATCGCCGGTTCCTGTTCTTCGTTTTCCTCGCGCAGGGCGTGGCCCATGTGGCAGGGCACCTAGCCATGCCCTTCGGCGCCGTCGCGCCCGTGCATGCGTGGGAGAGGGTCGGCGCGCTCATTTCGCACCTTGTGCGTCGCCTACTGTTCATTCCCATGCTGCGTTTCGTCGATGACCTCTTTGGCGCCGAGCGCGCGGCATGCGCCGAGCATGCGCTCGAGTGCATCGTGCGGCTCGTGCGCTGCATCCTCGGCCCCTCTGCAATCGCGGCGGACAAGGTCGCTGCGGGCATGCCGCTTGTCGTCCTGGGCCTTCAGGTCCGCGCAGACCACGGCGGTTTCTCGTGCACTCCGTCGCCCGACAAGGTCAAGAAGTGGCGCGGTCGCATTGGCGACGCGCTCTCCTCGGGCGTTTTGCGGCCAGGGGACGCGGCAAAGCTTGCGGGCGCCCTGATGTGGGCATGCTCGGGCATGTTCCATCGCATCGGGCGCGCGCTCATCCGGCCCTTGTTCGCCCACTCGAAGCAGTGCGGCGTGGTGGTGCCGCAGCAGCTGCGCGTCGCACTCGAATGGTGGGCAGAAGTCTTAGCGCTGGAGCTCTGCGAGACCCGTGTCTGGGCACCAGATCAGCGCGAGGCAGCGCAGCTCGTTGTCGACGCGCGCAGCACGCCGCCCCGCGTCGCGGCTGTGCTCTTCCTCGACGGGCGGGCTTCCTACTCCGATTGGGCTCCCCCCGATTGCGTTCTGCGCCATTTCAAGCAAAGGGGCGATGCGCAGATTATGTCCCTCGAGCTCCTTGCGATCGCGTTTGGCCTTTCCACATTCAGCAACGCGCTCGCGGGCAGGCGCGTGCGCCTCTGGTCCGACAACGTCGGTGCCGAGGCTGCCGCGCGGAAAGGCGCTTCCAAAGAGTGGGACTATACGTGTCTCATCAATTCTTTGTGGCTGCAGGCGGCGCAATTGCGCGTCTCGCTCCGCGTCGACCGCGCCCCCTCGAAGCTTAACGTTGCCGATTTGCCGTCTCGGGAGCAGTACTGGCTCCTTCGCGAGATCGGCGCTTCTTTCGTGCTGCCGCGTCTTAGCGAGGCATTCTGGAAGCCCGATGCCTGGGCATCTCTTTCGGCCGCGCGGGTGTCGCTGCGCCGCGCGCGAGCGTCCGTCGGCCGACAGTTCGGCTTGCGCGCCAAATCGTCTTGCGTCGGCGCGCGCGCATGTAAGTTGTTTTATTAGTTTTCGTGTTGCGTCCGCGAAGGTCGCGCGTAGCGCAGCCGCTCCACGTGCGCTCGGCAAGCAGGGCTCGGCGGCAGAGGCATTGCTTGGCGCGCGCCGACCGTCGGAACGGCAATGGCCGGGCACGCCGCTTCCATGCGTGTCTTCCTGGAGAGAGCCGCGGGCCAAGGCAGGCACGATGCGGCGTGGTTCGATGCGATCGCGGCGGCGCTCGCCGCCGAAATCGCGTCGCGCCCGTCCGCGCTCGCTGGGGCCAAATTCAAAGATTTCCAATTCCTGGGCGCGGACCTCGACGGCGGCCAAAAGCGTTGCATTCGGGAAGCTATCGCACTCGCGTCAAGCCTTCAGGTTCGCGCACTTCGCGCCGCGCCCCTGCTGCATCGCGCCCGCGTGCGCGCGCAGGAGGCAGCGCAAGTCCAGAGGCCGGTGCCGGCGCGGGCGCAGGCCGCCGGGGGCATTGCCGTTGACGCGCTCCTCGAGACAAGGATTGCGGAGGCGCAGGGGGCCCGCGCGCCACAGTGCGGCGGGGGCCCGCGCGCGGAGCTCCGTTATCTTCGCCGGCGGCTTGACAGCGAGGAAGGCCCAGTGAGCGTCGCTGAGTGGCTGTCTTCGGCGCGCGCAGCGGCCCTCCTGGGCGCATGCCCGCGCTCCATCGCCTCTTTCAAGAGCGGCGTGGCAGCATGGTTCGCGTTCGCGCGCGAGGCTCTTGCGCTGCGCGGGCGCGAGCTGCCGCCGTCTGCCGACGGGTTGCTCGCGTGGTCGCTGCTGTTTCGCTCCGACCAGACCTTTTCCAATTATGTCTCTCACGTCAAGCTGGCTTGTCAGGTTTGCGATCTCCCTGTAGACGTTTTTCGTGACGCGCCCCTTCGCCGCGCCAAATGCGCGATTCGCAAGCGCGGCGCTTTCCTGCCCAGGGCGCCCCTATTCATCAGGGAGGACGCAGTTTGCGCGCTGCTAAATCTGGCAAAAGAGCGGCACGAGTCCGCCGTTTTCGCGCAGCTCTTTCTTGTCACGTACGTGTTTCTCTTGCGCCTTCCCTCGGAGGCCCTGGGCATTTCGTTCGACGGCGTCGCCTTTCGTCAGGGCGCAGGGGCTTCCCTCATTCTGTGCGACGGCCTCCTGCAGCTCAAATTGGCGCGCCGCAAGAACAAGCAATTCGGGTCCGTGCTGCAGCGAGCGTGCTGGTGCGCGCGCTGCACCAAGACGTGCCCGGTCCACGCGCTCGGCGCATGGTTCGCGGACCTGCCCGTGGGCACCAGGCCGTTCGCGGACATTAGCGCGGCCAGCTCGCTGAGCACGCTGCGCTTTCTCCTCGGTCAGCTCGGCGTCAAAGACGCGGCGCTCTATCGCACGCACGACCTGCGGCGCGGGCACGCACTGGGCCTCCAGCAGAGGGGGGGCACCTTGCGCGAGATCCTTCAAGCGGGCGAATGGTCCTCGCCCGCGTTCCTGTCGTACCTCGATTTGACGCAACTCGAACTCGGCGCCGTGGTCGAGGCGCATCTAGCTGAGTCCGAGGACGAACTTGCCCAGGCATTGGCGACCCAGGCGTCGCGCGACGCCCTCGCGCGTACGCCTCCGCCGCTGCGTGTCGCAACACCGCGGCGCCGCCGCGCGCAACACCCGTTTCGCAAGGGGTGCGCGTGCCGCGCGCGTCGCCGCTGCGCGGTGCACCAGCATGCATCGGCCGGGGGCGCTTGCATCCCTGGCGCCCCGCGCGTCGGCTCAGACTGGCGCCGCCAGGCTGGACGGCGCGGGGGGTGCCGCACCCCGTGTCAAGTGGGTGCGGGCACCCTCGGGCGCGGGGGGCTTCTGGCGCAGCTGAAATTTGTGGTGGGCGCCCAACGCCATCGAAAGCGCGCGCGCTCGCTTGTGCTGCGTTGTGCGCGGGCGCAAATTTCGCGCCCGCGCCTGGCCCGCGCGCGGGCGGGCAAGCTGGGCGCGCGGGCCGCCTCCCGCTTTCCTGCGCCGCGCGGCGCGCGGCCCCGCGAGAAGGGCCCGCGCGCGCGAGGCGGGGGGGCGTCAGCATGTGCCTCGCGGCGCGCGGCCCCACGCGAAGGGCCTGCGCGCGCGAGGGGGGGGGGGGGCGACGGCGCGTGCCTCGCGGCGCGCGGCCCCGCGCGGAGGGCCCGCGCGCGAGGGGGGTGCGTCGTCGCGCGCGTGGCTAGTCTGCTCTTCTGCTCGCTTTGCGTCGAACGCCCCGTGCAGGCGCGCCGCGGGGATCGCGTCGGGGCGGTTCGCGGCGCGCCTCGGGGTCGTGCTTGGCGCTTGCATCTCGCAGGCATGTGCGCTTGCGTCCCGCCGTGGCGGACGGCGCGCGCGCTTTCGCCCCGCCCTCCCGCTCCTGGGGGTACTTGCATCCCTGGCGCCCCGCGCGTCGGCTCAGACTGGCGCCGCCGGGCTGGGCGGCGCGGGGGGTGCCGCACCCCTTGTCAAGTGGGTGCGGGCACCCCCGGGTGCGGGAGGCTTCTGGCGCAGCTGAAATTTGTGTACGTCACCGTTCGCTCTTGGGAGCCTTGGTGTGAAGAGCTTTTTGCGCTACCGATCGCTCTTTATTTGGCGTCTCTGGGCCTTCTTGGGAGTCCTATTGGGGCCCTTTTGGAGCCCTTTTGGGGGCATTTTGGGGGCCTCTTGGGGGCCTCTGGGGCTTCTTGGGGGGTTCTCGGCGCCTCCTGGGCGCTTCTTGGGGCGAAAGGCTAGACTTTTCGGTTCGTGGTCCCCCTCTCGGGGCCGTCTTGGGGCCCTCTGGGGCCGTCTTGGGCGCCTCTTGGGCCGTCTTGGGGCCCTCTTGGGCCGTTTTGGGAGCCTCCTGGGGCCTCCAGGGCCGTCTTGGGGCGGTCTTGGGGGTCTCTTGGACCGTCTTCAACGCCGTGAAAGCCGAAAAGCCGTGTATGGTAAACATGTATGTTATCCTGTGGGAAATCAATGATTGTGGCCTCCTGGTGGCCTCTTGGGACGCCTCTTGGGGCTTCTTGGGGGGCTCCTGAGGCCTCCTGGGAGCGTCTTGAAGCGAAA
>CAUYUJ010018170.1:424820-454820 GCA_963575745.1 Prorocentrum cordatum | reverse complement strand
GAGCCCAACACGCTCGCGCCGCTCACGCCTGCACCTGTGCGCCCGAGGACAGAGAGTCCAGCCCGCCCGCGGGCCCCCAGGCTCCACGGCGCCGCGGGTGACTGCCAGACAAGCCTGGAAAAGGGCTTGAGAGGCAAGATGGCTTGAGCCAAAATGGCTACGGAGGCGGTCTTGGGGGCCTCTTGGGCCGTCCTCAAAGCTGTGAAAGCCGAAAAGCCGTGTATGCTAAAAATCCACGTTTTCCGTAGGAAAAACTATGATTAGGCGCCCAAGACGGCTCCAAAGGGTTCAAAACGGCTCCAAAAAGGGGCCCAAGCGAAGGAGCACAAACTGAAAATCCGAGCCTTCCGCCCCAAGAGGCCCTCAGGCGGCTCCAAGAGGCGCCCAAGGGGCTCCAAGAGGCCCGCAAGAGGCCCTCAAGAGGAACCAACACCGTCCCCAAGAGGCCTTCATACTGCCTCCGAAAGGGCTCCCACGAGATCCCAACGAACATCCAATAAGCTTCATACCCACAACCCAGGCACGGTGGGGGGATGGGCCGAAGGCCATTAGATAGGGGGGGGGAGTTTGGAGGTGAATGAAGAGACGACCGACGAGAAAACATATGACATTATCCATCATTGGGGAACGCTGTGCAAAGTCAACATTTCAGGAAATTGAACACTCGGGCACCTTTGTACGGGGCTGGACATCTGGTCCGAAGGGCTGTGGAACACCTAGAAGCATGTATACATATTCCTCCCACGAAGGCGGATGTGCAAATCCCTTCGGATTGGATGCACGATTTTATAAATGAGATATTGCCCTCAGGGAAACTGGTGTCAGACCCTGTGCTTTTCCTCCTCGACCCAGCACCAGGAATACAGTTCGCAGTGCGCTCCTGGCGCGCCCCTCTCTGGGGCCGTTCGAGCACATGGCTTCGTCGCCTTCGCCTCCGTCTTCTCCTCATCCTCCACAATTGCTCAATATTACTACTCTCCTCCTTCCCCTGATGACGGGTTGGGAGCGTTCGCCCCTCCCCCTGCGTACTGTTTTTTTACACACAGGATTCCCCGGAGTTGGGTTTTCGCCTGCATTTTTTTTCAAACTGCTGTTCTCGCTGAGGCGCCGGCCTCATTCCTGGGCCCCGCTCGTTCCGAATCGTGCTCCCGCTGCAGCGCTGGCATCATTTCCGTGCTTCCGCTCGTTCCGAATCGTGCTCCCGCTGCAGCGCTGGCCTCATTTCCGCGCTTCCGCTCGTTCCGAATCGTGCTCCCGCTGCAGCGCTGGCGTCATTTCCCGTGCCATGCCACGGCATGCAATGCAATGCTAGGTTGCGTTCCGCTGCGCGATGCCATGCGTTCAGCTGAAGCTGTGATATGCAGTGCTTAAGTGCCACGTCGTGCTATGTCATGCTACGCTTTGATCTTCAACGCCATGCTATGCAATGTTATGTTCGGGGCCGCTGTGGGATGTCATGCTTTGCGTTGCAAAGCTTTGTGATGCAATTCTTCACTACGCCACGCCACGCCATGCTGTGACATACTACGCTTTGCGATGCTCTTCTACGCCATGCCATGCCGTGCTCTACATTGCATCGCGCACCCTTTCGGGATCATTGCCCTGCTCGACATCCGACTGTGCGAATAGAGAGGGGATCTACGCCATGGTAAGGGATGGGGGGGAGGGGTATGACGTCAGATATGACGCGAGCGCACCTAGCTTGTCCTTCTCCCCCTCCTCCTCCTCCTCCTAGTCCTCCTCCTCCTCCTCCTGCTGTAACCCGAAGACAAGTCAATGCGCTTGCGCAACGTGCACACCCACCCCCTCCGACAGCCGCCGAGAATACGAGCAAGACGAACACCATCAAGCTGCTGCAGTCCCGCCCATCCCGCCTGCGCAAAACTCATGACTCCGGGGCTCCTCCCCAGGACAGGCTCTTCTCTCGGGGGCGTCCGATGAGGGGGGCGCCCATGAGGGGGTCCCGCACATCATGGCCCGAGGCAAGTGCGCGGGCCAGGGGGGGGGGGGGCCAAGGGACGAACCGAACGGAGAAGAGGGGGCCATGAAATTCTAGGAGACATAATGGACCCAGCCATGGCCGTCCCCGACTCTCCCCAGGACCAGCTCTTCCTCCCGAGCCGTTCCCTGACAGCGTCGGGGCCAGAGGGCCCGAATCGCGGCGGAAGACACGCAAAATCCGGTTCCTCCAGCCTCCAGGATCCGCTTCCTCCATGTAATGCCTCCCAGATGAGGTCCGAGACTAAGATGGGCTCGGAAGATCGCGCCGCATCGCCGATGCATCGGCGACGTCGGCGCGGAGAACATCGAGCTCTACATCTGGCCGTCTCGCCGATGTGTCGGCGATGAAGCGCGCTCCTGCGACCCCGTCTGCTCCGACCTCATCTGTAGGCGGCCTAGATCCATCCTGACCCTCGCGTCTCTCTCGCCCACCCCGGGCTTCGGACAAGCACGAGAACAGCTGAAACGTGGCCACAAAAACTGAAGGGGCCCTGGGTCACACACATAAATACACACAAATAACAGGATTCCCCATATTTTCCCATATTTTCTGGGTTTCTGCCTTCCCCCCCACTGCCCATATTTTCCCATATTTTCTGAGGAATCGGCGATTAATTGTGTCTGTGTGTTTCTTCCCCTCCTGAAAAACGCAGGCCATGAGCGCGGGCCCCTATGCCGATGACCCCAGGCGCCGCAGAGATACCCCCAGACGAAGAGCTTTCCAAGATTGAGAACCCAAGCGCGACGATCATACGGGCACCCCCTTTCGGAGCTCCGCGCGGATTTCCTGGATCGGCGCTGGACCCCCCCTCCTTGGGCGGCGGAGCGCGCCAAAAACCTCCAGCGCCGCCAGGGGGTGCCAGCGCCGGTCCAGGAAATCAGAATTTCTGGTTATTCAATGTTAGCTTCTTCGGGTTGTTCTTAATCCGCTCGAGCTGCGCGGCTGTGAGCCGACGGCGGGTGGGACCTGTTGTCTTCCTTCCTTCCCTCTGCCTCTTCTTCCGCATCCCCCTCTATCGGCAAGCGCGGGCGGGGCCCCTGATACCTGACGAGAGAGTGACTGCCCTCTTCCCCCCGCGGAGGGTCGCCCTGCAAAAAAAAGTCGGCCAGCGGCGACGGCGGCAACATGGCCGCCAGACCGACCGTTAGGCCCAGACGATGGGCGGCGACGAGGCGGCGACGGGCCGGCGACGGCGGCAACAGAGCCGCCAGAGCGACCGTCCGGCCCAAAGCATTAGAACAGAAGTGTGAACCCCGTAGTGAAGCAACTGTTTGGGTAACAAGGCTGTTTCTAACCTCGTGCCAGCTGCATGCAGCACAAGTGCGGAGGGCCCACCCGAGTGCTGTGGTGGGGCCCTCGCCGAAGGGAGCGGCCTCGCCCTCCCCCGCATGCTCCTCGAGACGAGCTGGAAGTCCATGCCGCTGGCCCCGAGCGCAACCTCCCGCATCGGCAGGAGGTGGGGGGGCGAGGCTCCTGCAGCTTGTCGTCTCCCCACCCTCCTCCTTCTCGTCCTCGTCCTCGTCCGCACCCCCGAGCTCCGCCCCTCCCACCCAAACACCTCCTCCTCATTCTCCTCTTCATGCTGCTGCTGCTGCTGCTTCTTCTCCTCATCGTCCTCCTGATGTGCCTACGCTTTCCCAGTCGTCGTCGCCCCCTCCTCCTCCTCCTCCTCCTCCTCCTCCTCCCCCTCCTCCTCCTCCTCCTCCTCCTCCTCGCCATCCTCCTCCTCGCCATCCTCCTCCTGAACCTGCCAGGGGAAATTGGGCGCTGGGCGCCGAGCGCCTGGTGGGCTCGCCCCCCCCCCCCCCCCTCCTTACTCCTGCCGCCCCTCCCGCGCCACGCTCCCCGCCCCCACGCTCTGCCTCTCCGCAGGCCCGCACCCTCCTCCGCCTTCCCCGCCTGCACCTCCCGCGTCTCTTGGCCCTTCCTCTCGGCTCCGCTCTCCCTCGGTGCACCGCCTTCGCCTCCTCCCTTCCCATCTTCCCCATTCTCCGCCGCGGCTCCTGCTGCTGACGATACTCCTCCTGGGGCTCAGGCTGCTGTTCCTCGACCTTCTCACACGCCTCCTCCTCCACCTCCTCTTCCTCCTCCGTCCTTCTCCGTTATAAGAGACCTCTCCCTGCATCACTACCAGACGTACCATTCGGGCGGGCTGGGCGTTTCGCCTTAGACTTCTTCACAGTCTACGATCCTGAAGCTTGAACCTTCCAACAATCATACGGATGAAAAGGACACGGTTTTCAAAATGGTGCCCTCCCCTTGGCGCCGCGCACGCTCGTCTCACAAACATCGCACAGAGGGCGTGCCGTTTGAAAATCTGACTCCGCGCGCACTCCTCTTTAAGCAGTCCAGCACTTACACAGATGGCAAGAGGGCCGCTTTTTAGAGGCTATCGCCCGAGACCTCCTCAATCTCGGCTGCCACGCGTACGCGATTGTGCAGCAATTTCGGGGGTGGGGGAGCGGCTCCGTTTCGAAACAAAACTCCCGCTCAAGACTGCGCCATCCGCCGGCCCTTCGGCGTGTGTGTGAGAGAGAGGCGCTTTTCCATTTAATCGTCGTCGTCGTCGTCGCCAGTTCTACGGCAATTGAGAAACAAGGAGAAGGAACGACCCTTTATCCCTTCCCTGCCGAGGCACTCCTGTTTCAGAGCGGCGCTGCCGCTGGACAAGCCTCCTGGAACTGCCGCGCCCCCTCCCCGCCCCGTCACGGTCCTTGCAGCTCGACGGATTGAGGGCAAGTGCTCTCAGAGCGCAGCGCCCGCCAGGCCGTGGCGCTCGTCTATTCGAGGGAGCGCTTCGCGCAGTGAGCAGGTGCTTACAGGGACCAGTGATGAAAGGGACTGGGGCATCCTGGGGTTACTCGAGTTTCTTAACAAGCGTCGGGGGAGGGGCGTCACCCCCGCCGACAGCGCCACATCGACCCCCGTCGCGGGCAGCCACCGCGCGCCGAAGGCGCTCCGACCCCGTCGCGGCGCGACGACGAGGCGAGGTTGACCCCCGTCGGGGGGCTACCCCCCCTCGCTTATTAAGAACCCCAGAGTACTCTAGTCCACATCCCTCTTCCCTTTGTCCCTCTGTTTGTCCCTCCCTCCTCCGCTCCTCCTCCCGCCCAACCGCCTTGCCCCTCATTCCACCACTGACTGCTTCAGAGAAGGAGCAGAGCCAGTGCCAGGAGTGGGGGGGAGTAATGTAGCCAAGGGGGGGAGGGGGGAGAAGCTTGAGGCGGCGGAGCATGGGCGTGGAGGAGCGAAGGAAGACAGGAATGAGGATTGGAAATAAAGCATGATAAGGAGGCAAGACGTTGTGAAGAGAGGGGCTAGGATGAAAAAACATAATCGGTACCGTGCTTATGTTGTCCGCCACCGTGTCCGCAGGCACGTTGAGGCGTGATAGAATCCCAAGGACTGTCGTGTAAGGTTGCTGTGTCCTTCTAAGCTGCCCCGGCCTGTACCCTCGCGGTAACGCGTGCGTCGCCCACCCTCCCAAGGCCACGAACCTTCGAAAAGACTGAAAGATCTACGCTTCTGGACCCCAAGGCGACCCAAACGAGTTCCATTCAAGCTCCTCCAGAAGTGAATACAACAGGTGTCCTATGTGCCAGCGTTCATCTTCCTCCTCCCCCTCCTCCTCCTGCACTTCCTCCTCCTGCCTACTCCTTCTCCTCGTCGTCAGCACTCTCGTAAGCCCTATCATCCTCAAAATTGACTCTCCCGCGCCTGGGTACACGAGGTGTTACACGTGATGGCCCCCTAGTGCCCCAAAGAGACCCCCAAGAAACCCCAACACGCTCCAAGAGGCCCCCAGGACCGCTCCAAGTTGACCTGAGGGCTACAAGAGAGGCCCAATGGAGTCCCAAGAAAAGACGGCCCCAAGAACGCTCCAAGAGGGACCCTTGCTCTGTGTGCTGCCCACTTCCCTGATCGAGGCAACTCCTCTGGTCATCGTCTTTGGATGGACTGGTGGGGTTACGCGACGCGTCAAAACTATGATACGGGCCAGCTTGGATTGTCGTGGACTCTTGGGGCTCTTCTTGGAGTGACTTAGGACTGTCTTGGAGTTCCCTAGGGGATGTCTTGGGGGCCGTCAGGGGTGTCTTTTGGGTCTCCTGAAGCCTTTGAGGGGCCCCCTGGGGGTGCTCATGGTTTCTTGGGCCGTCTTGGCGCGCCTCGTTGCTGTTTAGGGGGCCTTTTTCGCACCGTCAGGGGTCTCTCTTGAGCCGTCTTTGGGCTGTCAGGGTCCATTCCAAACGCTGTCGTGAGCAGTCGTTGGCTACCACTGGAGCTTTCTGAAGTCGTCTTCGGGGTCCATTCGGGCGTTGTGGAGCGTCTCTGGGCCATCTGAACCGCTCCCAAAACTGCGCGACGGAGAAACCCAGGTAACAAATGCATTGACAACACACCTTAAGTCTGAAGTGACTATGGTAATTCAAATAGCATCCGATTCCATGGGAAACGGATGGCAGATAGCGTCCAATGCCATGCTGGGGTAGTTCAGTATGGGGAGTGGACGGATAAGATAGGATAAGATCGATGTAATGACGTTCCCAGCACGTAGCGAACAACAGCACTGTCCGGGCACATCGGGCGCGCGTGCCTTGAGCCAAAGGCAACGGCGCGCGAGCTATACTCCCGATCCTATATAACATCTCCCAAAGAGCTACCCTTAAAGTCGGGGGGGAGGAGACGGTGAGTGTAGCCGCGCAGCCGTTAGGCTCCACAAAGGCCGCGCGCACGACTGTTTGCAAGAAAAACAATACGTACAGTCTGGCCTAACACCAGACTGTAAGGCGAGTTCCCTCGCAAAGCATTTTCGCGCATACGCAAGATGGCCCTTTGGACATCAAAGGGCTATCGGCCCGGCTAGAGGTAAGCCAAACAGGCTATACCTCTCCGAGCAAAAGGGTATTAAAGCAAAGAGCCTGAATCAATCTGAACAGGCTCGTTGCCAAGCGTGAAAAGTAAGGCTCGTTTCCGAGCAACTAGGAGGGCGCCTCTGTATTAGGCGCCCGTGCTGGCAGACTGGACCGCGGGGGCAACAAGGACAGACTAAAACTGATTTGACTTAGGCTTCTTTCTGTCCTCAGGACCCCGAAAGGGAACAAACTGCTTCACATCACTTCCAAAAGCAGCTCCCGATCGATACTCCCCTTGGTATGCCCATCTGCGGTCATGTCTCTAGTATCACACCACTGTACGTTATGCACTATACCTATATCCATGAGCTCACGTATCCAGCTGATATGTCCCAGCAAAATCCGTTCCGTCGGTATCTGAAGATCCTTGCTGGATAGCGATTTATATACAGACTCAGCGTCTATAGTAAGGGATACTTGAACGGCTAGGCCTCCAACTTCACGCATATCACGTAGTTGTCGTGGAGTAAGTGCCCCTGCCTTGAGCTCGTGGAGGGTGATGAGCGTGGGATAACATTCATCAAGGTTGTGTGCAGCTGTCAGTGCCTCAGCGGCATAGCTGGACCTCACCTGCAGACGGTGTGATTTGCATAGTCCGTTGCAAAGGTGGATAACGGACTTGCCTTGAGGCGAGTTCCCTCGCCGTAATACGTTAGCCCCACGGATGCCGTAGCCCTTGGTCTCATCGTCTTCCTCCCCGGTGAGCTTCCGGTACCCCGAATCACTGTGTATGTCTACTTCGCTCGTCGGTTTCATCCGAGGGAAGGTGATGCGTTTCGGGCTGCTGATCAACTTTCGCGTCGCAGCATTCAGTCGTCTGACTTGTAAGTTGGCGGGCTCTTGGATTTTCTGGAAGGAGACCACATGCACCATAAGCCAGACTTGAGTAGGAAGGGCATAGGCGAGAGCTCCTCGCAGGCGAACGAACATGTCGGTGATGAATTTGGTAGCTTTGGCGTCAGCCGCCGCTCCCGGAAGTTCAGGGTGTGTGATAGGACGTAGTTGTTTAATGTACTCGTCCTGATCCATGATCACATCCCCTTGTTCATTCTGAGTGTAGCGAACGGCGCAGTTCGCATGATAATGTTTGTTGAGCTTGCATTTACCAAACACCTGTTCGACACGTTGTACATAGTCATCTACGTTTTTCTCTAGGCCTGTCATGCTGATATCGTCGACATGTTTTGCCGTTAACAGATCTTGACTGAATTCAAACTCAGGATCGTAACTTGTCGGTGTGAGGCCTATAACTCGTGTGGTCGTACGAAGCTTGAGGGGGAACGCTCTTGGGGCGCCCTTTGTGCCCGTCCCTGGCTTGAGGCACCCGAGGCAATGTCGGCTTTCATCGTAAGAAGAGAAGCCTGGTAGTGTCCGAAGCACCTGGGCGCTTCCGGGTGGAAGAGTGAAGCAAACCATGCGAGTTTCCTCGCCGGTGGCATGAGCAAGTTCCTCATAGGTCAGACCTTTGAGGAACGCTTTGTCGACATCCATAGATGCTAAGATCCATTCTGGATGACACGCCGCCTCACTTGCCAGGAGCCTCTGGGACTGTCTTCGAGCAGTTCCTGAGAGGGATTCTACATCAAACGCCTCCGTGTCCATGAATCCGCGAAGGACAAGTCTGAGACGGGTGGTTTTGACATTCTCGGTGCCTACCTTCACAAACTTCCACATGTATACATACCTGGATGTCATGATGTTGGAAGCTTTAGATAGGTCATACATCTCAAAGCACCAATTATCAAGCCAGATTTTGAGTTCGGTGTACAAAGCTTCACTAAGCTCTTTAGGGTGTGCTGCAATATCGGCTTTGGTGAGCAGGTCGTCTTCTTTGACTACCACAGCAAGTTTGGCAGCCGATGATACATATACCCTCATCGTTGCGACCATATCGGTTTTAAGTTGTGCAAGTTGGGTCTGATCCAACACTACCTTTGACATTTCTGGTGTGAAACATAACTCAACATATGGACCATGTTCATCACTGTCGAGAGAATAGCCCTCGTCAGATGTAATCGAGCACAGAGAAATAAGACAGGGCTCTTGTGGTTCAGGCTCGTCTCCGAGCATTTCCGACGCTGTGATATCTTGCTCGTCCACGGATGCTGAGACCAGAACACATTGGTCGGGCAGCATAGTTGTTGGGACGCAGTAGATATGATCGTCGGTAACCGTTGTGGGATGAAGGCCCATACGTAGTTCATCGTACCACTCCTCCATCATCATAGCCTCGATGACATGTTCCTCATTTTCTTTGTAGAGTGTAGACAGGCGACCTTCACTTGGTGATGAAGCACCTGGGGTGTCTGGTGGAGGCCTGTCTCCAGGCTGGTCGTGTTCTCCAGACGTTGTGCCCAAGTGCTGATACTTGGCATGGTCGTCACGAAATCCTAAGGAAGGAACACGTGACGTCAGGCACTGGATGAGTCTGGAGTGAGTGCTACCAGTGATTTGAGAGATGTTTAGGCCGGTGCCCACACACTCATAATAGTGGAAGGCTGGGTTGACATCGTTGTCGTAGTGGATCCATGTAGACCCGGTGGCGTACTTTACTGCAGGTAGATTAGACACGCTCTTGGCCAATCTCACGGCTACTACACGTTCAACTCGGAAATAATTTCGCACGAGATGCTGTAGTGCAATATGTACGCGCGGGTGGAACTTGCTGTCGTCCGACGGATTGAGGTTTCCCTTGTAGTCTGGGATATAGCCAAAGACTTTGGCAGGTTTCCCTGCACCAAGGTGTGCCACATATGTAAGGACGGTTTGCATGGCCACGTTGTCCATGCCAAGTTCCCTGGTAAGGAGGCATTCAATGTATAGCGTGTGGCGAGCATCAGGATACAATACAACTACCTCACGTGATCCTGCCTTGACGACGACGTGTCCTCGTTCAGGCACGTTGCGGATCACAGGAAACGGGCCATTCCAGCCTCCATGATCGTCCTTAGTGGCTGTAGGTCGGTGATAATCGACCAAGTCCCCTGATGAGTAAAGGCGAGCACCATCTGGGGCCGTCTTAGCCCTGAGAGCACGATTTGTCTTAGCTACCGCCGTGGCTTGAGTTATTGCTTCCAGGCTAACTTCCCTCACGCGGCGTTCTCGTTCGTGGCCTGACGTCTCGGGTCCCTTAGGGAAGTCAAGGGTGTCGAGGTCAGGAAGAAAGGAGGGCTGTCGCCCAGTGTGTGCTTGGGATGGCGATACTCCGTTGTAAAACGTGAAAGCGTTGGTGGCGAAGATGCCTTCAGCCAATACTCTAGTAAATACAACAGGGATGTTGTGTCTGTTCAGCTCTGCCTCGATCATATGGAGAGTGGCCCTAAGAATGCCGTTGCGAGACTCGATCGAGGTCGCGTGTTGGCCAGGCACTCGGATACGAAGTGTCGTGCCCTTGTTCGCCATCATGGCCTTGGCAGTGTCATTGTTGAGGGCGCCTTCTCCATCTGAATACAAGACTTTGAAAGGTCCATGATAGGCAATCCAGCAGTAGTGGTAAGCGTCGAGTATAGTGTCACGTTCTCTATCAGAAATCTCTTGGCCTGCTGCCAGGCGAATGCATCGGTCCATAGTATGAAATGGGGTTCGTTTCTTGAAAAAAAAAAACATGAGATCTACTCCGCCTTCGTCAAGCCAATTTCCAGGAAGGCTTACGGAAGGTAGCGCAGAATTTCCTGGACGTTCCCACGCTCTACATTCCCGACATGTGTCACAGATTTCTTTGATCATATTTAATCGAATGTTGTCCAGTCCCACTTTGTCTAGGATCAGCCTCATCTTGGGTTCCTTCGCATGGTGCCACCGCAATTGTCCAGTTTACTGAGTTCCTTTTTGACTACGTGAAGTTCGTGACTACGGAGGTTGTGCAGACTGTGTTGGATGTCAAATCTCGTCCATTCGGGCAGTCGTGGAGCCCCCGAGCCGGTTGAGGCAAGAGGGTTCCTTGTAGCTCTCCGCAGTCGGTCCCCTTCGTCAACTGCATTTGGTGGTGGTGGTACGCCTTGTAAGCGGCCGCGGCGGGCCGCTACCTGTGGCGGCTCACCTGAAGACGCGGAAGGCGTGTTTCCACGCTCGGGCGCGTCTCGCAGTATATCGTAATTGCTGGCGCCAGATGTAGGATCAGTGTTCCCAAACGCTCGTGGTCGTGGTGGCCTGGCGTGAGCGCCCTGGCGGCCACCCGATGCTGAAGCTTGGCCCTCCCCAGGTTTGGGTGAGGGTTTCCACCAAGCTGGCGCATTGTTGCCCTCGGGATCATGATCATCTGGGAGTTTGAACGGCTCAGCAAAACGACATTTGCCGGGCTCAGTGTCGAGGTGGTTCTTAACACCCTTGCTTCTCGTAAGGTCCCTTTGGCATGCAGGACATGGCCAAGATACAGAGATATAATCATGATGCTTACACTGTGTAGGGTCTCTGTTGTGACTGGGACTGTCCTTTCGGACGTTGTCGATGCATGCTGGGCATGTAGCCACTTTTGGGATGATACGATCGCCGATGCGTCTCACACCTTCTCCTGGTTCAACTTGATCAGGAAGGTCAGCAGGGTAAGCATACGCAGTGCGTGTAGGCGCGTCTCCGCGCGTGGTGTCGATGGCTTTCGCCAAATAGACGGCTTCCACAAAGGCAGACTGCAGTCGTCGAGTGTAATTTTTGTGCCAGTGAACGCTCCCTGTTGCACGGTTGTGCGTGCACATGCTGACCGTTGCATTTGAGTCGCTCAAAAGGTTTAAGAGTCGTCTCGTCGTTGCTGGTGATATTTGTCGGCTTCTTGATATAGTCACCAGCCGTATCTTTAAGTCCCGTCGCACATTGGTCGATGTGCACGGTTGTGATATGTGGTCGGTTGGCAAGTTCTTTCCGTGGGGAAATAGCATCCACCCATGTTCCTGTGGGTTGTTCGCGTATAAACCACCTCCGTGCATTATCTTGAGTAACAGCTACTTTGCCACAATAAGTTATGTGTGGCAAATCCTCTTTACGATGCTGCTCCCAAGTGCTATGGTTGGCCTTGTAGTTGTATTAGGATGGTGGTCCTGTGGTGCGGCAACTGGGCTGTAGCATGGCTACTCGCACGTAGCATACTGCGAAGTAATGATCTACAGCTCGCTGCACCGAGGGGTCTCCCAGGTCGACACATGTGGTCGCGTCTAAGTTGCCTCCTGAGGAAAGACCCCTTGAGAAGGCAAGCTCTGAAATACACCCTCACCTCCACAAAGCTCCAACATATCCACGCAATTATTGTGACCATCGCGTAGAGTAGCTACTATGCTATATATATATATATATATATATATATGTCCGCGTGTGTGTCGGGCATAGATGTGGGGAGGGTAAGGAACAGGTCATCATCCTCATCTGAGCTTATCAGCTCAACAGGGACGTCAGTGCTCTAGGTCGCCATAAGATCCTGTCCAAGCCCCGACAAGTCGTCACCGCAATCATCGTTTCCGTCTTCAACGTGCTTTTTGATGCGGCGAGGCTTGATGCCTGCCTCCTTTTCGGCTTTGAGCCATTCCTTCTGTTTGGTACGCGACTCCGTAGGTAAGACGTGCTCGTCTTGTTCGCCGGTCTGTGTGCCCATCGTCGTTGATGAGTGGGTGCATGCTTCAATCTCCAGAGTCGGGAGGGGAGAAAGAGAGTCATCTATGATGACGCGTCTAGGTTTCTGTGGTGATTGAGTAGGCTCGTTTCCGAGCATGACCGGTTCTTCGGGCTGCCAGTACATCCGTGTACTGATGTTCGCAACCCCTTTGGGTAGTGGTGCATGCCAATCATATCCTGTTGGTTGATCGGCTACTGCAATATCCTGAATTTCCGTGTTGGTATCCAGGTTGATTGTTACACGTCGGATGGCATCAGACCATTTCGGTCCTCCTTTGTTGGTCGTCACATAGTGTTGGATGTTGTGATCCGTACGTGTATAGGTGTTCAAGTATATCGGCACGTCTCCGTGCGTAGTGCTGCTTCCCAGGATTTTGTCGTTGAGGTGACGGATGAGTGTGATGCGTGTCTGAGCTCGCCATTCGGCATGTCGTACCGTTTGGCCGTACCAGTCCAACACATGTTGTGGCATCGCCAGTTTGCACGTACATGCCCACAACTTAGAGCTAATCGGTATTGATGTTGCTACCTGCATATAGGTACCACTTGGTGCATTGTCTTGCATATTGAACCTAGTACCGAAATGGCACAACCGCATCCGTACCATTGTCAACTTGAGATCTTCCAGAGTATCACGTATTGGGGATATCTTCCAAACGTATCCTGGGGGGCCAAACACTATGATTTCCATGCGGAGTTTCTTGGCTTTTGTCAAAAGGTTTTGAATACGAGACCAATGTGGGGCCACTCTCTTTCCTGGGGTTCGTGCGTACCAGTCACCTGGGATACTGACCCATATAAGAGTATAGTCCCCACTGATCACCGCACCCAGGTAATCTGCGCCCGCAGTCGTCATAAGCCCGTTGTGGGAAATGCGATCACAGATATAGCCTCCCTCGGGCGCGGAGGTCGGCGCAAGCCTCTCTCGGATCTTCGATGACGAAAGCTCTTTTACTATGGCAGGTTGCCCCGCTGTCCTTGTTACTCCTGGCCTTTCGACCATTAGGCAAGGCGACGAGGGGGCAGCGTCGCCCTGCCATCTTCCAAATAAAGAAGATGCGCCTGCAACGTCTGCCAGCACCTGGGCTTCCCTCAGATGCTGGAGCTCAGCACTGCAGCGCGCGGTAGCCTCAGAAGCGGATTGCTCCGCAAACGTGGCCAGCATGGATGGATTGTCCATCAGCTGCTTCAAAAGGCCTTTCGACCTTGCGTCGTTGACCGTCTGCAGCCCATGGCTCGAGCATCCCATCGCTATCTTCCGGCGCGACCGTGCAGCATCCATGGGTACAAGTCCGCCATGCTGGGCCAGTGTCCTGGCTACGAAGCAACCGAACGTCTCCAGATCATCGATGCTGTCGCCTCATCGTCGCTTCGGCGAGTGTCTCGAGCAACCCCTTAGGCAGGTTTCCCTGCAATTGTTGGCGCTCTTGCGCAGGGGTCGGCTCGCCTGTCAGCACCGTCTGGAACGATGTGGTATTTGTGCTCAAGGCGGGTTGCCCCGCGGCTCCGAATCGATCACACCTGATTGACAGATGCCCTGATGGCAACTTCGTTGTTGGCATGATCTTGGAGCCCTCGGGGAGTTCCATCTTTACCTGTCCCTTCCCAGGGAATATCAGCTTCTCCTGGCCTCGTTCGAGCACAATGATAGCGCGCTTGTCCTGCGTACTGTCGAGGCCCAGGATAGCTGGCAGGTCCTTGCCACAGCCTGACACAATATTCGTCTTGTACGAGTCGAGCTGGGTCGAACCCTGGTACTCGCAGGCAATGCTGAAGGTGCCCACGGCATCAGCTGGGGCCGACCCCTCGCCTACCCCGTTGATGTTAAACGGGAACGAGGTTCGAACGTACAAGGACGATTATGTGCCTCAGCGGCCTGGACGAACTTGCGGCTCGTGTTTTCTCCCATTATGTTAATCTTCGAGCCCGCGTCTATGAGGACTGAATTTCCGCCATCCTCAAGAAAGGTCTTACTAGGCTGCTTGATACGCACTGTCTCTGAAGTGCCAGCTGCGCAGTCGGGCGGGTTTCCCCGCAATTCGGTCGCACTCCTTGGCGGGTTTCCCCGCGTCGTGCTGGCACCTGGCCTCCCTGCGGCCATACGTGCCAGGTCGATGTACTGGAAGTGCGACACGTTCTGGGCGTGAGCGCCCTGTTCATCCCGCCAGTTGGCATGCTCATCGCGTATGTTCGTGTACTGTTCGCGGGTAGTACGCCGCGTCAGCGTCAAGTACGAGTGAAGGGCGATGTCCTGTAATCCCTCATTCATGAGGTGGTCCCTATACTGCAACCACTCGTCGAACTCATTGTTCGTTGCTGAGAGCTCGACGGCCCTGACTGCTGTTGCCGCTGTCGCCACTGAAGAGTCTGAGAGATCAAGCGAAGCACTCTCAGTCCCAGGAGTATTGGCGTCCAACGTGAACGTGGTGTGTGCATTATCCATCTGGGTTTGGAAGTGGCGGACACGCAGTTCTCGCAGCTGTTCAGGGTCCAGTGGCAGCTCGGCCCCACCCCCGCTCTGGGGAGACATCGGAGGAGCGACCTGCCCGACTCCTGGCTCGTAATGAGTCGGAAGGATCGGCACAGGTGGAGTGTTAGGCAGGTTTCCCTGCTGAGGCGCCGTCATCGGGATAAGCTGGTCGAAGCATCCCGTCTCCATCGGCGACCTCACCTCCTCCGGCGGGTTTCCCCGCTGCTGGGGCAGTGCTGTCTGCCTGTCCAGCATGCTGGCTGTCATCTCCTCCACCATGCTCCTCAACTCCCGCAGCTCCCTTGCTGCCTGTTCGGGGGCCTGAGTGTAGGAGCCGGTCCATGGAAACGATGGCGCTATAATGCCTGGCGCTCGGCAGATAGCACATACTGGTTGTTGTGGATCTCCTTCTCGCTGATTCGCAACATGGCCCACCGCATTCGAGTCCCAGCACTCCTCGTGGAACAGGTGGTTGCACCTCAAGCGGTAGATACTCTCCCTCGGCCGAAACTCCTCGAGGCATACCGCGCAGGTGTCTTCCATCCCAGTCTAGATTTCCACATCTGCCGCCCTAGGGTACACCCGCCGCTGCCGCTCCATGGAGGGTCTCCTGCGGGAGCCAATGCCTCCGGTGCTACGGCAACCACTGCTGGAGGAGCTGCCGTTGTGGAGGCTGCGGGCGACACGGCTGGCGAGTTTCCCCGCATGGGTGAGCCTCTGTTCCTCGCGACCTCAGGTGCGGAGGCGCGTGCTTGGTCACGGGCGCTCTGTACTGCCTGCCTGCGCCTGAAGCACGCCTGTTGAGTGTGGTACGTCTGTCTGATGTAGTCTGGTACTCCTCTACTGCCTGATGATATCGAATGGGCAGTAGGCTGGACGGCCACCTCTGGCGTTGTCGGTGCAGGCATGAAAGCCATGTGCGGATACATGGACTGATCACTGCAGCGCGCATTCGTGAGGCTATGAAACTGATCCGCCATTTCGCGAACAAATCTGTTCGGGACTCTAGACCCATCTGGGTACAGTGGCGGATCCATTGGTGCTGGCGCTGGCCTCTGGCCCTGAGCCATGCTCGGGTGAGCATTGAAGGCAGGGATGAAAGCTCGTTGCCGAGCAGGGTCACGTGGGTTCGGACCCTCTGGCTCCCAGGGCCAGGCTGGCCTCCACTTCTGACCACTCGGGTGGGGCAGGTTGTGACTCTGCACCTGTTGCACCGCAGCTGCCACCCTTGCGCGGTAGTCATCAGGCACTCCAGCAACAGTAGTTTGGCCAGCAAAAGGTCGGTGGTGTATTGGAGTGCTGGGCAGGTTTCCCTGCAAACTCGTTGGCGTGCCAGGTGGCATCATGTTCAAAAGAGCTGTGCCATGCTCAGCTCTGGCCGCAGCGATCCGCTCCATGAGAGTGCCATTCGTGGCAGATCAACCAGGAGTCCCAAACGGAGACTGCGCTGGTGGCGTCGCCACTGGGGTCATGCCCCTCGGCGTGTGCATGCTATGCGAAGGGCTCCCTGGCATCTGCTCGAATCGAGCAGGCTCTCCGAAGATGCGGCCGAACATCTGCGGGTCTCCCTGCGGTTCGGGCATATCGTTTCTGAGTCCATTAACGGGCAGGTTCCCCTGCATGGCCTGACGGTTACGCGTCACCATGGCGGACATGGCTCCCTGGCCAGCAGCCCAGGGGTCTTGCTGGCGCAGTCTGTCCGCCAGCTGTTCCAACTGCTCAGGATTTAGAGCGGCCGCGATCTGATCCAGATCTGAGGTGCCAAGGACCTGCCAAGATATGGCACTAGGCCCTTGGCTTGGAGCACGGCTTGGAGCCGCGCTTCCTGCCTCACTCTCGTTGATCATGCGGATCTGGTGGATTTCGGGCTGGTTTCCCAGCGCTGTTGGGCTGTAGTGGCCCCCAACTTCTCTGTGACCATGAACCGTATGAGGATCATTAACCTCTCGGTCAAGAGACCATTTGTGCTTGACACTAGCACTGCCCACATTGGTCCACCTGTTCGGGGCCGTCATTATGGCGGTGGAAACGCGTGCAAGGCGATTGCCCAGATATTCTGGGTTACGCCATAGAGTTCTTCCACGTGTGAAATATAATACGGCTCAATGATGCCGTCTTTTCCTTCAGATAAGAGAACCCCATGGTCGCACCAGCAAAACTCGATTCCGTCCTTCAGGGCTTGATGCCAGTCCATAGATAACGATCTCGGAATCGGGGCCCCATCCACTCTGCGCGCCGCGACGACGAAGCGTCGGAACAAAGTGGATGTGTGATCGGCCTGTCCCTCTCTTCTTGGTGTTGTGTTCTTGACGACAAGAGAGGCCATGCCACATGATGCCCTCAAAGGCTGCCTATCGTGCGCCATGCATGGCAACCTCGGGGTATGGGGCCGGTCTCCCGGCAGGGTTGTCGTGTAGTACAATGTACTTGTACAGCGACCAAGGGGCCTCGAGCGTTCACGAGTGCCCTTGCGAGGTACGGATGAATATGTCGGGCATGCCAGAATCCCGTACCAAGACCTTAAACTGGAGACGCTGCTTCTCCTCACCGTCCGGCTCGCGGACGTGAACGATCGCCATCATGATGGCAGCCATCTGGTCAACCGTTCTGCCGTAGAAGGTCTCGGCGATGATCTTGGCCTCATCCATCCTAGGGTTCTACCCGTCCTGTCTCGTACGTCCGTTGTGCCGCGGAAACTCACGTGCGAGCTCGTCGAGATTGACCCATCCATCATGATCATCGAATGTCTCAAGGCTCCACACGGCATTGTGTGGTTTGTCAGGTGCGTGTCTGCAGATCCTGTTGAGGCATTTACTAAGCTGCTTGAGTGCATGGTTATGTCTCGGGACAATACCTTTCTGCCTGGAGCTCTCCAAGAATGCTTCATCCACCGAGCGTATCGGTGGAAGATTCCGCAGGGCACGTCGATCATTGATCAAAGCCTGACTCCCGCTAGTAAAGGAAGTGCCCCCTGGGCGGTGCAGCTTATCCTCGGGCGGGATTCCCCGCAAAGGAGCCTCTGTCACCGAAGAGGCTGCGGCTCCTGAGGAGGAGGATGCTGCAGCTGCAGCGCCTGGCGGGTTTCCCCGCAGTGTTTCTCGGCCGGCGCTGCCCTTGATCTTAGGCACCCAGGTGCCCCTAGATAGAGCACCTTCATCAGACCTCTTGGAGCGTGCTGCCACAGTTGAGGCCGGCGTAGGGGTAAACCCTGCACGTTCGAAAACCTTGGCCTTGCCGGCGATAGAGCCGCTACGGCTAGGCGGTCGTCTACGAATCTCCACGGAGTCCTGAGGTTGTTGCCTAGGGTCGGGTCTCTGTGCCGCAGTTGCCCTAGTCGGTGACCTCGGCGTTTCAGAGCGAGGAATCTCCATCTGCACATCTAACCCGAGTTCCTCTGAGCGGGCCGGCGTTTTCTGTTTCTCCCCCGAAGGCGTCCTGGGTGCAGGTGTTTCGCTCTTGGCCTTCGGTTGGAGTGGGGGCTTCCTTGCCCCCTTCATATAGATCTTTTGGGACTCCAGCAGCATTTGGCGAGTTGCCTCGCGGGTGCACTCGTCTGCTATTCGCTTGCGCTCCGCATCTGCTGCGGCTTGCTGTGCACTCTGCTCATCGTCATCCATCATTTCTGGCTGTTGGGCCTGACTGGAGACGCCGCGCGGGTTCCCCCGCATTCCAGGAGTGCGATTGAGCGCATCCTTCTCTTCCTGGGTCATAGGCGCGAGTCCCTTCGGAGGCTGGACCTCCTCGGCCATCGGGCTCCTATGAGCCGTTGTTCCGAGACGACGGTTGATCTCGTCGACCTCTGCTTGAGTCATCGGAACCAACGGTGGATGACCCTCCTTGGCAGGAGTGTGGCCTCTATTCGGGCTCAAGCCCTCGTTGAGCCCTACAGGACACCCAGGCCTGTGCTCCTGGAATGGCTCTGAGCACGGCCCACAGACCGCGTTGGGCCTGTATAGCTTGCGTGCCGCAATGAAATTTCGCAGCTGCGTCCGTACTACCTCTATATCATGACGACGAATATTCGTCGCGAGCTGGTAGCCACCCTGTATGGACCTGCATTGGGCATCCCTGTAAGCTGGGTTGCCTTTACCAAAGGCAGAGTGCTCACCCGTTTGGCGCCTAGGGTCATTGTAGGCGAGCAGTTGACTCCCCCGCCGAGCGGCGTGCTCTGTTGGGCCTGCTTGCCTCCATTCGCGGGGAAGCCGTGCTTGCGGGTGAGGTTCTCCCCTAAGGCGTGGGTGAGTGCGAGACCTCCTGGCGTGCTCATCAGATGAAGCCGCCGACGCGGCCTGAACAGGAGCCGGCGGGGGTTCCTGCGGGGCCGCAGGCGGCACATCTTGGACAGGCAGGTCTCCCTGCTGACTGGAGTCTGGCACAATTGGTTCCTGTGCAGGTGGTGGTGCGTCTGGACGGTCGGGACTGAAATCCACCTCCTCGTCTTCACCATTGGCTTCCATCATGGGGATGGTGGTCTCGTCCTCGCACATCCCACATCCATCGCCCTCTTCATCTTCTGACATAGGGTTGCCGATGACGACGGTCATCGGTTCAGACGGCGCGGGCAGGTTTCCCTGCTGTACAAGCGTCTGAGCATCGCTTGGCTGTCCCGGCGTCGGCGGCACGGTAGTCGGCTTAGGCTCGTTACCGAGCGCAGGCTGCCCAATAATATTTCGCATGGCCGTGTGGTTAGGCTGTAGCCCCGCCGCCTGGAGACCCCGTCCCGGCGGAGGGAGAGCCTGACCGCGCATGGAGATGGCCCTTTCAAGGGCTTGGCGCCATCTTCCTCTGGAATACCACGCACGTCGCTGCACGTCCTCAAGGTGCACGCTATCAATAAGAGTGAGGGCCGCCAGCACAACTCCGAGTCGTCACAGGCATCGGTGTCTTGTAGCATCATGTGGCCACTCTCGACACTCTCTTGACTCTCGGGATATGCTACGACCAATACAGCATGCATCTGCATGAGGGTCTGCAGTATCGTGCGCGGTCCGTACTCGCCTGGAGCGAGCGAGCCAGGTGGTACGTATGGGTTCCCTGGCACGCCCGTCGTGAATGCTTGAGATTCTAATTCCATCATGCCGGCATAATTTGGAGGATATACTGGAGTGGGCCTGTTTCCAGGCATAAGGTCGGGTTGATGTCGAAGGTTTTAGTCAACCTCCGAAGGCGAGGCCTCGACAGTGACATCCTCGTCACTGCTCTCGTAGGCCATGATGTTGCCTGGGTTACCGAACATCCAGACGAAGAAGGATAAGGGCTGGTTTCCCAGCGTACCATTCTCCACAGGCGTAAGCTCGATATTTCCGAGAACAAATCGGCGGAGGTACTCGAGGTAGTACGAGTACAGTCCGTGGCCGTGCGCCTCGAGCTCATCCAAGTTGCCCACGCTGCTGGCCCAAGTGAAAAATATGTGTTCCATGGCCTCGAAATCTTGGAGGCTCAGATATTCAATAACTGGTTCGCTTGAGCCGAATATGGACTTCGGTCGATCTGCCCTGTCCGTTTCCCTTCGCTGGACAATCTTTTACAATATGGTCGGTGCTATCACACCCATGGCACTTTAGGATCTGGCCGTCTCTACCTCGCGGGTTCCCCCGCCTACCTTTACCTGTGCCTGAGGTATCTCCACGGCCTGTGCCGCGACCTTCCCCCCCGACAAATATCTCATCATATTGATCATCTGGGGGCTTCTGGAGGAAAGCCGAGATGCCTCGTCCATTCAACCTACGGCGACCCCGTTTGCCTTTACCTTGTCCTTTGAAGCTCCTCCGCATCCTCCTCCTAGCACGACGCGCTGGCTTTCGGGTGAACCTCCTCCACCTCCGCTTTGCCTGTTCTAATAGCCAGGATAAGTGTTCGGCACGTTGATTGCCACCTTCCATTTGCACGATATCTGGCCAGCCTAAGGGTTCAATACCATCTGATGATATGGTGTCGGTGTCGGTACCAGAGTCGACATCGCCATTACCTAGGTAGGTGGATACACAGTCGTTTAGGGGATTCGCTTCCCCCCATCGGGAGCGTTGTGGTTGAGGTTCTCTAGGAGGAGGGCTGGTTGCCCAGCTTGGTTGTGATCGATCCCCTGTGAGTAGAGCAGTAGACTCTCCAGGCTCGTCGGCCCATATGCTTGCGGGCCCGTTGCCAGGCTGAGCTTCGGTGGTTAAGGTAGTATAAAAATTTCCACTACCAGTTCCCCTTTCCCCTCCCAAACACTGGTCCCACGTTGCCAGGAGACCGTTCTGACAAATGGCCGATCGAACGCATCCCTTCACACAACTCATCATATTGTTGTTGTGTTCGGGGCATTTGGTGGTTAAGTGGTTGCAAGAGTTGCGTGGCTCTCTGGTTGCCGACGCCTAGGGCGCGGAATGGGATATTAGCGAGCAGTTGGAAGTTGGGAAGGTCAAACCCCACCGACTGTGCCTCAAGACGGGCCATCTCAAATCGAGTGAGAGTTACATCGATTCGCTCCCCGTGAGGCACATGCAAGTCGATGAGCTGTGTGCCTGGAGTGAGCTGGCGCTCATCTTCCAGGCGTTCGAACTTCATGCTTAAGAGGAACATGATGTAGGTTACTGGGTCGGTGTGGGCACCGTCGATGTCCGCACCGTAGTTTATAATGCCAGGTGGTACCCTCATGGCGGGTGTCCTCGCTAGGCCGCCCAGGCCGCGTTGTCTGGCGGCTGCTTGGGCCTGTGGCGTCACGCGTCCGCTTGTGACGTTGAGCCGCGCGTTGACTTCATAAACGTACTCGCGGGAAGGTGCGTTGCCTTGAGGGTCCCAGTATGGGCCATGTGTTTGCCCATCGGTGCTGTTGTCTCCTCGACGCATGTGTCCGATTGTTGCCCCCAGCGCAAGCCATATGATGGCGAAAATAACCAACCCAAGGCTGTGAAGATATGGGTGGTTATCAGGCGCGTTGCCGCGCTGGGGTAGCCCCTTGTTGAGTCTTCGAGGCGCTTTGTCTTGCGGGTCTCCCCGCCTTTGCTTCAAGTGCTGCGCTTTTGGCTCGTTGCCGAGCGGTTGGTAGTAGCGTAGTGATGAAGCGCATATGGTACCAATGTTGTTGTCTAGACGTCGTTCCTCTCGTGTTGCTTCTTGCTCTTGAATTGATCCTCGTAAATGTAGTTGGAGTGGTGGCGCAGGGTGGTAGTTGGTCACGAAGATCGTGCCGCATAGCGTGAGGATAAGAAGAGCAAGAGCTGACCACACGAGAGTGCGGCCAGCTCCGCTACCAAGTATGAAGTGACTATGGTAAGTCAAATAGCATCCGATCCCATGGGAAGCGGATGGCAGATAGCGTCCAATGCCATGCTGGGGTAGTTCAGTATGGGGAATGGACGGATAAGATCGGATAAGATCGATGTAGTGATCTTTCCAGCACATAGCGAACACCAGCAGTGTCCGGGCAAATAGGGCGCGCGTGCCTTGAGCCAAAGGCAATGGCGCGCGAGCTATACTCCCGATCCAAAATAACATTTCCCAAAGAGCTACCCTTAAAGTCCTTACGCTTCTGGAAGAATTTGGAATCTTCTGGAGGCCGTCCCTGGAGGCCGTCCTGAAATCCTCCTGGAACGCCTTGGGCCATTCTAGGCCGTCTTGCCGGGGTTTGGGCGTCCTCGTGAGCCCTCTTGGAAGCTTCATGAGGACGCAAGAATCCGCCAAAGATTCCCAAATGACTCCTTGACACTCTGCTACTATCATGAATTGTGGGAAAAAGGGGATTTATCAAACGGGCCGCCCCTGGGCCCAGCGACCTGGACGCCCGTTATCCGCCATCGAGCTTGCAGCGGTTGGTGTGTGGGGTTGCTTGTTTCCGCCGAAACAATAGTCGGGGCTGAACGACGCATCGGGCCCAGCATGGCTTCATTTGTTCGAACCCGTCCTAACGATTTTGGGCTGCCCCCTGGCACGTTGAGGCGCCCCCTGGCAAGTACGGCCTCTGGTGCCCCTTCGAAAGATAGCCGCCGAACACGCTTGGCTGGCTCGATGGTGGGACTTGCCGCAGGCAGCTGGATCATCAAGGCTCCCCCACGCATCGGGCCCAGCATGGTTGACCACGTCCTAGCGTTTTGGGGGCTCTCAAACACAAAACTGCCTGCCTTGGCGGGCAGGTTCCGTGCGCCTGGACGGACGACCCCGCTCCACGCTCTCACTCCCTCTCCCCAAATATGCCAGCCCAAGCGCGGTGGCGAACTCACGCGGCAGCGCAACTGGACGCTATGAGTACTTATAGTTATTACAGTGACCTTCTGTTTGACCTGCCACCGCTGCTCCGACAACGTATAACTTCTCCTTCGAGCGTCCGCCGTCGCGACTGCCCGACAGGGAGTCTGGAAGACAGCGAGCACGAGCGCGGTGTACCGCCTACTTATCGTGCGCGGGGCCCGCAGGGTCGCGCCCACGCGGTGCGCGCTGGCAGGGCTCTCGGGGACATCCTGCCGCGCAATTTCGGGGAACAACTGCCCCAACTGAGCCCCCCCTGGTGGAACCAAGGTGGCGCCGCCCGCACTTTTTTTTACCGGGGCCCTGGCTGCCCTGTGACCCAGCGCCTACAGTAGGACCATGTCCACCGCCTGGGAGTCGCTTGCCTGCTGCCCTCGAGCCACTTGCAGCCCGCGCTTCTCCGCCATGTGGATGCAGAAGAAGAAACAACGACGCAGACATGAACTCTCGGAGGACCGCACGGATTCATCCGATCTGCGCTGGAACTCCCTGACAGCGCCTCCGGCACCGCCACCGGCGCGCTCCGCGCGCCCGGAGTCCAACCCCGATCCAAGAAATCCGTGCGGACCTCCGACAACGTCCCTGCTGAGATCCAACGTTGCGAACAACGACAACTTCGGGTCAAATCACGACTGGAACCCTAGTCTCTCTGCGGCAGTTTTCGAGCCGCATCGATCTGTGATTATAAGACGAGGCCAGGACAGGGACAGCATTGGACGAGGGTCAGTTGAGGATCTTTGAGATCGGGCGCGGTTCTGGAAGATGTGCTGTGCGGGGCGGCCTTATCGGAGCGTTCGGAACGATCTGTCTATCTCCGCCCGAGATGGCCCCAGGGTCACAGATTGTAGGCCAAATTGTGAGATATACGGTGGGGGGCGCACATCCTCTGTAGGGGTGCGTGTGGCGGAAGATCCCCCGACGGCGTATTCCCGACTTTCCCCCCCCCCCTCTCTTCTGAGCGACCTGACTTTTTGGGGGCAACTCGGGGATGGGGGGCGAAGTTAGACGCCTCCTGGATGGGGTCCGAGTAGATGGGGTCGGAGGATCGTGCCGCATCGCCAATACTTCGGCGATGCATCGACGATGCATCAGCGACGCAACGGCGACGTTGGCGATGAATCGGCGATGCATCGGCGACGCCGGCATGGAGAACCACATCGAGCCGCATCGCCAATGCATCACCGATGCGGCGCGATCCTCGGACCCCATCTACTCTGAGCATCGTTTATCCGATCCCTATCCCCAGCGGGGTGGCCTGGGCCCCACTGGCCGATTTACCCCCCAGATGGGGATACAGGCCGTCCCCCTCGAGCTTCGAGGTGTGTATCCCCAACTGGGGATGTGATTTAGTGGGGGTCTCGAAGGGGATGGGAATGAGGCTGGGGATCGGTTAAACGATACTGATACTCAAACCCATCTGGGAGGCCCAGAGAAGTGTCGCCCGTGAGGGCAAGCCGTCTTTCCTTCTTCAGGGACGACAGGGGCGAAGTCCTCCCACGTGCCGCCGCCGAGGCGGAGCCTCAGCGGCGGCCGCGGCCGACCCTTGCAGCAGGCCTCGCACATGCGCCAGAACACCTCGTCGGGGCTCGACCTAAACAGTGCTTTCCGTTTTCGTGCTATCTTTATTCAAGACGCTTCGCGGTCACCGCCCGCCCATTCCAGGTCTCGGCGGACGAGGCGAAGACGGCTCCAAGACGGGATAAACATAGCCGAACGTAATTTTAGACCCAGAAGCGAAGATGGCGCCAAGACGGGATGATTAGATCGCGACAGTGGTGATTGACTCCCGCACAGGTGTGTTTTGTATTTTGTCATGCGTTCAATTCCTCCTCCATCCCATCGTCGGTCGGACTCTGGTATGCCGTGTGGCTGACCGATGTTCTATTTGTCGATTTGTCGTCGGCCGTGCTATCATTACCAACGGATCAGTGATATGCACGCTGGCCGTCTTGACCTTCGCTCCTTATCCACAGCAAGAGGCCAGAGATAGCCAGAACGCTGCCCAAGACCAACCAACAACGCCCCGCAAACGGCCCCTAAAGGCGCCAACAAGGGCCGAAAAGGGCCCGGAGAACAGCCCCAAAGGGGCCCAAGACGGGCCCGAGGCGGCCAGACGGGCTTGTGGACGACCCAAGCGCGAGCATCCCCGCATTGGACCGCAGCCCCGTCCGTCTTCTGGTAAAAACTAGCTCGTTCTGGGCCGTTTTGGGCTTAAGTTGGGTTGAAATTGAGCCCAGAGCGTGTCCAAAAACGGCGTCAAAATTGACGCGCTGAGAAATGCCCCAGGCGAGCCCGGAAGTCAGCCAGAAGGGGCGTCCGGGCGACCCCTGGCGATGCCACAATCAATAAAAACTAATGGTTTTGTGTATATGTTCAAAGTTTCCAGTCTGTTCGCGGTGTTGAGCCCAAGAGGCGTTCTTGAAGGCCCCAGGTGTCGATATTAGAAGCCAAGAGGGGCTCCCGACGGGGTCAAAATCGAGCCGAAATGCGGCCGAAAACCATATGGGAAGCGGACTGAAAATCGAACTCGTCTTGGACGCCGTCTGGAAGCCCTCTTGAGGCCCGAAAAGGGGATTGAGTGCAGCCGGGCGACGGAATTGCGGAGGCCTCAGGGGGGGGATTAGTGGGGGGTGGGGGGAGCTGAAGGTCTGGAAGCAGCCCTTGTAGTTAAGTCTCACACGCCCCTCAGCCCAGTGGGCGGGCGGACTTAATCGCTTCGCTCATTCCGCCGGCCCAAACTGTGTCAGCGCTGTCGGCTGGCCGAGTGGTCGTTTGCAGTGTGGGCCTGCGGGGGCGGGGGCTTTTCTTCTGAGTCGTTTCGTTCGGAATGATGAATGTTGGGGCTGAAGCAGCTCTCGTGGAGCAGTGTGGGGGCGATTCGTCTGGACTTTCGGGGGAGTTGTCTGAAGAATTGTTTGTTTGTTGCACGGGGCTTCTAGGTGTTTGCTGCTTCGGCAGCAAACACCTAAAACTTGCCTCGGAGGACCCTCTGGGGAGTGCTTTGGGATTTGGCAGGGTTCGGCAACATACAGCCTCATATCTGCCGTTTGCGTGAGAGCTCGTTGTCAATGCGGCGCTGTTTGGATCTCTCGGCAGGTGCCTGGGGAGCCTCTTGGAGGCAATTTTGAAACCTCTTGAGGTGTATTGGGGGCCGTTTGGGGGTTCTTGGGGTTCCGTTTTGGGCTTCTTGGGAGATTCTTGGAGGCTTTTTGGGAACCCGCTCGCGGTCTCGGAGGCGTCCTTGGAACGGAAAGCTCGAAATGTCATTTGGAGTTCCGTCTCTTGGGCCCGTCTTGGGGGATCCTGGGCGCCTCTTGGGGCGTGGCTGTCTTGAGGCTCTCTTGAGCTTATCTTGGAGGCCTGTTGGGCCCTCTTGGGGCGATCTTGGGGGCGCTTGGGCAGTCTTGTACGCTGTGAAGCATCAAGAATGGTAGATGCGAGAAATGTACGCTTTCCTACGGGAATGGCGCAATCTGTGCTTCTTGGGACCTTCTTGGAGGGCCTCTTGAGACTCTCTTGGGGCTTCTTGGAGGGCTGTCTGAGGGCTATGTTTGGCGTCTTGGAACGGTCTTTCAGCGACTCGGAGCCCTCTTGGACCGTCTCCGGGGCATCTCGGGGCCCTTTGGGCGCGCTCCCAGGACCTGCCGGGGACCTGCCCGGGGGTTGGTCGGGACCTGGTCGGGGGTTGGTCGGGGTACTTTTCGCCCGGGAGCCCCCAAGAGCCGCCCCGCGCGCGCCAACTAGAAGTACCGTTATACTGTTGACCAGTGACCGGAGATCGTAGCACGCCTCTGGCCCGTTCGGCCGGCGAATTTTGTCCCTCGTCGTTCCTTTGAAAGGGGGGTCCAGGGAGACACTCATGAATCGACCCACATTCAAGGATGTCGACCCACATTCAGGAATGCCCAATCCCAAGATGTCAATGATAATCTATGCTTGTCAGTGTTTGGGTCACTTTGTCCCTCCCGATTCTGCGCTGCAGGATGAAAACGGTAGACGAAATCGCCCTGGCACGGTTTGGCTCGAGCCCCGACGCCTCGTTGGAGAGCCCCGACGCCGTGAGCGAGAGCTCGAGGTCGGCCCCCTGACGGCGTGGGGCGGCAAGGCTCGCCCAGGGCCCCCCTCGCGCCGTGAAGACATCACCAGTGGTCTCCCGAGCGTCGAAAAGAAACTGGTCTTACGCGAGATGGCATAGCGACCTCGCGCCGCAATCTACGCGGGCCGCCAGCGCGGCACACCAGATTGGAGACGAGGTCGCTGGCGTGCCATCTTACGCGGGCAACTTACGCGCCAATGTCGATGCAGACGACCGTGTTCTTCCGCGTCGGTGGTGCATCGGCGACGTCGGCGCGGAGGTACTCGGGCTCCACATCGGCCCCCGCCGATGCTTCGGCGATGCGGCGCGATCCTCCGACCCCATCTACTGCGACCGCATCTGAGAGGCATGTAATCACGGCGGAACATTTTGTTCGCTATCTTCGGCCTCTTGGTGCCCTCACCAAGCCTCGGGACCGTCAAACAACGAATC
This sequence comes from Prorocentrum cordatum, assembly GCA_963575745.1. Classification (NCBI taxonomy): domain Eukaryota; class Dinophyceae; order Prorocentrales; family Prorocentraceae; genus Prorocentrum; species Prorocentrum cordatum. The sequence continues at coordinate 427,083 of CAUYUJ010018170.1, read as the reverse complement.
GTGATGGAAAGTCGGTCCCATGGAAGGGGTCCAGACCTCAAGGGATCCAAGCTACGATAAAATCACGACGTCGGGAGTATGGGGGACTGGCTCTGGGGAAGCATCTCCTGGGAGGTCTTCGTGAGAACGACTAAGGGCTACTAAGCCCAGTGGGGATTCGAGACTGGGCTGGATTCGGCCCATGTGTGAGCCAGATTGGGCAACATTCAGCCGGATTCAACCACTGATATACCAGCGCCGATGCTGAGCTTACCCTCGCAGGAGTTTTTCAAGGGAGGAGCTCATCGCGACCAACCCTGCTCGAATCCACAATGCGGCGGCAGCAGCCGCGATGCGAATCGAAAGGTCTCCAGGCGACTCAGGCGAGCTACCTGACACGTGTCCCAAACGAGAGGGTGGGACTTGGAGGCGGCCGGGGGGTCTGAACAGACTGGGACCCAGAACGTCGGGCTGGAAGGGAGATGACGCCGAATCCGATCAAACATCGATCCCGAGAGACCTCCGGGGACACATCTGGTGCAATTCTTCACCCCAGATCTGGACACGGCCCCAAGAGGCTGAAAAAGACAAAAAACCTTCTCGAGCCCAGCACCTCGGACCTGTTTCCCTCCTCCTTGCTCGCCGGAACCAGTGCTGGGCCACCTCAGACCCCCAGCAGGCACCGATGGTGGACATGCCCAGGGGGAGGGGGGAAAACGTGGGAACATCTGGGCCACCCAACCTCGCGCGCCCCAGGGGAGGGGGGGAACGCGGGAACATCTGGATCACCCCACTTCGCGCGCCGCGCCCTCGCGATGCGCGGCGCGCGGTCATCTTCGCGTCCTCGCGAGATCACCCCGGAGGAGAATGAGGAGGAGGAGGAGGAGGAGGAGGAGGAGGAGGAGGAGGAGGAGGAGGAGAATCAGGAGGAGGAGGAGGAGGAGGAGGAGGAGGAGGGGGAGAGGAGGAGGAGGAGGAGGAGGGGAGGAGGAGGGGGAGGAGGAGGAGGAGGAGGAGGAGGAGGAGGAGGAGGAGGAGGAGGGGAGGAGGAGGAGGAGAGGAGGAGGAGGAGGAGAAGGAAGAGGAGGAGGAGGAGGAGGAGGAGGAGGAAGAGGAGGAGGAGGAGAAGGAGGAAGGATTGCAAAGGCTGTGGTCTGCAACCGGCACCCCTGGGGTGCACCCTGGGGCGGCGGGCGGGACCTCGGCGGAGTTCTCCGCCCAGCCCCGAGGAGGCCCGACGAGGACAGCGTCGTGCCCCCTGGCCGCAACGGCGCCGATCGCACACCACACCCTGGCGTAACCACACCCTGTGTAGTCGCCGACCTATCCCCACTGGTGTGGCCTGGGCCCCACTGGCTGATTTACCCCCTAGATGGGGATGCAGGCTGTTCCTTTCGGGTTTCGGAGGGGATATTCCCAACTGGGGGGGGGCGAGATGGTGGGGCTGAGATGCCATGGCTCAGTGGGACGGGGGTCGGCGAAAGGATGCTGAACCCGGAAACGTGGGCTTGGCATCGACGATGCATCGCCAGCGCATTGGCGATGGGCCGTCGAGGGCCAACGCATGGACCACATCCCTCAAGACCCCATCTCTGAACCACCGGACCTCTGTCAGCGCCCCAGATCCCGCGCTGCCCCACCCCGCCCAAACTCGGCCGCTTGACCCCTGCCGCGGTCCCTCCTGCCCCGTGGTCCGAGGCGGATTTCCAGCTGTGGCGACGGGGCGCCTCTCGGATCAGACGAAGGGGTGTGGGTAGTCAAAGGGGGGTTGGCGAATGAATTGACGCAGTCGGCTGCTTTTTCAAAAGGCGCCACCCGGCGCCCAGAGGCGCCCGCGTATCGACTATCGAGGAAGGGTGCACGGCGGCGGGGCCGCAAGCGGCTGCATTCAGCAGACGAACCTACCCTTTCGTTCGATCCCCGTCTCCAGGAGGCTCAGCAGCAACGCAAAACGACAGGCAGTCCGCCCCCCCGTCGCCAGAGCAGGGCGAGCTGAAACAACGGCGACTCAAAATCAGACCCTGGTCCCCTCCCCAGGCGCAAACCCAACAGTTTTCCAAGCTGCGTCCAGCCATGGCGACGAGCCCCCCCCCCCCCCCCCCCACGAAGGCCGACTGCCATTGTCTCAGCTCGCCCTCCTCTGATGTCGTTGCTCCTGACCTGGACCAGCCCGCAGGTTTGGTCCAGGAGCAGCTCCACCAAGGCGTGCGGGTCGGACAGCGCGTTGTCGCACACCGCCAGGCGCGAGCAGCGCACCTTGCTGTACCGCACCACGCCGAGCAGC
>CAUYUJ010018170.1:409820-419820 GCA_963575745.1 Prorocentrum cordatum | reverse complement strand
AACGGTCTCGGGGGCGCCCGCGCGCTCCTCGATCTCGCCCAGCAGCGCGTGCAGTGTGCCCAGCTCGAGGGCGTCGCCCTCGACGATCTGCTCGCAATCCATGATCGCGCACTCCTTGGCGAGCTCGGTGCGGCGAGCCTTCCTGGTCTGGCGCCAGTCGAGCTTGTGCGGCTTGGAGAACTTGTAGTCCTGCTCGATCGTGACCTGTGGTGCTCGGGATTCACAAGCACTCGTTAGCGTCCGCCTGCTTCCGCGTCGTGTCGCCTCCGCCTGCTTCCGCCAACTTTCCGCCAACTTCCGCCGCTTCCGCCGTCGCTTCCGCCGTTTCCGCTAGCTTCCGCTAGCATCCGCCGCGTCAGGTCGGAAGCTGGCGGAGGCTAACGAATGCCTGTGAGCCTCCGAGCCTCGCTGCTCTCGATCTGGAAGACCGCCGCGGTCTCCACCTCGACGGCGCGCAGGCGGCGCGCCTCCTCGGCGCCCTGGACTCGACAGACGCCCCGCGCTCTGCCGCGCCTACCCTCGTGGACGCCCTGCTCGGTGACGCGCGCCACCTTGCCGTGCCAGGGGGGCCCCTCGCAAGCCTCGGGGCCAGCTTTCTTGGTATTCGCTTTCTTCTTGGCGTTCTTCTCCGCTTGCTTCTTCTGCGTGAACTTCTCGCAGAAGCTCGCACGCGCCTTCGGCGGCCTGCCCCCGAGCTTCGCCTCGGCCGCGCCTCGGCCCTGGTGCTCGAGCGAGGCCTCGCCGCCAGTCTTGGCCTTCTCGCGCTGCCACTCGCGCGCGTGCTTGCCTGGGAACTGGCCCGCGAACTTGGGCCCCCACCTGCTCTTGCGAGATTCATTCGTTCGTGAGGACTTGATCCTGTTCTCGAAGGCGTGCGGGAACTGGATATCCTGGATCCGGTCTTCTGGCGGTCTGAGCACGACCATCAGCTCGTCGGTGAGCTCGAGGTCCAGTCCTCGGAGCTCCAGGAGGCTGCTCGCAGTCCCTGGGCAAGTAGTCGTTGTGGAAGCAGTTCCCGTCGAGGACGCTCCACTCGGGCACGGGCGGCGCGCCCTCGGGCCAGCTCTGGGCGCCCCCCAGGCGCCCCCTCGCCGGGCTTCTCTCGATGCCGCGGCCAGGCTCGATGTAGTAGCTCCACGGCTCCATGCCCGTGACGACCCTGAGCTCGCCCTGCTCTGTCGGCCGGGCCGCGAGCATCTGGTTCGCTCGCGGCCCTTGGAGCGGCGCCGCGTCCATGTTCTTCTCGCGGAAGCGGGCGTAGGCCTCGGGGGCGCAGTAGAGGCGCTCGTAGGGCCCCCATTGGGTCGGGGACTTGTACTGCTTCTGGGGCTCGTCCTTGGCCTTCTGGATCCAGTCCTGCTCCATGGCCCACTGCATCTCGGCCTTGACCTCTCGGATCGCGGCCTTGAGCTGGCTGCGCTCGCGGGCGTCCGGCCCCTGCAAGATGCTCGTGCCGTCGGGGGCCATGCGCGCGTAGATCACATTCTGGAGCCACGCTCGGAGCGCCATTACCTCGGTCCACTGGCTCGGGAGGCAGTCTGCGAACGCGAGGCTCTGGCCGTGCTCCTGCTCGATCAAGTCGATGGTCCAGGAAGCGCCCAGCTCGTCCGTCCAGGCTCTGGGCTGCCCCCGCGTCGATGGCCAAGAAGGCCCTCGCGCGCCCCTCCTCGGAGAACTCGAGCAGAGCGTTGCGCCGGCCCATGAGCAATGCTCCTAGGGGCTCGCCTGCTCGGAAGCGCTCCGTCTCGCCATCGCTCTGCTGATAGGCGACGTCGCGCCGCCAGGTGCCTTCCTCGAGGTTCACGTCGCTCGCGCGGCAGTGCCCTGCGCAGGGGACAAGGAGCACGCTGCGCTCATTGGCGGGCTCGGGCCCCCTGCTCGGGTCGAACCAGCCCTCGACCGCGGAGACGTTGATTGAGGCGATCCCGTCCTTGCCCCCTGCGCGAGGGGGCCTGCTCCACTTGAGCCTTATGGTCGTGGTGATGCGCTTGGCCTTCTTGGCCTCGAAGGCCGCCTTGTCCTGCTCGGACTGCGTCTCGCGGAACTTGCGGCGGAGGTTCTGGATGCGTTTCTTGGCGCCTGCGGCGTAGATCGCTCTCGCGGACGCGCGCCCGCCCCTCGCCCCGGAGCTTGAGACAGAGCGCGGCGGCGCCGCCGACGACCGCGCTCGCGGAGGCCCGCTGCCGGGCGAAGGTCTCGGGACCCCCGGCAAAGGTCCTCCGAGCCGCCCCTCGCCACCAGGTGCACGAATCAAGTAGATGTAAGATTTGCTCTCTAGTTGTGGTGCTAGTGGTAGTAACAGTACTCACCGTAAAAGTTACTACTAGTAGTAGTGAGTGGTAGTAGTAGTAGTAGTAGTAGTAGTAGTAGTAGTAGCAGTAGTAGTAGTAGTAGTAGTAGTATTAGTAGTAGTAGTAGATGTAGCTGCTCGTCGTAGTAGTTACTAGTCGTTGTAGTAATACTACGAGTCGCACCTATGACTAGAAGTCGTAGTAGTAGTAACAATTACGAGTAGTAGTTACTAGCAGTCTGAGTTACTAGCAGTCGTAATTGCTAGTAGTATTAACTCGTAGTGGTGTTAATAATTACCAGTCGTAGTAGTAGTAGTCGTAGTAGTCGTAGTAGTAGTAGTAGTAGTAGTAGTAGTAGTACGAGTAGTAGTATTGAGTAGTAGTAGTCGTAGCAGTAGTCAGTACAACGTAGTAGTTACGAGTAGTAGTGATATTACTAAGAGTAGTTGTAGTTAATCGTAGTAGGTAGTAGCTGCTGGTAGTCGTTACCCGTAGTACTAGTTTCTTAGAGTCGTAGTAGTACTAGCTACTCGTAGTAGTTACTAGTAGTAGCAGTCGTAGTTCCTGATAGTAGTGGTTACTCGTAGTAGTAGTTCCTAGTAGTAGTAGTAGTAGTAGTAGTCGTAGTAGTAGTAGTCGTAGTAGTAGTAGTAGTAGTAGTAGTCGTAGTAGTAGTAGTAGTAGCAGTAGTAGTAGTACTACTACTACTACTACTACTCGTACTAGTAGTAGTAGTAGTACTACTACTACTACTACTAGTACTAGTAGTAGTAGTAGTAGTTACTAGAAGTAGTCGTTACTAGCAGTAAGTACTAGTAGTTAGTCGTACTACTACTACTACTACTACTACTTCTACTACTACTATTACTACTACGAATGGGACTTACTACGAGTACTACTAGTACAACCTGTCAGCCGTGGTCCAAGTCAGCCGGGCCTTGTCCGTGCTGAGCGTCTGCTTCCTCTGGTCGGAGAGGCGCTGGCCCCCGCGCCCGCTCGCGTTCAGCCTCGGGAAGACGAGCTCGCCCACCCGCTGCGTGTCCTTCTTGGACGCCGGGGTGATCTGGAAGGTACTCAGGCGCTTGGTCAGCCTCTTGAGGATCTCGGCGGTGTAGCTCTTGTGGCCGACCTTCTGCAGGTGGAGCTGCTTGTCCCGCTCGAAGGCCATCTCGTTGCGCAGCCATGTTAGGGTTGTTTTTTTGTTGTTTCCCTGACGTCGTGGCCGTGCTCGCGCGCCCGCTTGAACCGGCACCCCAGGCGGTGCGTGATGCCCTCGGGCGGGCGCCTGGCGGTGACCGCACCTGGGATCTCGCGGGGCAGCCCGGCGCCTTGGCTCCTCTGGTGCCCGTGCACGTTCGGGCGGGCGCGCCCGCGGCCTCGGAGGCCGTTCTTGCCGAGCCTCGGCGTGGCGACCCTCCTCTCGAGAACAGCTCGAAGGCCGTGCCACCGGGTAACCGCCTCGCAGCCCCAGTGCCACTTGTTCTGCAACATTGCCTTCGCTGCGGTGGGCAGGAGGGCGAATTTCTCCGCGTCGTGCTCGTCCGCGTGCTTGCTCCAGCCGAGGAGGATCTGGAGCAGCTCGGGGCTCTTGCGTTCCCTTGTGCTTCGCGTTCCTGCCCTGGGGTCTGCCGCCCTTGCCGACGCCTCGCTTCGCGCCTCGGCCGAGATCGTCCGGGGCGAGGGTCGCGCCCTCGGCGCTCGCAGGCTCTCGGCGCGCGGCCGCGGCAGCGACTCGCTCCTGGTAGGGGGGGGGGGGGGCCCCCCCCGCTAGTAGTATTCCCATCGACCCATGTAGTAAGTACGCGTGGTAAAAGTGCAAGGCCCATAGAAGGTCCAGGGGTGGGCCGACGGGGCATGGGTGCAAGGGTAACCGACGAACCTCGAAGAGGTAGCTCATCCTTACTACGCGGGTTGACTGTAGTAGTAGTAGTAGTAGTAGTAGTAGTAGTAGTAGTAGTAGTAATAGTCGAAGAAGAAGTAGTAGTAGTAGTAGTAGAAGAAGTAGTATTAGCAGTACTAGTAGTAGTAGTAATAGTAGTAGTAGTAGTAGTAGTAGTAGTAGTAGTAGTACTACTAGTACTAGTACTGGTAGTGGTAGTAGTAGTAGTAGTAGTAGTAGTAGTAGTAGTAGTAGTAGTAGTCGTAGTAGTCGTAGTAGTAGTAGTCGTAGTAGTAGTAGTAGTCGTAGTAGTAAGAGTAGGAGCACAAGCAGGAACGGGGGGGATAATACGGGTGGGAGAAAAGAAAAATGCAGGGGATGGCCCCGGGATCGATTTTTCATCTTCTTTGGATTCGGAGCCATCGGTGTCTTAACTGAAAAAAAAAAAAAACGAATCCTTTTTTTATCGTTTTCGAACAATAAGCCCGGGGCTAAAACAAATTTGCCCCTGGGGGGGGAGGGGGGGAAGAGGAAGAGGAGAAGCGCGGGGAGGAAATGGAATCCTGCTCGGCTGTCTCAGCTCCGAGCCTCTTGGCCTCGAGTTCCTTGTGGAAGCTCCCAGCAGACTCGGCCGCCCCGCGGGGCGAGGTTCTCAGCTTCCCGCGCGAGCTCGGGGGCCGCGGGCTGCGAAGTCGCCTGGCCCCAGAGGCTCGGCAAGCTCGTCTGCTCCGTCAGCGCGGCCATCGGAGCCTCGCTGCAAACCTGCAGCGGCGCGAAGCGCAAATCCTCAAGCCAACGCGGCAACGGAAAGTTGTAGGCTTCTGGCTGTCGTTGGCGCGTCCTTATTCGCTGCTTGTTGTTGCCTTCTTGTTGTCAGCGTTCAGCGTTGCGTTGTTAGCTTGCCGCTGGGGCTTCTTAGTGTTAGTGTATTGTTCTTGCTTGTTTTGTTGATGTTGTGGCTTGCTGTTGCGTTGGTTGCTGGTGTTGCTGATGTGCTTGCTGCTGCATCTGCTGTTGTCGGTGGTGCTGTTATTGTGCGGGTTGCTGTTGCTGTTGTTTGTGTTGTTGCTGCTGTTGCTTGCGCGTGTTGTGCTGCTTGCGTGCGCTTTTGTTTTTGCCGTCGTCGGCTTTGCCGCGCCGGCGCATTTTGCCCCGGCGCCCTCGAGGCAGGCGGTCACCTCTCTGAGAGCTCCCAGCACCTCGCCCCTACCTGCTCGAAAGCACCTCGCTGAAGGCCCCCATCGGCTCGCGTGGCGCCTCAAGGCTGAGCCAGGACTCGGGGCCGAGGCTAGAGGCGAAGCAGGGCTCCGCACCGAGTGCGCGGCATCGCGCTGCCTTGTCGCTGCGGGCTTGCAGAGGCGCTTGCGCATCTCCTTGGGGCCGGCCATGCAGGAGTCCAGCTTGCGCTTCTTCTCCGAGATCTATTTCTCGAAGTTTGCAGGGGCCCATCTTGTCCTCCAGCTTGACCCTCTTGTCCTCTAGATTTACCTCCGGCTTGACCTTCTTGTCCTCCAGCATGACCTCGAGCTTGACCTTCTTGTCCTCCAGCTCCTCGTCGCCGAGGCTCGTCGTCGGGCTTGATGGCGTCCTCCTTCAGCGCGGTGGGTTGCGTTCCCCCGTGCTGCTCGTAGCCGCCTCGGGTCTCCACCCCCTCGAAGTCCTCGGTCTGCGCGCCCTCGTGCGCCCGCTCGTCGCCCTGCGTTTGCTCGACGAAGGACCTCGGCGAGACGACGCTCTCGCCGTCCGACCGCTCGGCGAAAGGCCAGCGATCGTCGCTGTCCGACTCGGCCATGGAGTGCCGCGTCCTCAGCTGGCTTGGCTCCAAACAAAATGGACCACGTATGTTTGTTGATCGTGTTGTTTGTATTATTGCCGTTGTTGTGTGTATTGTTGCTTGTGCGCTTGCTGTTTGTCGCGTTGCTCTTCGTTGTTTGTGCAGCTGTTGTGCGTGCTCTTGTTGTTTGTCTTGTTGCTCTTGTGGCCTGCTGTTGCTTCTGTTTTGCTGGTTGTTGTTGCTGTCGTGGCTGCTGTTGTTTGTGTTTATTGTTGTTGTGTGTGTGTGTGAGAGAGAAGGTGAGAGAGAGAGTGTGTGAGTGCGTGTTGGTGTGCGGGTGTGCGAGTGTGTATGTGTATGTGCCTGCGTGTGTGTGTGTGTGTGTGCGTGTGTGTGCGCGTGTGTTGGTGCGTTCACGCGCGCGTGCGCGAGTTTGCGCGCGCGTGCGCGTGGCCGCCAGGTGTCGAGGCTCAACCCTCGATCCTCGGATAGAGGACCCAGGATCCTGGGGCCCGAGCTCGGCGACCCTCGGATCTATAATCTGGGGTGCGCGCAGAAGATCAAGGCCAATATCTCGGACCCTCGATCCGAGGATGAAGGGTCGAGCCCGATCGATGGCAGCGAGGGGGCGCCGACGAGGGAAATAAACAATCGCCGAGGCTCGATCCTCGAGACTCGGATGTCGAACCACGCGGCCCTCGGATCTAGGATCCAAGGCGCTGAGGGAAGCGTCGGGCCAAGATCTCGGATTTTCGATCCGAGGATGCAGAATCGAGCCTCCATGGTGGCGGCGCGAGCGCCCGGGGGCGGCAATAGGGGCGATCGACTATCGCCGTGGCCCAATCCTCGAGCATCGGATGTCGAATCCGAGATCTTCGAGTCCAAGCTTGACGACCCTCGAGTCTAGGATCCGAGGTGCTCGCAGATGCTCAGGACAAAGATCTCGGACCCTCGATCCGAGGATGAAGGGTCGAGCCTGCTCGACGGCAGTCTGGGCCCGAAGACGGCGACGAGGGCGATCGACAATCGCCGAGGCTCGATCCTCGAGCCTCGGATATCGAACCCGAAATCTTCGAGCCCGAGCAATGCGGCCCTCGGTCTAGGGTCCAAGGCGCTCAGAGACGCCTGCAAACAAGATCTCGGGTCCTCGATCCGAGGATGGAGGATCGAGCCTCCTTGATGGCGGCATGGGCGCCCGAGGGCGGCGAGCGGGGCGATCTACTATCGCCGAGACTATTCTCGAGCCCCAGAAGTCGCACCCGAGATCTTCGAGCCCAAGCTTGGCGACTCCCGGATCTAGGATCCGAGGTGATCGCAGATGCTCAAGACCAAGATCTCGGACCCTCGATCCGAGGATGCAGAATCGAGCCTGCTCGATGGCAGTCTGGGCCCGAAGAAGGCGACGAGGGCGATCTACTATCGCCGAGGCGCGACGCTCGATCCTTGGATGTCGAACCCGAGATCTTCGAGTCCAAGCTTGGCGATCTTCGGCCCTAGGATCCAAGGCGCTCGAGTATGCTCGGAACCAAGATCTCGGATCCTCGATCCGAGGATCGAGCCTCGTTGATGGCGGCCTGGGCCTGGCGACGGCGATAGGGGCGATCGACGATCGCAGGGGCTCGATCCTCGATCCTCGGATCGCGAAGCCGAGATCTTCGAGTCCGAGCCTGGCGATCCTCGGATCTGGGATCCAAGGCGCTCGAAGATGCTCGGACACAAGATCTCGGGTCCTCGATCCGAGGATGGAGGATCGAGCCCCTTGATTGCTTGATGCTTGATCGAGGATCACTCGGCGAGAGGGGGGGAACAGCGCCCCGCAGCTTGGAACGCCACTCGCGCGCGCTCGAAGGCTCGCTTGGAGCTTGAACAACTCAGGGGCTTGAGCGCGTGCCTCGAAACGGCGCCCTCGCCGCGAAAAAGCAAAAGGCGCTTGGCTCGGGGCGCGCGCGCGCGCCGGGCTCTCAGGCGTCCGCGAGCATCAACTGGCCGGTGGCCTCTGGCTCGGCCTTCGCGTCGGCCTGGCTCCCTTGGGGCTCGCGCTGGTAGGTGATCTTGTCGTAGTCGGCGTGAGTATTGGCGAACTTGTCGAAATTCAGCTTGATGCGCTGGTCGAGAAGCGCTGTCTCGATGTCCTGCTGCTTGACGGTGCTCGAGTAGTCAAGCTTGGAGCGCTTGCCCTGGTAGGTCCGCTCCTGGAGCTCGTGCGCCATGTCGGCTGTCCTCTTCGCGCTCCAGCGCCACTTGACGACCGCTTGCGTGGTGGCCTTGGCGGCGTCGCGGCTCGACGCTTCGCCGTTCTCGCGGCGCCAAATGACGCGCTGCATGGCCTTGCTCGGGATCGACTCGAAGAACTGCTCGGCATTCGCGCTGCAGAGCTCCTCGCCCCACTTCTCGACGGACTCGAACTTCTTGTTGATCGGCAGCTCGAGGTCGCGGTGGTGGTGGAGTTCGGCGGGAATGTCGGGGGGGGGGGGGGGGGCTTGCTGACGCGCTCGGCGTGCGAGCCGTGGGCGAGGCGCGCGGCGATCTCGGCGCCGATTTCGATGTCCTTCTTCTTGGCAAGCTCGCGCATCTTGGCCTTGACGCTTGGCGTGAGCCAGGGGGGGTTCTCGGGCGGCTCTCCGCGGTTCGCGAAGATGTCGTGGACGTGCTCGTCATTCTCGCAGTGGGTCTTGTAGAACAACGCCACTGCCGGCCCGATGCGCCCGCGGTCCTTCTGGTTGAAGATGCGGCCGTTCTCGATGCTCTTGAGAGACCCACCGTTGCAGACCATCTCAAGGGCGGCTTACTGGGCGCTGCATGGCCACGAGGCGCTCTCGGACTTCATCCGCGCCTTGCGAGCTCGATTGGCACTGGCGCATCTCGGCGATCGCTATCTTGTCGGGTCGGCGCTGTCGAAGATTGCAGCGTTCTGCTCGGCCAAGCGCTCGAGGATCTCGTTTGAGTTCGGGCTCGCGCTCTGGGCCGCCACCTGTTTGAGGGCCTCTTCGGGGGGGGGGCTCGCCGCCGCGGCGCGCTCGGCGGCCCGGCGCATGGCCCTGGCTCGCGACGCGCTCAGGGGCGATGATGCGGGGGGGATAGGCATTGGGCGGGGGGGGCATCGACCTAGCATCGGCGATGCGTCGCCGATGCATCGGCGATGCGCGCCCAGTCGTGAATCCGCTCGTTCCCGAGCAGGTTCGGCACGCCTGCCCCCCCCTATCGCTGCCCCTGGGGCGAAGAGGCTCGGCGCCTCGAACAGGCTCGAAAGCCTGGAGTCTCGGAGACTCGGGGAAGCACGGGCCCGGGCAGCTGCGGGGGTAGAGTGGGAGGTGGTGGAGGAGGAGGAGGAAGATAATGAGGAGGAAAAGGAGGAGGACGAGGACGAGGACGAGGACGAGGAGGAGGAGGAGGAGGATGAGGAGGAGGGGGAAGGGGGGGCGGAAGGGCCGCGAACCGTGCGTGAGGGATGCGCTAAAACAGAATTAGCTCCAATGCTCTGCCTGCCCGTAAAAACGCATGTACAATCAAGGTCCAATCGGCCACTATGGCCCTGCCGCGCGTTCCTGACTCGGGAACGGCTGAGGACATGAAAATCCCATGGCCCTGCCGCGCGTTCGTCACTTGTGCAAACTGAGCTGGCGAGAACCCCACAGCCCCGTCACGCGCTCGCGATTGCGGAAGATGATGTGGTGAGACCACCATGGCCATGACCAGCGTTTATGATTCTGCTGCTGTTCATCATAAGATGATCGCAATTTCGATTCGCAACTTCCCCCGCGGATTAGAACGTTCGGCCTCCGCGCCCATCTCCACAGTGAACCCTGTTGGACGGGGATAATAGAAATGAAGGGGTTCAGGGAGCGCGATTCATTATCGCCCGCGCTCGGTTAGATTCCGCCTGCTTCCGCCAACTTTCCGCCAACTTCGACCGTCGCTTCCGCCTCTTCCGCTAGCTCCCGCTTGCTTCCGCCGCCTCAGTCGGAAAGGGGGCGGAAGCTAACGAGTGCCTGTGAGCCTCCGAGCCTCGCTGCTCTCGATCTGGAAGACCGCCGCGGTCTCCACCTCGAGGGCGCG
>CAUYUJ010018170.1:402320-404820 GCA_963575745.1 Prorocentrum cordatum | reverse complement strand
AGTGTTTGTGAGTGTGTGTGTGTGTGTTGAATGTGTGTGCCGGTGCTGTTGTTGTACTTGCTGTTGCTTGTTGTTGTTGGTGGTGCTGTGTTGCTGGTTGCTGTTGCTGTTGAGGCTGCTGTTGCTTGTGCTTTTGTTGTGTGTGTGTGTGTGTGTGTGCGTGTATGCGTGCGCGCGCGTGCGCGCGTGGCCGCAAGTTGTCGAGGCTCAATCCTCGATCCTCGGAACAGGGGCCCAAGGTCCTCGAGCCCAAGCTTGGCGATCCTCGGATCTAGGATCCGAGGTGCTCGCAGATGCTCGAGACCAAGATCTCGGACCCTCCATCCGAGGACGAAGGATCGAGCCCACTCGATTGCAGGTTGGGCCCGGGGGCGGCGACGGGGGAGATCGAAGATCGCCGAGGCTTGATCCTCGATCCTCGGATCGCGAAACCATGCAAGGCCTTCGAGCCCGGGCGCGGCGATCCTCGGATCTAGGATCCAAGGCGTTCGAATCATTTCGGAGCCAAGATCTCGGATCCTCGATCCGAAGACCGGGGGTCGAACCTCCTTCGTGGCGGTCTGGGCCCGAGGACGGCGACGGGGGCGATCGACGATCGCCGAGGCTCAATCTTCGATCCTCGGATCGCGAACCCGGGATCTTCGAGTCCAAGCGCGGCGATCCTCGGACCTAGGATCCAAGGCGCTCGAAGGTGCGCGGAACCGAGATCTCGGACCCTCGATCCTCGATCCAAGGATTGAGCCTGTGCGATGGCGGTCTGGGCCCGAGGGCGGCGACGAGGGGGATCGACGATCGCCGAAGCTCGATCCTCGACCCTCCGATCGCGGACCCGAAATCTTCGTGTCCAAGCGTGGCGACCCTTGGAACTAGGATCCAAGGCGCTCGAAGCTGCTCGGGGCCTAGATCTCGGGTCCTCGATCCGAGGATCGAGGGTGGAGCCTCCATGATGGCAGCCTGGGCCCATACGACGGCGACGGTGACGATCGACGATCGCCGAGGCTCAATCTTCGATCCTCGGATCGCAAATCCGAGATCTTCGAGTCCAAGCTTGGCGATCCTAGAATCAAGGGTCCCAGGCGCTCGAATATGCTCGGACTCAAGACCTCAGATCCTCGATCCGAGGATGCAAGATCGAGCCCGCTTGCGTGCTTGATGCTCGATGAGAACCACTCGGCGAACGTCGGCAGTGCGCTTGGGGCCCAAGCGCCACTTGACGACCGCATGCGCGGTGGCTCGCGCGTGGTCTACGCCCTGCGCCGCGCCGTTGTCGCGGCGCCAGTGGGCGAACTGCTTGACCATGTGGGGGATCATCTCGAAGCGCTGATCGCTTGGCACGCAGGAGGAGAACTCCTCGGGCATCTTCTCGACAGGCTCGAAGCTCTCGTCGATCGGCGGCGCGAGGTCGTGCAAGTTGAGGAGCTCGGAGGGGGCCATCGGAAGGGGGGCCTTGCCGACGCGCTCGGCGTGGGGCCGAAGCAGAGGCGCTGGGCGCTTTCGGTGCCGAGCTCGGTGTCCTTCTTCTTGGCAAGCTCGATCACCTTCGACTTGAAGCTCGGCATGAACCAGAAGAGGTTCTCGGGCGGCTCTCCGTGATTCTCGAAGATGTCGTGGAGGCGGGCGTCTTTCTCGAAGTGGGTCTTGTAGGGCGGCGCCACCGCCAGCTCGACGAGCCTCTTGTCATTATCGTTGGACATGCGCCCGCACTGGATGCACTCGAGAAAGCCGCCGCTGTAGACCTTCTCGACGGCGATTTGCTGGGCGCTCGCCGACCGAAGGGCGCTGCCCACCTTGAAAAAGCAAGCCGTCATTCCTGCTGCGTCAGTGCCTTGCGCGCTCGATTGGCATTGGCGCCTTTCGGCAACGGCGATCCTGTCCGCGATGCAGGACAGTTGGTCGGGGATCTTCTCGTTCTGCTTGGCCATGCGTCCGACCCCCTGCAGGGTCGCGACCTGCTGGGTTGCCGCCTGGGCGCGCTCGGCAGCACGGGAAATGGCTGAGGCTCGCGACACACGCAGGGGCAACGATGTGGTTGGGATAGGCAATGGGGGGGAAAGTCGACCTGAAATCGCCGATACATTGCCGATGCATGGGCGATGGGCGCCCGATCTTGAATCCGCACGTTCCTGGGCAGGTTGGGGCTATCGAAACACACCGTGCGATCAATGGGCGATTGGGGACCGATGCGTCCCCTGACCTATGTCTTATCCCCCCCTCTCGTTGCCCCGGGGGGGGGGGGGGGGGTGCAGCTCGGTGCCTCGAAGAGGCTCGAAAGCTTGGAATCTCGGCGACTCGGGGAAGCTCGGGCCTGGGCGGTTGCTGGGGGGAAGGAGGAGGAGGAGAAGGAGGAGGAGGAGGAAGAGGAGGAGGAGGAGAGGAAAAGGAGGAGGAGGAGGGGGGGCCACGAACCGTGTGAGGGATGCGCTAAACAGTAACTCGAATGCTCGTCCTGCTCGAAAAAAACGCATGTAACTTCATAGTCCAGTCGGTCCTCATGGCCCTG
>CAUYUJ010018170.1:286960-402220 GCA_963575745.1 Prorocentrum cordatum | reverse complement strand
CCTCCCCCTCACCATCCTCCTCCTCCTCCTTCTCCTCCTCCTCCTCCACCGTCCCCTCTCCTCCTCCTCCGCCTCCTCCTCCTCCTCCATCGCCTCTTGCCCCTCCTGCTCCTGCTCGTGGACCGTCTCCTGCCCCTGATCATGGTCCTCCTCCTCTTCCTCCTTACCCTTCTCCTCCTCGTTCTCCTCCTCCTCCTCCTCCTGCCTGCCTCCGCCCTCCTCATATCCCTCCTCCTTTCTTCCCTACCCCGAAAACGGGGGATTGTGGAGCCCTAGGGGTTCCAGGGCGTGCGCGCGAGGCGTTCACACTGAATTCGCGTGTGCGTCTTTCAGTGGTGTGCGTACTCTGTGGCGTCCTCATCTCCTTCCGACTCCCTCTCCTCCTCCTCCTCCTCCTCCTCCTCCTCCTCCTCCGCCTCCTGTTTTGTGTTGTTGTCGCGCTCGCGCTCTCTCTCTCTCTCTCTCTCTCTCCACCCACACACAAACCAAAATAACACACTACCCTGCCATGTCCATCAAGTGGCAAGAGGAGTAGGCCAACATTGGCAGGAACAGCGACAGTGCAAACGCGGTGACTTGCTGCGCAGACTACACGGGATGCGCATGCGTTGCACGACTCACAGGACGACGATCGAATGAACGAGGCTTGAGGCCCCAGGCTCGAAGAATAACGGGGACAGGAACGAGGGGCAGGAGAAGGATGGCATGGGGGTAACCTGAATCCGCATATGACTTCACTCCGCTGCCCCCCCCAACCGCCCTCGAAAGCGGCGACAGTTTCGCAGATCGCAGCCCCCCCAGGGATGGCGAGGTCGAATCTGGCGTATGGCCTCACTCCGCTGTCCCCCCCCAGCAGCCATCGAAAATGGTGACAGTTTTGCAGATCGCAGCCCCCCAAGGATGACGAGCGAGGTCCAATCTAAATCTGCGTATGATTCCACTCCGCTGCCCCCCCCCGCAGCCCCCGAAAGTGGCGACAGTTTCGCAGACTGCAGCCACCCAAGGATGGCGAGGTCGAATCTGAGTTTGCGTATGACGCCCCCCCCCCCGCCTCCCCCCCCCGCAGCAACACTCGAAACTGGCGACGGTTTCGCAGCTAGCAACCACCCAAGGATGGCGAGGTCCAACCCGAGTTTGCGTATGGCGCCCCCCCCCCCCCGCAGCAGCACTCGAACATGGCGACAGTTTCGCAGATCGCAACCCTCCAACAATGGCGAGGTCTAGTCTGAATCTGCGTATGACCCCACTCCGCTCCCCCCCCCCACAGCAGCCCTCGAACGTGGTGGCAATTTCGCAGATTGCAGCACCCCCGGGATAGCGAGGTGTGATCTGAACCTGTGCATGACCCCACTCCGCTGCCCCCCCCCCCAGCAGCCCTCGACAGGGGTGACGGTTTCGTAGATCGCAGTCCTCCAAGGATGGCGAGGTCTATATCTGAATCTGCGTATGACTCCACTCCGCTGCCCCCCCCAGCAGATCTCGAAAGTGGCACCAGTTTCGCAGATCGCAGCCACCTGGGGATGGCGAGGTCTATATCTGAATCTGCGCATGACCCCACTCCGCTGCCCCCCCCAGCAGCCCTCGAAAGTGGCGACAGTTTTGCAGATCGCTGCCCCCCAAGGATGGCGAGGTCTACTATGAATCTGCGTATGGCCTCGCTCCGCTGCCCCCCCCCGCAGCCCTCGCAAGTGGCGACAATGTCGCAGATCGCAGCCCCGCAGGGATGGCGAGGTCGAATACGATTCTGCGTACGACCCCACTCCGTTGGGCCCCCCAGCAGCCCTCGAAAGTGGCGACAGCTTCGCAGATCGCAGCACCCCAAGGATGCCGAAGTCTAATCTGAATCAGCGTATGACCCAACTCTGCTGGGCCCCCTAGCAGCCCTCGAAAGTGGTGACGATTTCGTAGATCGCAGCCACCCAAGGATGGCGAGGTCCAGCCTGAATCTGCGTCTGACCCCACTCCGTCCGCTGGGACCCCCCAGCAGCCCTCGAAAGTGGCGACAATTTCGCAGATCGCAGCCCCGCAGGGATGGCGAAGTCTGATCTGAATCAGCGTATGACCCCACTCCGCTGGGCTCCCCATCAGCCCTCGCAAGTGGTGGCAGCTTCGCAGATCGCAACCCCGCAGGGATGGCGAGGTCGAGTCTGGATCTGCGTATGACCCCACTCCGTTGGGCGCCCCAGCAGCCCCCGACAGTGGCGACAGCTTCGCAGATCGCAGCCCCCCAGGGACGGCGAGGTCTAATCTGAATCTGCGTATGCCCCCATTCCTCTGGGCCCCCCAGCAGCCCTCGAAAGTGGTGACGATTTCGTAGATCGCAGCCACCCAAGGATGGCGAGGTCCAGCCTGAATCTGCGTCTGACCCCACTCCGCTGGGAACCCCCTATAAGCCATCGAAAGTGGCGACAATTTCGCAGATCGCAGCCCCCAGGGATGGCGAGGTCCAGCCTCAACCTGCGTATGACCCCACTCCGCTGGGCCCCCCCAGCAGCCCTCGAAACTGGCGACAGTTTCGCAGATCGCAGCCCCCCCCCAGGGATGGTGAGGTAGGAAACAAACTGGCACGCAGGAGCAAGCGAGGTAGGAAGCAAGGGGGGAGAAAAAAAGGAGGAAGGGGCGGGAGAGGAGAGGAGAGGAGAGGAGAGGAGCCGCGACCGCAGCTGCTCTATCCAAAACGAGAACCCAACGCAGGAGGGTTGGGAAAAACGGACCATTTTTTTGTTGGGGGGGGGGGGGTCGGCGGCGAAAGAAAAGGGAATGCGACGTAGCCTCATCTGCCCTCCCCCTAGAAAGGTTCCTGTTGAACGACCCCACAAGATTCATAGTGACATCCTTTGCATGAGGATTCCAGTCGAAACCCTCCACTGAATGATTCCTACTGAAAGCATCCACATATGTATTCCCAGTGAAATCGCCCGCAGAAGGATTGATATTCAGATGCTTCGAAAGAAAGAACTCCCCGTTGGCATTCATTGCCTTGGCATTGCGCCTCCTTCTCCTCGTCCTCCTTTTTTCGCCCTCCCACTCCCCCCTCCCCCCCCCAAAAAAGCAACACAAACGGACCAGCTGTTTAAACATGTGGTTTCGTCTTTTTTGTTGTTTTTGTTGGGGGGGGGTCGGCGGCGGAAAAAAAGGAATGCGACATGGCCTCACCTGCCCTCCCCCTAGAAGGGTTCCGATTGAACGCCCCCACAAGAAGGATGTATTGTGAAACCCTCTACAGAAGGGTTCCTATCGAACCCCTCGACTGAATGATTCCTACTGGGATCATCCACATGTGGATTCCTATTGAAACCGCCCGCAGAAGGATTGATATTGAGATGCATTGGCATTGGCGTTGGTTTGGCAACGGTTTGGCATCGCATTGGCATTGCCTTGGCATTGCGCTTGGCAGTGCGTTGCTAGTGCGCTTGCATTTCGCAAGCATTGCGCTGGCGAGTCCTAATGTAACCCTCCACAGAAGGACTCGGATCGAAAACTTCTACAAGGAGGACACCTACTGAAACCCTCCACAAAAACGGTTCATATTGACACCCTCCACAGAAGGATTCCATGCGACACCCTCCACCGGAAGGATTCCCATTGAAATCTACCACAACGAATTTCCCTCATTGGCAGTGCATTGGCATTGGGTTGGGATCACTTTGGTATTGGTGCGGCCTTGCGTTGGCATTGCGCTGGCGAGTTCCAACACCGTCCTTCGCATAATGTTTCCTGTTGAATCCCCCTCACGAAGGATACCGATTGAAGCATCCGGCGAGAAGGGTTCACATTAAACCCCCCCACGGAAGGATTCCACTCGAAGACCTCCATAGAAGGATTCTTCTTGAACCCGACCACAAGCGATTTCCCCCTATTGGCATTGCGTTGGCATTGAATTGGGATCGCTGTGGCATTGGTTTAGCATTGCGTTGGTATTGTGTTGGCATTGCGCTGGCGAGTTCTAATGGCTCCCCACACAGAAGGCTTCCTATGAAAACCTTGCACAAGAAGGGATACTTTGGAAAACCCCCACATGGAGGATTCAAAATGAAAGCCCCCCACAGAAAGATTCCAAGCGAAACCCTCCACGGGAGGATTTCTATCGAAATCCGCCGAAGAGAAGGGTTCGTAGCCAAATCATTCACATAAGGATTCCTGGTGAAATCTGTTGGGAGGCAAGAATCCCGCCATCGGCATTGCATTGGCATTGGTTTGGCATCGCATTGGCATTGCGTTGGCATTGCGATGGCAGTGCGTTAGCAGTGCGTTGGCATTGCGTTGACATTGCGCTGGCGAGTCCTACTCAAACACTTCACAGAAGGATTCCTACTGAGCACCCCCACAAAAAGGATGCCTATCGAATCCCCCCACAAGAAGGATTCAATTTGAAACCCGCAACAGAAGGGTTCCATGCCAAGCCCTCCATAGCAGGTTTCCGAATGAAATCCCCCGAAGAAGGGTTCCCAGACGGATTGCGATTGAAATCTACCACAAACAACTCCCCCCATTGGCATTGTATTGGCATTGCATTGGCATTGTATTGGCATTGTAGTGGCACTGCTTCGGCATTGCGCTGGCGAGTTCGAATGGCTCCCACCACAGAAGGATTCCTTACCTTCCACAAGAAGGGATCCTTTTGAAAGCCCCCCACCTACAAGATTCATGCTGAAATCCCCCACGGAAGGATTCCAATCGAAAACCTCGACAGGTAGGATTCCTTTTGGAATCTACCACAAAGGATACCCCCCATTGGGATTGCATTGGCATTGAAGTGGGATCGCCTTGGCATTGGTTTGGCATTGCGATGACAACGCTTTGGCATTGCGTTGGCATTGCGCTGGCGAGTCCTAGTGGCTCCCTCCGCAGATGGACTCCTACTGAAAATCCCTTTCGAAACCCTACACATAAGCATTGTGATTGAAGTCCTCCGAAGAAGGATTCGTAATGACATCATCCACAACGTATTCTTATTGAAATCTACCGAACGAAAGGATTCCCCCATTGGCATTGCATTGGCATTGGTGTTGGTTGGGAAAGGATTTGTATCGCATCGGCATGCATTGGCCTGGTGCAGGAGATAGACAAAGATAGAGAGAGAGAGAGAGAGAGAGACAGAGAGAGAGAGAGACACATACAAAGATAACACTAGACAACGATATAACGTCAAACGATTCGTATGAGGGGGTCACGGCGAAAATAAAATACAAAAAACAATCAACGTTCAAGGGTGAAAGAACGTTTGACTCGATAAACACCGTATGAAAACGACGAGGGGCTCCACAGTCCCCCAGCCTCGAGAACTCCTCCTCCTCCTCCTCTTCCTCCTCTTCCTCCTCCTCCGCCTCCTCCTCCTCCTCCCTGCCTCCTCCCTCCTCATATCCCTCCTCCTTCCTCCTTCCTCCTCCTCCTCCTCCTCCGCCTCCTCTTCTGACGTTGCCCCCCGAGGCAATCCTCCCAGGGCACCGCGACTGGCGCCGCTTGCTGGTAGGCCCAGCCAGACTCGCCGTCCACGCCCCTGGCCCTGCGCCGCTCCTCCGCCTCCGCCTGCCGGGCCGCGGCGCGGCGGGCCTTCTCCTCGAGGGGGCTTTGCGGACGTCAGGGGGGTGCTCATTCTCGTCGTCGTCGTCGTCGTCCTCCTCCTCCTCCTCCTCCTCCTCCTCCTCCTCCTCCTCCTCCTCCTCCTCCTCCTCCTCACCCCCCTCCTCGCTCCCTCCTTTTCCCCGTCCTCGTCCCAGTCCTTGTGCCCCTCCTCCCACTCCTTCTCCTCCTTTTCATCCGCCTCGTCCCCCTCCTTCTCATCCTCCTCCTCCCCCTCGCGCAGAGCAAGCTCCCACCAATGCGACACAGCTGCGCCACCCCCGCGGGAGAATCCCCGCCCGCGCGCATGCCCAGTCGCGCAGCGAGCTGCCACCCCGATCGCGGAGAGGGACCCCCGACCAGTCGTGGAGCGAGAGCCCCATTCCATCTCATGGAAACTCCACGGGGATCCCTTCTCATGTGATCCCCATTGGCACTCCTTCTCGTTGGGCTCCCGATTGGGAGTCCGTCTCACGGGATTCCCTCTCATGGGGCGCAACTGATCCATTCCCGCGCGAAACCCCTTGCGCGAGCAGTGCCCAGTCGCGCAGCGAGGCGTCACCCCAGTCACGAAGCGAGACCACGACCAGTCGCGGAGCGAGACCCCGGCCGACGTGACGCCACTCTGCCTCGCCCGCGCACGCGTGCCTGGTCGCACGATGAGGCGCCACCCCAGACTCCCCACCTTTTGCTGAGCGAGCCGCCCGCCGATGCGACGCAGCTGCGCCACCACCGCGCAAGACCCCCGCCCGCGCGAGTGGTGCCCCGTCGCGCAGCGCAGCGCGGCGCAACCCCAGTGGCAGAGCGAGGCCCCGCGGACGCGAAGCATAACGACTCCCCCCCCGTTGGCGCAGGCGAGGCAAGTGCTGGGGGGGGGAGGCTGAACTCATAGCGGCGCGACCGCGCACTTGAGCTTCCCACCCCCACAGATCCTGGTGATGGAGGTGGGATGCTCAAATCCCTCCTCTTCCTCTGCCTCCTGCTCCTGCTCCTCCTCCTCCTCACAGACACAGACACAGACACAGCATAAAGGGTCGGCGACCACAACACACATTGCACGCAAAAAGTGAACCTCCTCCTCCTCCTCCTCCTCCTCCTCCTCCTCCTCATCCTCCGCCTCCTCCTCCTCACCCTGTTCTCCTCCTCCTCCTCCTCCTTCACCTTTCCTCCTCCTCCTCCTCCTCCTCCTCCTCCTCCTCCAACTCCTCTTTCTCCTCCTCCTCCTCCTCCTCCTCCTCCTCCTCCTCCTCCTCCTCCTCCTCCCCCTCCTCCTCCCCTTGGCGTCGCTCACAAGGAGGGTAGCGCGAGGATGGTGGCGATTCGAGAAGACGGAGTGGCTGATCGAAGGCTTGGAGGAGGTAGCTGCAATAAATTCCACTGCCTTCTAAGACACCCCACTGCCTCTTAGAATGCCGCCCCCCCGTGCGACCCGCTTGCGCGAGATCCTCCAATGTTTCCCCTTACCCTCCTCTTCCTGTCGCGCAAGAAGCGGGCCCTGAACGCCCCTGGGCACTGGAGCCCGGAGGCTCCCCGACCAGCTTGGCTTGCTGAATTGTTCCCTGACTGCCCCAGGGCCCTGGGAGGGCCCCGTGCGCCAGAATACGGCGAAACACCTCTGGACCCGTTCCCCCCAGGACTCCTTCTCACAAGGGGGATATGGGCTCGGGGGTCAAGGAGTCGACCAACAGACCCCGTCCTGGGGTGCGCTACGTACCTTGAGGCATAAGCAACGGCCAATACGTACACCCAACACACATATATGTACACACATCTAGACACATACATGTATATACGTACACACATACACCCATACATCCACACGTACATACATACATGCCTACACACATGCATATATACGTGCATGCATACGTACATGCATACATACACATATAAGTACATACATATAACTGTTCATACATCCATACATACACAAATACATCCATCCATACATACATACGTGCATGCATACATACAAACATACATCCATCCATCCGTCCATCCATACATGCATACCCAAATGAATGCACACATACTTACATACACACATACATGCACACATGCATGCATGCATGCGTGCGTGCGTGCATGCGTGCGTGCGTGCGTGTATGAATACATACATACATACATGCATGCATGCATGCATGCATGCATCCATACATACGTACATGCATACGTACATCCATACATACATACACACATACATACATACTTACACGCGCACACACATGCATGCACGCACGCATGCATGCATGCGTGCAACCATACATACATAGATGCATGCATACATTCATACATACATTCATACATGCATCCATACATACATGCAACCATACATCCATTCATACAGACATACATAATTACACACATCCGTCCATCCATCCGTCCATCCATACATGCATACATACATACAAACATGCATACATGCACACATACGTACATACATACATTGATGCATGCATGCGTGCATACATACATGCATGCATGCATACACACATACACACATACGTACATACATACTCGTACATACATACATGCATGCATACATCCAAGCATACGTGCATGCATGCATACTTATAACCATGTAAACACACATATAGCGATCACAAAGCACGACCCTCAAGGTTCGATCCTTGGCTTTCGGGTCGTAGATCGGGTCTCCAACGGCCGCTCGGGACGCTGTGGGCACCCCCGTGAGGCTCTCGGCGAGGCACAGCTGCTGGAAAGCATCCCGAGGCTGGCAGGGCACCCCGAGGCTTAAAAACCCTCTGGGCCCGTTTGCTTCGTCGCACTCTCCCCCGCTCCTCCTGGCCGAAGTCTCGGGCGCCGCCGGTGTCCCCACCCGCCGGCCAACGGCTCCCAGCCGCGCCGCCGCTGTCCGGCTGCCCCTGCTCGCCCCAGCCAACGGCGGCCGTCCCCTTCCAGTCGCTGCTGGCCGCTGGGACGGCGGTTCAAAGATGGGGCCCTGAGGGAGGAGGAGGGGGAGGAGGAGGAGGAGGAGGAGGAGGAGGAGGAGGAGGAGGAGGAGGAGGAGGAGGAGGAGGAGGAGGGGGAGGGGGAGGGGCCCCTGCAGGGGCCCCTGCAGGGGCAGGGGAACAAAAGGGGTCCTGCGGCTGGGACTGCGCGGCGGGAGGCCCCTCGCCCTCGGGGCCCCGTCCCTGCGGGCCCCACCCTCGAGCCGCCGAGCTGCGACGGCCGCCCCCCTCCAGGGCTCCGCGCCGCCCTGCTGGCCCGCGCCCGCCGGCTCCCACTGGCTCCACTGGTCCCAGGCGGCGGCGCTGCCGGTGGACCACGAGCTCTGCTCGGGGGGGGGGGCGTCGGTCGGAAACTGGGCAAATCCGTGGCTACGAAAACGGTCTTCCCGGAAAACAATAGGAATCGCGGAAGAAAGCTCGGCCCACAAAATAATAAACGGGCTGCTTCCCGGAAGAAAAACAGCAATTTCCTGGAGCTTCCTTTTAGCAGCCACGGGTTTGCCAGCCTTCGCCTGGCTTCTGAGATGGCCTGCCACCTCGTCGATCCTGGGCATGCCTGGTTGGGGCGCGATCGGGCAACGTGTGAGCTGCTCCTGACTACGACTCTCGAGCAGCAGCAGCAGCAGCAGCAGCAGCAGCAGCAGCAGATTTGCCGCCTCTGCAGGTCAGCGGGGAGGAGGAGCGGGACAGAGGCAAGGGGGAAGAGGGGGGTGGGACTGCTCCCATCGCAGCGCCACGCCTCCGACCCTGCACATGGTCCGAAGGCGGCCGCTCTGGGATGAGTGTACCCTGAGATCCAGGCGGCGCGTGTATTTTCCACAACTGCTGCCATGTTTCTGGCCCTGAGACAATCTGCAGAGAGATGCGGCTCGAGTCATGCAGCAGAAGAAAGATTGGATCTATGGCTCTGGATGTGATTTTTGCGACGTGGCATTTTTTCGCAACGAAGGTCCCAGCCCCAAGCCCCTTGAGGAGACCCCAAGGGTCGAAAACTGCAGAGAACCTTCCATCGTGATTTGTTTCACGACGAGTGGCCGTCTGTGGCGGAACTCGCGATACAATGCGGCTACACCTCGGACCTCTCTCTAGGTCCGTCCTGACCAGAATTTCGAGAAGAATCCAGCCGTGGTAACGAGGCCTCTGCGGGAAGAGCAGCGGTGTCAGTATCTCTTTCTGAAAGGCGGGGCCGAAGGATCGCGACGCATCGCCGATACATCGGCGACCCAACGATGATGCGTCGGCGACGTCGGCGATGAATTGGCGTCGTCGGCGTGGACAACATCTGGCTCCATATCGAGCCGCATCGTCGATACATCGGCGATGCGGCACGATCCTCCGATGCCCATCTGCTCGGACCCCATCTGGGAGGCCTGGAGTCCTCCTCTGAGCCTGGAGTGCCGCCCCCCCCCAGTCTGCGCCGCCCAGCATCCGCTGCTGCTTCCCCAGCTGGCCTGCTGCTGCTGCTGCGCCGCCTGCCCCTTTGTGAGGGGCAACGATCGGGGGGGACTGGCACAGGGGGGGAAACATCGACCTGGAATCGGCGATACATCGCCGATCGATAGGCGATAGGCCCCCGACGAAACCGCACGTTCCTGGTCGGGGTGGGCCATCGGGCTCCTATCTTTAGGCCGGGCATGTCCCCCTACAGGCGGACTTTGGAAGAAAAGAGAAAAAATAGCCAAACATGCACCACAATAGTCGAACATAGCAGAAACACAGTCCCCAGACTTTCTTGTTTGAACCTGCGTCCTGTAGAGGCCACGTGCCCGACTTAACCCTAGCGATGATCAGTGGGCCACTGGGCGTCGAGCCCATCGCCCCCTCTGCTTGCCCCCTGACCTTGCCGCCCCCGCCGCGGCTTGCCGCCGCGCCGCCCCCGGAGGCCGGCGCCGAGGGCCAGGACGGCGCCGAGCTGCTGCAAAGGGCAGCAAAATCCACCCCGACAGGAACCACCCCGACACGCGAGGCCGTTTGGGCAACGCACCCCAAGGAAGGATCAAACAGGGCAGGGCTGTCCAATAGACGCCCAGGGCCGCTCCATAAACGACAGTTGCCCGGTCCGGGTGTTTTTTCCTCCCCTGGATGCTGGGGGGCGGCCGCGGCCTCCCCGCGAGGCTGCCGACCTCCGCCACCTTCTCCCAGTACTTGGCCGAGGGGTCGGCGGTTCAAGGGCCAGAGAGGCCTCCCATAGGCGGGGTCGGAGCGGGCGGGGTCGGAGAGGATCGCGCCGCGTCGCCGATGCATCGGCGATGCGTCGGCGATGCACCGGCGATGCATCGTCGACGCCGACGATGCACTCGGCAACGTCGACGTGAAGCACATCGGGCTCCACATCGGGCCGCAACGCCGATGCATCGGCGATTCAGCGCGATCCTCCGACCCCAGCTGCTCCGACCCCATCTGGGAGGCCTAGAAGGACGGGACCCCCTCGCGGGCGCGCGAGCGCATCCGTGTCCGCGGCCTCGCGGGCCTGGGCCGCGACCCCGCGGAGTAGGGGCGTCATATCCGCGGATGCCCCGCGCGGACCGCGCATATCCGTGCGGCCGCGAATCCGCGGAGTCGCGCCCCAGAAACCAGGCCGCTCGTGATCGGGGGCGGCGAAGAGGGGGGTGTCCAAGACGGGGGGGCGCAAATCATGGCCGGCAGAACGTGCGCGGCCCAGGGGGGCCAAGGACGATTTGAAACAAGAAATGGCGCCATGAAATGGCAAGAGATATCATGGCCCCCGCCATGATGCCATGACATCCCATACCCCCCCAAAAAATCACCCCCCCTCTCTGCCGCCCCCGACGTGACCCCAGGCCCCCTCGCGTTGGGGCCACAAGGCCGTCAAAAAGCGGCTCGGGGTGGAGAGTCAGCCCGCGGGGAAGTGGCCCAGACCTTTGAGGGCCCACGCTGCGGGAGAACGCGTGGCGTCGGGGGGTCCGAGGACGAGTGGCCTCAGGCAGCGGAGCTCTGGCTCAGAATCCCCTCCCTGTCCTCTGGGCCCTCCCTCACGAGTAGGGGAACGAATAATGACATAAACATAAAAAAACTCCGAGGTCCGCGCGGATTTCCCAGATCGGCGCCCGGGCCCCCTGGCGCCAACGAGGGGGGTCCAGCGCCGATCCGAGAAATCCGCGCGGACCTCCGAGTTTTTATGTTTGTATCATTGCTTGTTTCCCCCAATATCGTGGAAACGTAAGACTCGGGTACGGGGGACTCGGGTTAGCCTGACGGGGCCATCATGAAAAGGACGAAACCCAATCCGAAATTTGACGCGATCTCCCGCTGCAGACATCCCACGAAGACTGGACCGTCAAAATCCAGGACGCGCTCGTCGAAAAACGCCGGCGAGCCCGAGCCCCGGCTTGCTCCAGTCTCCCCGCCCTCTGGGCCCCCCCTCACGAGAGGTCGCCGGCACCTTTGAACCGCCGAGAGGAGCCCAGGTCCGCTTTCAGGCCCGCCTCCCTCGCCCTCTGCCGCTCCTCCGCCTCGCGCTGGCGCTCTGCCTCCCGGGCCTCCTTGGCGCTGTCGTCCCCATAGGCTCGCTGGGCCAGGCTGCGCTCGTACTCGTGCGAGGGCCGCGCTATGGGATGGAAGCAGACAAGCCAACATAAGCATGAACTTTGGCGCTCCGCGCGGATTTCTTGGATCTGCGCTGGACCCCCCTCCCAGGCGCGCGGAGCGCGCCAGGGGCGGCGCCGGAGGCGCTGCCAGGGGGGCCCAGCGCGGATCCAAGAAATCCGCGCGGAGCGCCAAAAGCTTATGCTCATGGCGGTTGCTCTTCTTCGATGGGAGCGGCCTTCTGCTTGTTCGACAGCGCCGGGGGCCCGCCCCGTCCTGGGCCACGTCCCCGCCCTCCGCCCCGCGCCGCTGGCGGCGCGGGCATGTCGCACGCCGCTGCCTCCCAAAAGGGGGGCCAGACGGGAGCCGGGCGCGGGCGGCAACACGTGGCCTCGCGGGCTGGGCCCGTGGGCCGCGGCCCCGTGGAGACGCGTGTATTCTCTGGAACAGCTGTGTTCCAGGAGCTCGGGCCTTGTTATTTTCGTCGTCGTCGTTCGTTCGTTCGTCATTCGTCCTCCCCCCTTTCCCCCCGGGGCAAAGAAGGAAACTCCTGGAGGAAGGAGGCGAAAGCTTCCTGTCCCTGGCAGCTCCTTGGTGCACGAGCCAGGCCACGTGTGCCACTTGTTGCTTTCGCTGTCTGTCTGCGGATGCCCCGCGCGAGAAGTACCCATGCGACCGCGCGTCCACGGGGTCGCCCCCCGGGCTCTGGACAGGGCGTGGACATGGACGTGTTCGCCGCTCGTGAGCCCGGGCCCGAGAAGCGAACATCCTGCGAGACACCGATCCACTGCCGCACCCGAGGAAAAACTGCAACGCTGGGCTCAAGCACTCGCCGCTCGCTGTGGTCTCCCTCTGGCTCTGTCAGGGTCCTGGTTTGCGGAGTCCTGTTTTGTGGGCCCTGCTAAACAGTGGAGGCCAGTCCACAAAAACCTTCCTCAAGAACCCCAAACCTGAGACCCCAGGACGTGCATCGATGTTTGGCGTGGGAGCGTCGCGCTCTCCATCGCAAAATTATCGAAACCCAACAATCCCAGGGCACCCTGGAGGCAAGCAGGGTGTTTCCTGGCATGGGCCTCCACTGTAAGGTCGGCGTCGAACTGCCTCGCCCACGATTCGCCGAAGCACTGGCGACGTCAGAACGGAGAGAATCGGACTCCGGATCGCGCCACAGTGCCGATGCATCGGCGAGGCGGCGTGGTCCTCCGACCCCATCTGCCCTGGCTCCGTTTGGGAGGCCTGGAGGCGACTGTCCCTCCACGCCGAACGCAACTTGAGCCAAAACTGGTACGGTACTTCGAGTTTCTTAATAAGCCTCGGGGTGGCGGTACCCCCGCCGACAGCCCCACATCGACCCCCGTCGCGGGCAGCCACCGCGCGCCGAAGGCGCTCCGACCCCCGTCGCGGCGCGACGACGAGGCGAGGTTGACCCCATTCGGGTGGGTACCCCCCCATGCTTATGAAGAAACCCAGAGTAGGAGTCAGAGGTTCAAAAACATCTGAACATGTACGCAGACGCGTGCACGCTTCTGGAACTCATCACACCTTGGTAGCAGTCGTTCGATGGCCCACAAATGTCGGTACTCGAGGAGCAGCCACGACTACCGCTCCACAATGGGCGTTGAACATGTCAATATGAATGCGAAGCTTGCTGCAACGAGGCACGAACATGTGCTCGAGGATTGCGGAACTCCAGCGACATGCCAGGGGTGGGCACCGCTCGTCTTGGACAAGAAACTAAAACTCTGCAGATCCCATCATAACGCCTTCACGGGGATGTGGCTCGACGTTTGCGAGCTAGTTGCATAAACAATAAGCATTTGACGCGTCGTGCGAAACAATAGTCAGAACCACCGGACGGATCGAGCCTAACATACTTCGATTCTTGGCATTGCAAAAAACAGCGACTGAACAGCTCGGTGACTAGAAAGATCACTATGGTGTGGCCAATGGGGGACCATGATTGGGGGCAACAGTGGGGTGCAACGAAGGTGGGCGACGATTGGGGGTAACGATGTGAAGCCACAATTTGGGGCAACGACGGGGGGCAACGACAAACCACTGATCTTGGGGAGCCCAGAAGTCCCTCACCGTGAGATCTATCAGAACACATGTTTACGGAACAAGCCAAATCACAAATTCGGGTTGAAGTTTGCACAACTGGTGCCCTCTGGGCGACGCCCACCCCGCGGTGGCATATCCGCGCAGCAACGCACTTGGACTACGACGAGACAAGGCTAAAACAAAAAACTGTGGATGAGGAATGGATGCAACGGCGCTCCGCGAGCATACCGCAAAACTGGCTATAGGTGCCCCAAGCCGTACGCTCTGCCTGCGCGCCCTGGCACTTCCCATCCTCGGCGTGGGTTATAACTGCCCGCGGATGTGCGCCCCCACAGACAGATCCGCGTGAGAAAAAAGGGAATGGATTAGGAGGAAGGAGGAGGAGAAGGGAGGAGGAGGGAGGTTGGAGGATGGAGGAGGAAGGAGCAGGGTGAGGAGGATGGACGAGGATGGAGGAAAAACAATAAGAATACCACTAATAAAAAACATAAGAATACGAACCATGGTATAATTAGATAATAATGCAAATCACAAGGAGGCGCGGCATTGCGCTGCATGTCATGCCTGCTGCTGCTGGATGTATAACCTACAACGAAGCACCTCTTATGGCCGAACGAACGAGTGGCCTCGATTTCAGGGCGAGACGAACCGTGTAGACCTGCAGTCGAACGAGTGCGAAGACCAGAGGAGGAGGAGGAGGAGGAGGAGGATGAGGAAGAGGAGGAGGAGGAGGAGGAGGAGGAGGAAGGAGGAGGAGGAGGGAAGAGAAGGAGGAGGAGGAGAGGAGGAGGAGGAGGAGGAGGAGGAGGAGGAGGAGGAGGGGGAGGAGGAGGAGGAGGAGGAGGAGGAGGAGGAGGAGGAGGAGGAGGAGGAGGAGAGGAGACGGAGGAGGATATAGGAGGAGGAGGAGGAGGAGGAGGAGGAGGAGGAGGAAAGGAGGAGGAGGAGGGACGAGGAGGAGGAGGAGCAGGAAAAGGAGGAAAAGAAAAAGAAGAAACAGGAGGAGGAGGAGGAGGAGGAGGAGGAGGAGGAGGGAAGGGGCAGGAGGAGGAGCAGGAGGAGGAGGAGGAGGAGCAGAAGGAGGAGGATGAGGAGAAGAGGGAGGAGAAGGAGGAGGAGGAGGAGGAGAAAGAGGAGGAAGAGGAAGAGGAGGAGCGCACCGTGTAGACCTGCAATCGAACGCGTGCGAAGGCCGATCGCCAGGAGCGAAACCCGTGCGAAAGCGGGAGGCGATATTCCCAAAGGGCCCCGCAGGGACCGTCGCCTCCAGGACTGTGGACCCCAGGCGGACTCCTGGGGCGCTCCTTTTCCCCCTCCTCCTCCTCCTCCTCCTCCCCCTTTTCCTCGTCCTCCTCCTCCTTCTCCCCCTCCTCCTCCTCCTCCTCCTCCTCCTCCTGAAACCCGTGCGAGCTCTCCCGAAGTGAGACCAGAGCCCAGCAGGCAAGCAACGACGGACGAGCGTGGAACGACGAGGAGAGAGAGAGAGAGAGAGAGAGAGAGAGAAACAAAAAAAAACGACGGCGAGGAGGAACACGAAGGAGGGAGGGGACGAAGATAAGGCAGGAGAAGAGCAGAGCAACCCGCAGCGGAAAGGGGGGTGTGGTCTACTGAAACATATCTTTCAACCCTTTCAAACAACCATCGATCAACCACTCGTAAACGAGGGGGTAGGAGAAGGCAGGCGCTGGGCGGAGCCTCGAAGTCGGGCGAGAGGGTGGAGGAAAATGGGGAGGCAAAACGTCACCCAAGGCCTCGTGGTCGACGCTGGCACGGGCAAGAGGTGGTGGATTGGACTCCACTCGGCGCCCCCTCGACGCCAGCCCCCGGCAGGAACAAAATGAGGAGAGAGGGAGAGAGGGAGAGAGGGGAGCGGGCGGGGGGTGAGGGCGAGATAGAAATGAGGAGGGGAGGGAGGGGGAGAGGGGTGGAGGGAGAATTTCCTCGGAGTCTCCTGGCACGCGCAAGTCGGTGGGGGGGATGGAAGGAGAGCAGGAGGGAGGAGGGGGAAGGAGAGGGGCAGGGGAGGTCAGGAGGGAGGAGGAGGAGGGAGGGAGGAGGTCAGGAGTCAGGAGATGGAGACGGAGGGAGGTCAGGCGGAGGAGGAGGGAGAGGGATGGCCTGGACCAGAGGACGGGGCGCCCCATCGGCGCCTCGTCGTCGACGCCGTTCCAGGACAGAACCAGGTTGTGGCCCGGCGCGGCGCCGGCGTCCTAATTGGGCAGAAAGGGGGCGGCGGCGAGGGCGACGAGGCGGCTCCTGCCTCGTTTATTTGTGTGGTTGTTGCTGTTGTCGTCGTCGTCGTCGTCGTCGTCGTCGTAGTCGTCGTAGTCGTCGTCGTTGCTGCAGCTGCTGTCGTTGTTGCTGTTGTTGTTGCCGTTGTTGTTGTGGTTGTTGTTGTTTCTGTCTGTATGTCGGTCTGTCTGTTTGTTTGAACTTTCCTCGCGCATCCCATCCTGCTTCTCCTCCTCGCACGTGGCCGCAGCGCGCCGCGTCTGTCCAACTACCTGGGGAGCTGAAAGCGGACGGCCGAGGCGATTGCCTTGGCATCCGATTCGCGAACGGCAACCTGCCGCGCAAATCGACGGGCATGAATGTTATGATACAGAATGGCGGCAGCAGCAAGAACAAGAAGAGACTCAGAAGACGGGGGAGCCAGGCCAAGACGGGCAACGGAACACCCAGGCAGAGAGGGGACGCGGATGACCGAGCAGAGAATGGCGAGGAAACGAGGGCAATACCAATAATGAATGAAAGAATCACGGCTGGGATCTGCAGCCGAGGGAAGACAGCCAAGAAGACAAGGGCCGTCGCTCTGAAAACGGTGGTCCGTTGTCCACCCGTGAACTAACAACTTGAGAACAGCATTACTCTGAGCGGGAGGCGTGCGGACCAAGGCCCGTCGGATCTCTTCCCATGGCCAAGCTCGAACTTCGTCCGCAGAAACGGGGGCCCAGGACGACGCCCGAGCGGCAAAAACGCCGACGAGAGGATCAGGACACATACTTTCGAGCATGGCTAATCGGAAGTGGCGTTGCGTCTTGCGTCTGGGCCGCCCGCGGCCACACGGGGGCGGAGGGGGGGGAGCAGGGAGGGGCGTGAACGCAGCAGCAGCAGTGGAGGTCAAGGGGCGAGCGAGGAGGGGGAGGAAGTGACGAGGCCTTGTCCGACGGGTCTGGGAAAACCAGCCCGTGCGCTCTCCAAGAATTCAGCAAATGAAGCTTGCTGCCAGAATGGAGGGGCCAGGGATCCGCGGACGAGGAGACAAACGGGCAAGTCGGCCTCGGCGGAGGCACGGAGGAGGGGGAGAACGGTCCGCCAGCTCTGAAACGTTTCAAGACTGGCTCTGATGAGAGCCGCTGAGGTGGAGGTGATCAGGCTATCAAACTTCGGGCCTCCCCACTGGTCTAAATTGAGCCAGCCAGACATCGGGCGAGCACAGTGAGCGGTGTGCCAAAGACGGGCGAGGAGGGCGGCCTCAGATCTACCGAAGCCGTCGGAGAGAGGCGTGTACTGCGCGACGTAACTCAAGGTCGGCACGCACCTGATGTTGTAGTTACTGGCGGTGACTCGCGTGGGACCGCTCATGGCCGCCACTTGTGCAGCCCGCGATCGGTACTTTGCCAGTGGTGCACTCCAGCTGGCAAGACGCGCCGCCGGCCCGATATGCATACCAAGATACACCAAAGAAGGGGCCACCTCGAACTGTCTCCAATCTGGAATCACCGAATACAGCCAGGTCTGATATCGCAAAACCACATCTTCATCAAATGGTTCTCCCAGCGGAACAATCTTGCACTTGGCGGCCTTGAGGGTCAAGGCGGAAATCCTTTCGGCGGCCTTGAAGATCCTGTGGAAGATGCGGAGCACGCGGAGCGTCTTGATGGCCGCGCCTACGTCGTCCGCGCAGGCGCGCACGATCCCCAGGAGCCGATGGTTGATGCTGCTGTCGAAGTCCTGCATGAACGGGTCCGCCCCCACAGCGAACAAGAAGCCCGAGGCGGGGCAGCCCTGGATGATGCCGCTCTGGACAAGGTACAGGAGGGTGGGCGAGACCGAACCGCACGCTGCGAAGCAGCGAGCACCAAACAGCAGCTGCGAGAAGAACCAGCATAGGGCCTCAGGGAGACCACATCGCGAGAGAACTGAGCAGAGCCAATCGTGTGCCACGCTCGGGAAGGCCTGCTGGAAGTCAAAGCTGAGCAGAGATGGCTGGGGGCGCTCTCCTGCATTGAATCCATCTCGACAATGTTATCGCCGAAGTTGCGGGTAGGGATGAACCCTCGCTGGATCTGGTTGGTGGCTTGGGGGAGGATCCTCGAGAGCTTCCTAGTCACGACGGCAGTCACAATTTTGTTATCACAATTATTGAGCCCAAGAGGGCGAAGGTTAGTGGGAGCTCTAATGTAGCCCTCCTCCTGATCATCACCATCATCATCATCAGCATCATCATCATCATCATCATCATCATCATCATCAGCATCAGCATCAGCATCAGCATTATCGTCGTCATCATCATCAGCATCATCATCAGCATCAGCATCATCATCATCATGACCATCGCCATCACCATCACCATCACCATAATCATCATCATGATCATCGTCATCGTCATCGTCATCGTCATCGTCATCATCATCATCATCATCATCATCATCATCATCATCATCATCATCCTTTCCATCCTCCTTTCCATCCTCCTCCTCCAGCTTCTCCTCCTTCCCTCCTCCTGCTGCTCTGTCTCCCATCCTCCTCCTCCTCCTCCTTCTCCTCCTCCTCCTCCTCCTAGTCCTCCTCCGCCGCCCCACCCCGCCCTCCTCCTCCTCGTCCTCCTCTTCCTCCTGCTCCTGCTCCTCCTCCTCCTCCTCCTCCTCCTCCTCATGCTCTTCCTCCTCCTCTTCTTCCTCCTCCTGCTCCTGCTCCTCCTCCTCCTCCTCCTGCTCCTCCTCGCAGGGGTGGCATTCCCTAAGACAGGAGAACTGTAGAGGCTCCAATTCAGATCTCTGGCTTCGTGTCCGTGCTGCTCTCCCTACCCGTCGCATGTGGATGCTGAGGGCCCCTCCTTCTCCCCTCAAGGGCGTTTGTACGCTATTGGGATTGGTGTTGCCGACGTTCTTGCGGGGGAGGCGGCCCGAATTTCCTGGACCCACGGCCTTCTGGGCCAGAGGCCCCCCGACATGGACGTTTGGGATTGCACGGCTGCGCTGGTCAGGCGCAGAGCCGCCAGAGCTATGGTGGATTCCATCAGTGTTGCGCCCTGGTCCGCTAAACGGCCTCCTGACGCCCGTCGCGTCCCCGAGGGCCTCCCTCGGGGCCCTTCGCAGGATCGAGCACTGTTCGGTTCGGGCCGAACGCAAATGGCTGTGCTCCCTGTGGCTCCTGTGTCACAAGTGGTGGAATTCAGCTCGACGCCGTGTTGTGCGGCAGCCGAGGACCTTTCGAGTCTGTCTGCCTATGGGGTGGTGCGGACTAGTGGGGTGGTGACGGCTGGTGGGAAGGAATGCCACGCGTCTCATAATTTGCACTTCTGTCCCAAACGTGGGCTGCATTTTTGTTTGGCGTGCGGTACAACGGTGACGGAAGACCCGCGCCAATGTAGTTTCTGAGTACAGTGCCCGCACCCAGAAGGGCCATGAGAACATATCAAGAATTCAGAATTCAGGAACCGTCCAATGCGTCTCGGGCCAGGGAGCTGGGCATTGTCAGGCGGGAGGCCGTCCTCCGTGGGCCGCCGCCTGGGGTCCTCGTTGGCTTATTCGCTACCACTACGTGGATACCAGCGAATTCCGGCGAATTCCTGCTCCTCCTCCTCCTCCTGCTCCTCTAACTCGCCTCTCCGTTCTCCCCCGCCCTCCTCCTCATCCCGGTGCTCTCTCGTTCCCCTCCCTTCCCCCCCCGTGTCCCCTCCCCGCCTCGCCTCCTCGGACGGAGCACCGAGGCGCGACGGGGCCTCAACTCCCAGCCGCCGCCCGTGCAGCACCGCGCGGGCGGGGCCCACGGACCAGCTGGCGCGAGGAGCAACAAGGCGGCGCTCCGGGAACATGGGCGGACGAGAAGTTCGCAGACTGCCTCGCGTCCTGGGCAACGTTCGACGGCGGGCTATTCGCCAGGTTCGGCCTTCCGTGGGCCCGCACCGGGCCTCGGGGCCATCAGCAGTGACCCAGGACGAAAAGCCAGTCCCTGGCAAGGGGCCCAGACCTCTGGGGGTCCAAGTCACGAAAAACACGCCTCTGGGGGTCTGGGATCGATGTTTGCTCTGGGGGTTTTCCTGGAGCCGCTCGCTCCACTCGTGCGTCGATGCTGCGTCGAACGTCCGCCGACTCGAGCCGAGCTTGAGTCGAGTTTTGAGCCGAGCTAGAACCGAGCTAGATGCCAGAACCGAATTAGAGTCGAACTAGAGTGGAACAGATCCACTGAGAGGGTCCATGGGAAGGTCCCCGGACCGAACATGTAGGAGAGGGGTGATGTCAAAGCAAAGCTAGCAACTCAACTCGCGTAGCTGATTTCCCCGGCGCCTCCAGGAGCTGCGCTTGAGGCGCAAATGTATCGAGGAATGCGCCTAAAGGTCCGAAACCAGCTGCATGCATCAGCAGATTTCGCCCCCCCCCGTTCCCTATACCCCCTTCTCGTCCGACCCTAAAGGACCAGCACCCAGAAGGTGCCAGTAAGAATGTGTCCCTACTATTGCACCAAGGCGAAGCAGGCGTAGTCAGGAGACAGACGTCGACCATATCGTCCTGCTTCACCTCTTCCTCCTCCTGATCCTCCTCCCCTTCATTCCGATCCTCCTCCTGGTAAGAAGAGTTGGGACTTTCGTTTTTGGCGCTGTGCAATATTATCCATCCGCCACCCGCAATTGCACATAACCCACATGGTCAAAAGAACGACCGACAACCATCACATTCCGCACAGGATAGTAGCGAAAGTGGGTGCACGTATGATGGCAACACCATCTGGAATTATATCCACGAGGAGCGCAACAACTACGGGGTAAGCAAGTAATCCGCCTTCATGGCCTCCTGGATACACCTCCTTCTCCTTCTGCTGGGCTTCTGCTGTCGCAGATGGCGCTTGTGAGACATGATGGATCGCGTCATCCCCTCTACGCTCGAAGAAGCTCACGGGAAGCCTGGGGGTCGATCTACCCGTGGCAGCGATTATCGAGGGCGGCCGTACAGAGGAACGCTGCACACGGTGAAAGAGGGCAAAAGCGGGAAGCGGGAAGCAGAACGAACGAGCGGGAAAAAAAGAGGACAAAAGCGGGAAGCAGAACGGCAAAAGCGGGAAGCACAACAACTGTTCCTTATCCTCCTCCTCCTCCTCCTCCTTCTCCTCCTCGTCCTCCTCCTTCTCCTCGGTCTCCACCTTCCTCATCCCCATCTGGCTGATCTCCCTTCTCCACCTCTTCCCTCCCTCCTCCACGTCCTGCTCCTCCTCCTCCTCCTCCTCCTCCTCCTCTTCTCCAACCCTCTCCCGCTCCTGCTCCTCTTCCGCATCCCGAACTCCTCCTCGCCCTTCCCTTACTCCTCCCACCTCCTCAATATCCTCCTCGTCCTACCTCATATTGCTTCTCAGTATCATCCGCCTCTTCATCTCCCATCCCACTGTTCTTCTGTCTCCTCACCATCGTCCTTGTTCTACCTCTTCCTCCTTCCTCCGTCCTCCTCGTTTACTACCCCTCCTGCTCCAGCCCCCTCCTCCGTGAGCGCCCTCTCCAGGAGGGCGACCAACAGCCTTCCGCCACGCAGTTCCGATGCGGCCCGGCGCCCAGTAGCACCGAAGCAGCAAAGCGACGCCATAACTCCACCGACCTTATTCGATCTTCTTTCACTCCCCCTGGGGGGACCAACATGTGCCGACACCGCTCCCCCCCAGACCTCTCCCGGGGTGCGTTCTGACCAGACTGCCGAGGCGAATCCAGCGGTAACGACGAGGGCCTCCCAGGAGGCCCAAAACGGGGAACACGGCCGAAGCAGCAGCAGCAGCAGCAGCAGCAGCAGCAGCAGCAGCAGCAGCAGCAGCAGCAGCAGCAGCAGCAGCAGGGGGAGCGGGGGGAGCGGGGGGAGGCCGTCCCGTCCCGACCACGGCCCCCAGGCTCAAGTCGGGCCTGTCTCTCTACAGGAGAAGTATCCCAAAATAGTCAAAACATACTCTGGGGACGATTTTCCGCGTCACCAGCATCGGGGCCTCAGTCGGTGCAGCAAGCAGCAGTCCTCACACCAATACAAGAAAAACAAACGGCATAAGCATAAACTTTCGTCGCTCCGCGCGGATTTCTTGAATCTTTCCCCTGGCGCGCTCCGCGCGCCAGGAGCGGCGCCGAAGGCCCCGCTGGGGGGGGCCCAGCGCGGATCCAAGAAATCCGCGCGGAGCGCCAACATATTCAATTTATGGCATTTTTCCTTGTTCGCAAAACGTGCGTCCGAGACTGCTGCATGCGCCGGAGCAGCTCTCGGGTGCGACTCGGCCTGGTCCCAGACGGGATGCAACCCACGGTTGCGCGACACCACTCGCGAGCCCGAGGCCGCCTGCGCCGGTCTGGGTGGCGTTCACCGTCTGGGCGGGCCTCCCTCTTTCCGGGGGCGCGCAAGCATGGATTAGCGATTCATGGAATTGCCGCACGGTCGCCAAATCCATGGATCGGGGGAGGTGCACTCCCCAACATGCGACCGGTACCGCCTCGCTCGGCGGCGGAAATCCACTCCCCATGGAAACGGGACCCGCCGCTACCCTTGATCCATGTTTGCGATCGCCTTACTTTTTCCTCCCCGTCTGAGGCGACTCACGGGAACCTCCCATGCCATCTTGCTGGCTCTTGCGGATGACGCTGGCGTCACGAATCGACGCGGAGTTGGCGCGCCTTCTCATCGATGACCAGGGGCTGCCGCACTCCTGTGCACTCTGAATGCGGCATTCCGAGGGCATGCAGTAGGAGCTCGACTACAAGGCACCTTCAACAAGAAACCCAACCCTGATCCGCAAGGATACCCACTGATATTGGGCATGGAAACGTGACGTTCTCCAGAGTAAACCCATCGAAACCCAAGAACCCCAGGGCACCCTGGAGGCATGCAAGGTGTTTCTTGGCATGGTTGTCCACTGTACTAGTACCAGGCCCCCATGAGTTCACGCCTTGCTACCGAGCTCCCCCCTCCGCGGACGCTCGTCCTTTCTCCTCGTCGTCCATACGCACAACTGCGGCTCACCACGGTGCGGCCCGCCGCTGCGTCGACCGCGACGAATCTGTCCCAGACACGCCACGTCTTGACTTTCTCAGTCCGCACCCCCCAGAGATCCCCCGGGGCTGGTTTGGCATCCTCGAGGGCCCCCAGAGGCCGAAAACTGACAGAACACGCCCGTCCTGATTTTGCCCTGCCAGGGCCCGGGCATGTCTGTGCCTGCAGCTGCAGGCCGACTGCGCACTAGCAAACTTACGCAGTTGGCGCCCCGCGCGCCCAAGCGCTCCCGATGCGAGAGGGATCGGCGCTCCCGTCCTTGGGGCCGCCCAGCGGTGCGTCCACCAAGTGCCTGGGCCAGCGCGCGGAAACAAGACGCGCACCCGTCGGGGCGGGTGACATGGCGGGGATAGCCACTACCCTATCCCTCCTACCCCCTCAGACCATTCTTTCTCCGTGCAACTCCTCTCCATTCAACCTCATCCTCTCCTCATGGGTCTATCCTCAACCTCATCCCCTCGTCCAGGTTCCACCTCCTCATGCACATCCTCCTCTCGGGACGCGCAAACATGGATTAGCGATCCCTCGGCTGGCGATGAACCATCCGTAGTGACGCCTGCGGCGCCGCCTCCGGGGGGGCCCCCAGCGCCGACCCCCAAAAATCCGTGTGGACCCACTGCCGAACCGTATGTGTGTTACAGGAGCGGCCAGCACCGAGTCGGGACATCCGACAGGCTCGGATGGGGGGGACCGTGCGCCGGATCGGACCACCTGCCCCTCTTCCTCCTCCTGCCCCTCCTTCTGCCGCGCGGGCCTCCGACAAGTTATGCTTACAGGAGCGATCGGCACCACATCGGGGAATCGCATCGGATCGGATCGGGGAGCGTGCGTCGGATCGCCCCCCCCGATCCTCCTCCTCCTCCTCCTCCTCCTCCTCTCCTCCCTCCTCCTCCTCCTCCTCCTCCCTCCTCCTCCTCCTCCTCCTCCTCCTCCTCTCTCCTCCTCCTCCTCCTCCTCCTTCTCCTCCTCCTCCTCCTCCTCCCGCTCGCCGATTTTCCTCTCCTGGGGAAACCACGATATACCGATACCACTACTCCCTGGACCTCTCCCAGGGCGCGTTCTGACTGGAATTTTTAAGCAAACCCAGCGGTGGTGACGAGGGCCTCCCAGGAGGTCCACACAAGGCGAAAACCAGGAGGCAAAGGTAGCAGTATCGGTACCATTTCCTCCTCTGACCCTCTCCTCCTCCTCCTCCTTCTCCTCCTCCTTGTTTTCCTGCAAGTCCTTGTTCTCCTCCTCCTCCTCCTCCTCCTCCTCCTCGTCCTTCTCCCCCATTCCTCCTCCTCCTCCTTCTGCTTGCAGAGCTTCTGTGCTCTCCAGGGCGCCACTCG
This sequence comes from Prorocentrum cordatum, assembly GCA_963575745.1. Lineage (NCBI taxonomy): Eukaryota > Dinophyceae > Prorocentrales > Prorocentraceae > Prorocentrum > Prorocentrum cordatum. The sequence goes on along the minus strand of CAUYUJ010018170.1, from coordinate 377,515 downwards.
CCCCAGCCCCAGGTCGTCCGCAGGATCCCGCCAGCGCGCAGCTCCACGCGGCCCTGCTCGCTCACGCCCCCGTTGGCCGAGTAGCCTCCCCAGGGCGAGAGGGGGAGGGGGGAGGAACAGGACGAGGAATGGTATCCAGCGGCCCTCGATCCTGCAGCCCGTGTGGACCATTCGGAGACCTTGGCAACCCTGGGAACCTTGGAACGTATCACTGGCATGACCTCCTGCTCATTTGAAGGAAGGGACGGAGGGGAGCGGAGCGGAGCGGAGCGCGCTAGGAGCGTGGAGGAGCGAGGATCGGCGCCGGGCCCCCCCCTTGCGCGCCCCGGAGCGCGCCAGAGACGGCGACGAGGAGAGCCCGGCGCCGATTCAAGAAATCCGGGCGGAGCTCCGACAGTGTATGTTTATGTTTGCTATCCCCCAGCCGGCAGGCTACGTTGGTTCCTGAACCCGCGGGGCTCGTTCAACCTTGAACGATCGGCCGCTTCCACAACTTCCGATCGTTCAACATCGACCGATTCTGGGCCGCCGCCGGCGTTCAACGTTGAACGCAGGCGGCGGGATCGCCGCTGGTCGACACGACACGGACCTACCGTAGGGTGGACGGTTTCCCCCGTGGAGGGGAGGGCCAACAGGGGTAGTAGTAGTAGTAGTAGTAGTAGTAGTAGTAGTAGTAGTAGTAGTAGTAGTAGTAGTAGTAGTAGTAGTAGTAGTAGTAGTAGTAGTAGTATAGTAGTAAGTAGTAGTATAGTAGTAGTAGTAGTAGTAGTAGTAGTAGTAGTAGTAGTAGTAGTAGTAGTAGTAGTAGTAGTAGTAGTAGTAGTAGTAGTAGTAGTAGTAGTAGTAGTAGTAGTAGTAGTAGTAGTAGTAGTAGTAGTAGTAGTAGTAGTAGTAGTAGTAGTAGTAGTAGTAGTAGTAGTAGTAGTAGTAGTAGTAGTAGTAGTAGTAGTAGTAGTAGTAGTAGTAGTAGTAGTAGTAGTAGTAGTAGTAGTAGTAGTAGTAGTAGTAGTAGTAGTAGTAGTAGTAGTAGTTAGTAGTAGTAGTAGTAGTAGTTAGTAGTAGTAGTAGTAGTAGTAGTAGTAGTAGTAGTGTAGTAGTAGTAGTAGTAGTAGTAGTAGTAGTAGAGGAGGAGGAGGGAGAGGAGGAGGAGGAGCAGGAGCAGGAGGAGGAGGAGGAGGAGGAGGAGGAGGGAGAGGAGGAGATGGAGGAGGAGGAGGAGGAAAAGGAGGAGAAGCAGGAGGGTAAGGAAGAGAAGGAGGCGCAGGAGGAGGACGGGCCACCTAAGCCCTTCGGAGAAACCACCCACCGTAGGGCTGCTCGATTTAAAGGGCGAGCTCCGACCCGCCTCGCACACCCTGCATGCCGCGGCCGCCAGGCCCCAAATGTGCCAGCGTTCCCTAGGCATCCCGCCTCGGGCCTTTGGCGAGTGACGACTGCATGCCGCTGACGCCAGGCCCAAACTGTGCCGGTGTTCCCTGGAGATCCCGCCTCGCGTTCTCGGGTGGGGGCCGATCGGCACAAACAAATGTTGTTAGCTGGCTTATTGCTCCGCATGTATTTCATGAATCAGGCAACCCGTGATGGGACATCTGGGTGAGAACAAGTAAGAGTCAACGAGGGACGCATTGAACCAGACTAAGCGGGGCTACGCAAGATCTGGACGTCCGAAAAGGGTACAAAAAAAAACCAAGCGAATGACCGAACCATCTGATTGTGAGCACCGCGTTGTGGGTACCGCTTTCGGTGGAGCTCCCTATGTGGGCCACGAAGCGCTTGAGGGTGACCTGCAATGGGTGGGGCGACGCATGCGGCCGCGGACACTGGGGTAATTATTCGGTGCAGCTCCCTCTGGGGCTACGAAGCGCTGTGCTGGGCGCGAGGCGCGCGTGCGGCCGCGGCTACTGGGGTCTTCGGTGGAACTCCCCGTGGGGGCCACGAACTGCTGCACCAGGCCGGGGACACGCATGCGGCCGCGGCCACTGAACCTTCGGTAGAACTCCCTGAGGGGCCGCGAGACGTGCGAGGGGTGCGCCGGCATGGCGTGGATGCATGCGAACGGCACCATTGGGGCCTTAGGTGGAGGGCCCGCGGGACGTCTGAGGGGTGTGCCGACATTGGTGGCGGGGACGCATCCGGACGGCACCACTTAGGCCTGAGGTGGAGCTCCCCATGGGGCCGCGAAGCGTGTGAGGGTTGTGGCGAAACGGGGTGCTGGGACGCACGCGAACGGCATCATTGGGGTCTCGGGTGGAGGTCCTGTTGGGGGCCACGAAACGAATGCCGAAATGGGTGGCGTGAATTTGCGCGATCTTGGGTGAGCTCCCCGTGTGGCCACGTGACGGGTTTACCAACATTCGTGGCGGACGCATGGGAACCGAAATGAAACTCCATATGGGGGCCACGACACGTGTGACGGATGTTCCGAAATGGGTGGCGGGAGCGCATGAGAACGCCGCCATTGGGGCCTTCGGTGGCCTTAGGTGGAGCTTCTTATGGGGGCCACGAAACGTGTTAGGGTGTGCCGAAATGAGTGGTGGGGGCTCATGCGAAAGGCACCACTGGGGCCTAAGTGAAGCTCCGTATGGGGCCACGAAACGTGTGAGGGTTTGCCGAATGGTGGACTGATGCGGAGAGCAGAAATAAGGAGGGGGGGGGAGAGGGAGGGCGCCCGGGGGACCTAGAGGATCCAAGACCTCGAAGACGAGGGCTCGACGCCCATCCTGGAGGCCTTTTCCCTTCGTGCTGGAGGCGGCCCCCCCCCCTCCAGCACGGAGGTTCGGCCTTCGATCCTCCGGGGAGTCGAAGAACGAGTCGGCGAAGTGTAATGCTCGAGCTTGAAGGACTCGAGCTGGATTGACTGCGCCGTGAGGAAGCTGAGGGGACACAGTCCGCTATTCGATGCGAGCATCCCCCTGCAAACATCCCACGGAAACTGGCCCGTCGAAATCTGGGACGGGCTCGCAACAAAAGCGTCGGCGAACCCGAGGTCTGGCGAACGCGAGTCTTGCGCGTCCCCGAAAAGAGCAGGGGAGGCGATGCGAAGCGAAGCGCGCGGTGTCGGTCCGGTGGGACTGGCCCTGGGAGGGCGGCGCGGGGGGGCGGGAGCCTGACTGGTGGTCGATGTTGACGTGGTGTGGGAGGAAGTCTGATGCTGGAGGCTGGATTTTTGTGCTTCTGGAGTCCCGAAATGGTGCGGTGACAGACCGTGCGGTGACCTCGAAATCCCCCAAGACAACACCGCCCGGGCCGTCAACGCACGGTTTGGGGACCTCGGATGCCCCTGTCGCCCGAGACATCCTCGGAGAGGGACTCGAGTCCCAAACCGCGCGGTGACCCCGAATCTCCACCGACTTACCGCACGGTGTGGTCACCAGCCCGTTTGGGGACTCCCAACTGTGTTGATCTGGTGTACAGTCAACCGGTATACTCAGGACGCACGATACGGATGCAAGGGCCTTGGAAAGCCATGCCGACACTCTGCGAGAGGGGCAACCTTGGAAAATTGCTCATCATTGCTTTGCCGGTTGACTGCAGTCTGGAACCCCGCCGCGGACTCGCCGGCGGGGCTGGCCGCGCCGCTCGCTCGGGGAGCGATCCGTCCCCCCCTGAGCCGCTCGCTACGTCCGCCTGTTTTTCGGCCGCGCCTCGCCCCTGTCCTCTTGTTGCATGGTGGCACAATTCGCTCTCACGGCATCCCCGTTCAGGCATCCCATCGCCAGCGCAGACGTCCCCTGCCTAGCCGCCGACGCAAACACTGCCGCCTGGAGCCGCTCGGCACTCCCTGCTGCCCCCTTGCCCCGACCCCTCCCCAGACGCGGGCGCCGCCCGCGTCCCACTCGCACAACTCCGCCGCGCCCGCGAGCTCCGGCGCGCCGCGCTCCTCCAGCGGGGGCGCCTCGCCCGAGTGCTGGACTGGCCACGGGCCCTGGGGGCCGCCGCTCTTGCGATGCCCGCGTGGCTGTCATCTTGGTCGTTGTCGTCGTCGTCGCCCTCGGAGGAAGAGGAGGAGGATGGGAAAAGGAGGATGAGGAGGAAGTGCGGGGAGAGGAGGAGGAGGAGGAGGAGGAGGAGGAGGAGGAGGAGGAGGAGGAGGTCGAGGATGAGGTCGATGATGAGGAGGAAGAGGATGAGGAGAAGGAGGAGGCGGAGGAGAAGGAGAGGGAGGAGAAGGGGGAATACGTTCTCGCAACTTTGACGATTCCCTCCGGAGGCGCCAGGCGCCCGGGCCGGAGACCTTCTTCCCCTCCACTGTACCTTCATCATCGTCCTCCTCTCCTCCTCCTCCTCCTCCTCCTCCTCCTCCTCCTCCTTCTCCCTTTTCCTATACCCTCCTTCTTCTTCCCTACTCCTCCTCTCTCTGCCTCCTGCTCCTCCTCTTTCCCTCCACCTGACCCTCGTTCACTCTTGATTTCCTTCGTCTTCCCCATCTTCGCCGTCTTCCCTGATCCCTCCCTCTTTGTCATCCCCCCACGTCATGAAACAGAACAAAGGCCTTGACCATCAAATGTAATCACCAGAGTGTTTGCCAGCGTGGACCCCCAACAATGAATCCTTGTACTCTCGATGTGAAACCTGTGTATGACAGCATGGGTTGATACCAACTCGGCTTGGATGGTAAAATAATCATTTGGAACATGAGCGGTAAGACAGGATCATACAATCGGACCTAGGTCGTCAGAACATCCCTCAAGAATATGAGACCCTCCGTCGTCCAAAACACACACACACACACACACACGGGAGATCCCAGGGTACCCTCCCCAGGATGCACAAGCACATCCAACAAACACGAAGAACACCAGGGTACCCTCCCCGAACCTACTTCGATCTTATAATTCGGTCCGACTGTATCCTGCAGTGTAGACCTCCCGAAGTCTGGGCTGGCAAGGGGCTCTCCCCCACGAGGGTCGGTGCGGTGATCGGGCCTATCAGGCACCCTGCCAAACGTTGCGAAGTCCAAGCAACTGTGGTTGATAAATCTGTCGTCCCCGAACACTTTCTGGCTCCCTGCACTGCAAGGTTGAAAACCAGACGGTCCCCAAATCTAGACACGGAACAGCCTCCAAACCAACGACAGCACCCTGGAATGTCGAATCGACAAAAAGAAGACCCACAGGACCCTCGGATGTCGAAAACTGAAAAGCACACTGGACTGTCGAAATCGCCAAACCCCCTTACCTTGAGCCCTGGGAGGGGAGCCAGAATTGTCTATGCCCACGGGGTACTGCTGCACATATCTGTACCAAGCTGGCCTGCCCAACCTGGCACCACGACCCCTCCCCTGGAGAGAGGATCCTACTGCCGAGAGCGCTTCCCAGGGTCTCAACTCCTAGGGCGCCTTGCCATCCTCAACCTATTTGCTAAACTCGTACGGTCGCTCGTGCTTTTACCCATCTGAATTTGCTCACAAATCGCAACAGGCACAATGACTCGCGGACATTGTTCACCCAGATCCATGACTCGCACGGGCGAGGGATGATGGTGACGATATCGGCGACGACGATGATGATGATGATGATGATGATGATGATGATGATGATGATGGTGATTGCGGTGGTGACGATAACGAGGACGACGACAACGATGACGACGATTACGACGGCGGTAGTGATGACGACAACTTTGCTTACGGAGATGATGGTGACGATGATAATGATGACATCGGCGGTGATGATGAGGAAGAGGAGGATGAAGAGGAGGAGGAGGAGGAGAAGCATGAGGACGATGATGGTACTGATGCGGAAGTCCGCGCGCAGAACATACGACAGTATGGCGATCGGGGAGCCACTGGGTGTTCATATGTTGTTGCACTCATCTACCCTGGCATGCTCACTTGTTTATTAAAAAAGGAAGAGCAACAAAACAACGGTTGTGCAATGCGTTCGGTATGCGCGCGCGCGGGGACGCGCGCGTGTGGCCCGTGTGGTAATGTTTGCCAGAGTTGGCGGTTGCGCGATGACTGCGTGATGGTCTCGCAGTTCGCGCGGATGGCCCGCATAGTCTCTGACTGCTTACCAGACCACCCCAACCCAACCCGAAGACCCGAATTTGACCCGAATTTCGGGTTGGGGGGGGTACGGTTTCCATGTGTTTTTGCAATGTTCCCCGACCCCCCCCCCCACTGGAAATGGAGGGAAATTTGAAGCCTTCGGGTTGGGTTGGGGTGGTTTGGTGGGTGGTGGGTCTCACGTGAGAAAACGGTAAAGCATCACATGATCATCTGCGACGTCGAAGCCGACCACGCCGAGGACAACGAGGCGCTGGCGCACGCCTCGAAACGGAGGTTGGCATGAAGCAAGCAGGATCCGAAGGAAACGGGTACGTATTGACCCCCCCCCCTAAACCTTTCCCCAACACATATTTTTATCCCTATCTGTTTCCTGATGGTCCCGGGGCCCAGGGAGGGCCCCGAGGGCCTAAAAACATTGACTCTTCCTCACCATCATCATCGCCATCGTCAATCACACATTCACACACTCACACACCCACGCACTCACACACTCATCATGATCATGATCCTGATCATGATCATTATCCTCAGGCCTGAATATAGAGAGGGTATCAGGCGGAAGCCTCGTCTATGAGTGAATTGCAAGGAAATCTCAGGCGGGAGCCTCGTCTGGGAGTGAATTGCGAGGAAGTCTCAGGCGGAATCCTCCTCCCTATGTGGGTCGCAGCTCATGTTTTTGATCTGAGGTGATCATCATCATCATCAAACCTGTATCTCTGCCAGTTTTTAGCTCCTCGTCACTTTTGGGCTCCTCAGGCCTGAATATGGAGGGAGTATCAGGCGGGAGCCTAGTCTGCAAGTGAATTGCGAGGACGTCTCAGGTGGGAGCCTCGTCTGGGAGTGAATCGCGAGGAAGTCTCAGGCGGGAGCCTCCTCCCTATGGGGCCCGCAGATCATGCTTTGAATCCGAGCGGATCATCCTCGAACCTGAAACTCTCGTCACTTTTGAGCTCCACTGGCCTGAATATGAAAGGAATCTCAGGCGGGAGCCTCGCCTGCGAGTGAACTGCCAGGAAGTCTCAGGCGGGAGCCTCGTCTGGGAGTGAATTGCGAGGAAATCTCAGGCGGGAGCCTCCTGCCTATGGGGCCCGCAGCTTAGGATTTGTCATCCGAGTGGGTCATCCTACAACGTGAAACTCTGGCACTTTTGGGCTATCCAGGCTTGAATATAAAGGGAGTATCAGGCGGGAGCCTCGTCTGTGTGAATTGCGAGGAAGTCTCAGGGGGGAGCCTCCTCCACATGGGGCCCGCAGCTCATGTTTTTAACTCGAGTGCGTCATCCTCAAACCTCTATCTCTAATCACTTTTGGGCTCCTCAGGCCTGAATATGGAGGGCGTGCCAGGCGGGAGCCTCGTCTGGGAGTGAACTGCGAGGAAGTCTCAAGTGGGAACTCCCTCCCTCAGGTCGCACAGGTGCCGAAGGTTTCACAGGTACCACCAGTCTCAAAGGTTGCACAGATCCCACAGGCCCAACACATGCTCCGCAAGTTGCACAGGCCCTATGGTGTTTTCGCCTCGCGCACAAGTCCTACATTTCTCGCAGGCGCCGCAAGTCCTACAAATACCACAGGTCCCACAGGTCCCACAGGTCCCACAAGCCCCGCAGGTCCCACGGGCCCCGCAGGTTGCAGGTCCCATGGGCCCCATATCTCGCACAGGTCCAACAGGCTCCTCAAGTTTCGGGGGATCCACTGGCTCCACATGTCCCACGGGCCCCGCAAGTTCCACAGGCCCCACACGGCCGGCAAGAGTCTCAAAGGTCCCACAGGGCTCGCACACCCTACAGGTCCCACGGGCCCCACAAGCCGCACAGGTCCAAGAAGCCCAACAGGTCGCACAACTCCCACGAGTCCCACAGGTCCAAGAGGTCGTATTCTGGCATCCTGGCATCATCCCCATCATTCAAAATCGATGATGCAGATTCCCATGCACACTGTACAGATTATCATGTGGGGTCCGTTCGTCGGCGCAATTTTCTTTTCGATCCATCGTTCAATACCAAAGAGGTCCCCAACAAGAATGCAGTCGCGATCCGCTACAACAAAAAGACAATGTGTGGTAACCCGCAACAAGAATTATCTAAGTGCAGACCGCTACAAAAAATGTCACCCGCAACAAAGAATCGTGTTGCACCCCCCCGCAGAAAAAAATCAACATGTTTCTGGCCACAACACGAATCAATACGTAAACTGCCACAGAAGAAACCAATTTGCATCAACAGCCAATTTGCAATCGGCCCCAACAATAATCAGTTCGTACTCAACCACAAAAGAAATCAACTTTCAATCGGCAACAAACAGAATCAACTTGTAAGCGGCCACAACAAATCCTTGTGTCATCCCACCTTAAAGGGAATCGTCGTGTAAGGTTGCCACAACAAGGGTCCTTTTCGCAAGGGCACCACGCAACGAATCTTTTGCAAAGGCCACATACGGAATCAATTCGCACTCCGCAACGCAAGGGATCGATGGGTAAACTGCGAAAGCAAAGAGATACGTGCAATCCGCCACAAAAACAAACCAAGTGTGATCCGTCACGAAGCAACCCCTATGTGGAATCCGCGACACAAGCAGTCATTCTACACACGCCACAAAAAAAACATCATATTGAAACCTGCCGCAAGAAGGATTAATGTGTGAACCTTCGCGAGAATAATCGTCTTGCGCTCCAGCACGAAAGGAATCCTCTTGGAATCCGCCGCTGCGTGAATCAAGTTGAGGGCGACCACAGAGGGAATCCATGTGTAACACGCCAGGCCAGTTATCAATGTGTAATCCACAAGGAAGGTACGGCGGCGAAGGGCGATGCAACCAGGAAGGAGAAGGGAGACGTTGTGAAGGGCTCCAGGGCTCTGGGACGCCGAGTGGAACGTCATGCGGGTGGAGGGGGGGGACATGGGAGACGGGGAAAGGATAAAAAGGAGGGAGTGCGGGGTGGATTAAAAGGGCGTCAACCACCGATCTATTTGTGAAGCCGCCACACGAGGAAAGCGTTTTGTAGGCCGCGACAAACAGAACCGCATTGTGAAACGCCGCGTAATGAATCAAGTCGAAAGGCCGCCACAGAGAGAGTAGATTTAGGAGACTGCCACGAAAAGATACATCATGGAATTGACCACAAGGGGAATCAATGCGTGCGACCGCCGCACATCACCTGTTTTGTGGAACACCATTGAACACATATTCGCAAGCCTGCCGCACACGGAAACTGATTGCAAACACACAACTGTATGGTAACGTCACCATACAAGAGGTCCTGGCAAGGCCACCGCAAGAGGACACCTTTATTTCACCCTTGCCACAATAAGGGCTCATGTGTAACGCTGGCTCCGAACACTAGTTTTGGGCCACCAGAAAAGAAGCTATATGTGGGCCGCTCGCTGCGCCCGCGTAGGTGCTTCATGCGGGCTGTCATGCCTTGTTCTGCCTGTATGTGGGCTACAACAAAAATAACTAATGTGCAAGGCCGCCACAAACAACATAGGTGTAGGTCCCCATAAAAGAGATCTAACAGTGGGCCACCGCGAAGGAATCCATTTGCAAGGCCGCCAAACTGAATCCTATTATAACCCTCCACACTCAGAGGCCAATTGAAACCCGCCGCAGAAGAAATCCTCTGCATTCTAAGACACTAGGGGTTACTTTTTCATCCTCTGACAACTGGGGATCCTCTGTGTATTCTGCGACAAATGGAATGCACCAGCAATCCTCACGGAAGAAACTCATGCTCAATAAGGGGGCCCTGTCGCAATCTGCCACACATGAAATCCTTGTACAACGCGCCACAAAAAAGAGATCAATAAGCAACTTAGCGCAACAGGAACGCTTTCGTATTCTGTGACAAAAATATTCAACTAACCTGGCACCATCCAAATTACGGTGTTGCCTCTGCGTTTGAACGCGTATGGGAGAGATCGTACCATCTGATCAACATCGCATGCTACGTCATAACTTTGCGTTTGAGATTGCAGAAACGCACCGTCAAATAGAACCATGTTTGGGGTCCGCAGGGGGAGGGAGGCTCGAAGGGAAAACTCGCTTGCGCGCCTTTTCGACCAAGCGCTGATTGAAATGGCGGCGAAGGGGGGGAGCCGTGCAATAAATAAAAGAATATTGCGTGGAGGGCCCGCGTGGCCATACCTTACGAGGTTATCATGATAACCTACGCTAGCTTCTAACACAAGGTGCACGGCTTCGGGACGATCGGGCCGGATTCCACGTTCGATAGAAAAGGAAAGCGGAGATACAGATCTGCCGACACTTGAGCAGGACCGACCGTCCTATCATTCCCATAGGCTTATCACGAAATATGTATATAACAAATTCATGTTCTGATAACAGCATCAATGTTCTTAGAACAACAAGCAGATTAATGAACACAAGACGAGCTCACTCTATGGGCGAGTCAAGACGCGTTGCCACTGCTTGAGACGCGCCACTGTCGTCCGATCCGGACCATGGACGACGACGAATCGCCGGCGCAGACCTCGAGGCCGCCGGCGCCGCCCACGGGCAGCCCTCGGATTTCCTTGGCGAGCGCGAAGGGGATCTCCTCGCGGCGCACGGCCGCGTCTCTTCCCTCCTCCATCCTCCTCCTTCATCCCCCATCCTTCTTCTAACCTTATCCTCCTCCTCCGCCGCCTCCTCCTCCTGCTCCTCTTCCGTCTAACCTCCCCCTCTCCTCCCTCCTCCTCCCTCCTCCTCCTCCTCCTCCTCCTCCTCCTCCTCCTCCTCCTCCTCCTCGTGCCCCCTCCCTCTCCAGCTCCTCCTCAACCTCTTCACCTCTTCCTCCATTTCCTTTTCCACCGTAGATCCCCCCTTCTCCTTCCTCTCCCCCCACCTCGTCGTCGTCGTCCTCCTCAACAGCAAATCCTCCTCCTCCTCCTCCTCCTGCGTTTCTGCGTGTTGCTTTCCTTTTTTGGGGGGAACGCAGAAAGCCTCCTGCGTTCTGCGTTCCTTTCTGCTCCTCCTCCTGCATTCTGCGTTCCTGTTCTACGTCCCTCTCCCTCCTCCTCCTCCTCCTCCTCCTCCTCCTGCTCCTGCTCTTGCTCCGCCTCCGCCTCCTCCTCCTCCTCCTCCTCCTCCTCCTCCTCCTCTCCCCCACCCTGCCTCCGATGGGCACACGCAGGCTTCGGCCCAGCATTTTGGGATCCAAATGATCGATGGTAAAGCCCTGCGAGAGTCGAAATCCTTCAGGGTCTCAAATCAATTTCGTGGCCGCCAAGATGCCAATATTCTTTCTGAGACGGCTCCAGAAGGGTTCCAACACGCCGGAGAGGCCTCAAGGACACCCAAGATAGCCTCCAGACGGCCCAAGATTCCAAAAGAGGGTCCCAAGAGGACCGCCAAGAAGGCCTCAAGATGCAAAACCATTGATTCCGCAGATTAGGTGTTGGCATAACATTCGCAATCTCGCCTTTTCGGGCGTCTGCGCACCCAAACCAACGCCGAGAAGCTTCCCCCAGACCGGCCCGGGACGGTCCAAGAGGCCCCCAAATAGGGTCCCACATGGTTTCAAAACGGCTCAAGAGACCCCCAATGCGGCAATAAATCCGTCAAGACGCCCCAGAGAGGGGGAACCAAAAGGGACCGCAGGAGCCCTCCCCCAGTATGTAGACCCCAATACCCCCCACATGACCCCAACAGGCCCTCAAGAAGCCCGCAACAGACACCGAGGAAGAGGAGGACGATTCAACAACACCTGCACACAGGCAACCAAACGGGAAGTGGCAAGCAACACGCATGGAATCGGAAGCCATACATGTCCCCTTCTGGGGGACGGCGGAATGGCGTACTCCTCTTGAGTACTCTCAATACTCTGCACGGGGGCGGGACATCCAATTGATGGATTACCCTGGAGCTTGTCGCAGGACTCTTGGGGCTTGTCGCAGGACTTGTCCTGAGGCCAGAGAGCCCCGCGACCAGCCAAGACGGTCCCAAGAGGCACTCAAGGCTGTCCAAGAGGCCCCCGAGACGACCGACGCGCGCTCCAAGACGGCCAAGATGGACTGACGACAGCCCGACAAGCACAAGACGGCTCGAAGCTCCCACGAGGGCCCCACAAGACAGAATCAGAGCAAGGGGCCCAACAGTCAGTAACTGTCCCTCGGCGCGTGGCTGAAGTAGGGTTCCGCGGTGCGGATTGCTGCCTTGTTGCATTGCTGTTGTCGTCGTCCTCGCCCGCGACCCGCCCGCGACCCACCCCGCGACCCACCGCGCGACCCGCCCACATTGCTTCTTCACGAAAAGTCTGCGCCTGCGGCGGGCTCGTCGCGCAATGTGTGGGAAAAATCGGCGCCTGCGGCGGGCTTCTTCAGAGCCTCGCAGAATGCCGACGACCCTGCCGCCCCCTCACCCTTATCCGCAATTGCGGGGTGCTACCTAACTGATCTCCCTTTGGTTGGGGACAGATTTCAACGTTCTCGCCTTTCTGGGCTTCCCGCGCACCAAGACGACCGAAACGGCCCCAAACATCGTCTCAACACGGCCCAAGAGGCTGGCAGGAAAGCACAAGGGGCCACCAAGCTGGCCAAAGCGATGCGCGAGAAGGCCCCAAGAGGGGGCCAGGAAGGAGAACCCAAATTGGCATGTCGAGACCCCCGCTCCAAGGCCCCAAGAGGACCGCCGAGACCGCCAGCAGGCCCCAAAGAAGGCCCCTGAGACGACCCCAAGACGCCCCCAAGAAGACCCCTGGCGCCCCAAAGAGGCCCCAAGAGGTGCCCAAACGGCTCCAGCAATGCCTCCCAGGGGCCCCCGGAGGTATCCCCAAGATACCACTCGATGCAGTCAAGAGGCCTCTGACCCACAATCCAGGCACGGTGGCGGGATGGGTCGCATGCCAGATGAGACAATGAATACCATTCCAAGCAAGGCAAGGCGAAAACACCGAGCCACCGCAATGATCGCCACCTCTGCCATCACCAGCATCACAATTAGCAGCGGGGTGTACGTAGGAATGGACAGATCTGTTGATGCATGTTGACACGTATATCCGAGGATAGATCCACGATGTTGATGACGAGACCCATAGCTACAGAGTAGACACTACATGAGACTCGAAGCAACATACCCATCGCAATGTATGTCCACGACTAACTCGATGACCACTACCATCGCCATCGCCATCAGCATCACCACAACCATCAATCACTTCACATAGATACAATGGCTAGGACGGCGGGGAAAGCATGTAGATCGGGAGCCCGATGCAAAGCCAATCACAGACCGAAAACTGCACCCTCCCCAAACCTCCTTATCGCCCGACATCTGATCTTACAGGTCGGAACACCCCTGAGACTCTGGATCGCGCAAGAGCAAGATAATATATCGTGCTGTTACTCTCTGGTGTCAGGGACGCGCCAGGCTGGATCAACCAAAGCCATGTCCCGAAATCGGGCTGGCAACGAACCAGCTTCCAAACCCAGGCCAGCGGATGACGGGGAGGGGGGGGCGGGATTGGCCCCGCATGGGTCCCAGCCCTGTGTCAGCCTGAAAGTATCAGAGGGCATTGGCGGCTGACCCCCCTTAGCGCCGAAACCAATTATGGAGTGCCCGAGCATGGTTTCTAGAGGCTGTAGGCAGGGCCCAAGGCGCAAGCTTGGACGACCATGGCGCATCTGGGGAGCCCTGGTCGAGGCGCAGCGGTTGGAGAAGATCCCTGCGCCAAAGAAAAACTCCAGCAACCATCCTCCAACGACCTTGACTGAAACACTTGGTCACACGGTCTCGAGTCTCCCAAAATACCGTCGTTTCAAAAACCTGGCAGACTCCAAACGGCATCTGGAAATCTTGCCCTCCAACCCCACTGCGCAGAATCTCAGCCGTGCGTGGCGACACTCCCTCTGGCTGCGACATTGCTGCCGTAGTCGTCCTGCTCGCAAGCACGCAAGATCTCCGCCAACTCCTGCAGTACTCTCTCTGCCGGCGGGGTAGACCCGGCCGAGATCGGAAACTCGGACGGAACGTCTGGATGATAGAGAGACCGTACACCGAGAACTTCTGATGCGGCTGCTCCTCCTCCCCTTCCCCTGCTGCTCCTCCTACTCCGTCTCCCTGCTCCCTCCTCCTGCGCCCTACATTCTTCCAACTTCATCCTTCGATCCACCCCTATCTTTCTCCTCCATCCTGCCTCCACTCCCCACTCATCGGAACTATCATTATCACTCCTGCTTCTGTATCCCGCCTCCCCCTTCCTTCATCATCCCGTAAGATTAACACAAGAGGACTGTTGTTGTTTTTATTGTGGAGGGGGGTCATTTGTTTTCATTCCCTCTCCTTCTTCACTCCTCCGACGTCCCTCTACTTCTCCCCTCCTCCTTCGTCCTCCTCCTCCTCTCCCGCTGCAATGGGAGAGGGTGATGAGGAGCAGGAGAGGGAAGGAGGTGGAGATGAGACGATAAGGGGACCATGATGGCAGTGCGGATGAGGAGGAAGAGGGGGATGGGAGATGAAAAAGCGGAGGAGCAAGCCCAAGTAGAATGCACCACTACTCCATGTGCACCAATCGGATTCGCTCTGCTAGAAGAGGTCAACGAACTCAAACAAGACAGTGGACTCAATCGGTTCACACCGACACGCGGAGACGGCCAGCTATCAGATCTTAGTTCTAAGCGTCTATACCAACGTCCCCGACGCCTTCCAGCCCCACGCCACGCACACCCAGCACTGTGTGGCCGAACAGGTTGCCGCTCTGCCACGACGAACAACAACCCTTGGCGACTGCAAAGACGGCTAACACAAGGGCACACACAGATTAAGCATACACTTTCGGAGGTTCGCGCGGATTTCTTGGATCGGCGCTGGATCTCCCTCCCTGGCGCGCGGAGCTCCACTAGGGGCGCCGCCAGAGGCGCCGCCAGGAGGGTCCAGCGCCGATCCAAGAAACCTGCGCGGACCTCCCAACACTTATACCGTATTCTTCGCCGCCGACCCGAGCGGCCAAATTGTCAACCACACGACACGAACCCGAAACCGAGATCGATTTCCCTGTATGGGGGGTCTCCGCTTCACGTCGGAATCACCCCCCCAACCTCCGATGGAGCGAGAGGGGGTCAACGCGAATGCAATATGCTCATTCTCTAGACCGCAGTGAGGATGGCGGCGCCGCCAGAGAGTCACATCCGTGGCGGGCATCGGGACACATGGTGAGCATCCTCTGCTGCGCGCTTGCCCGCGCCACGTGCGCACTTAGAGGCCTCCTAGATGGGGTCGGAGCAGATGGGGTCGGAGGATCGCGCCGCATCGCCGATACATCGGCGACGCATCGGTGATGTATCGGCGATGCACCAGCGATGCATCGTCGATGCGTCGGCGACGTCCGCGCGAAGAAAATCGGGCTCGGCATCGAGCCGCGTCGGCGATGCATCGGCGAGACATCGGGGATGTATCGGCGATGCGGCGCGATCCTCCGACCCCATCTGCTCGGACCCCCATCTGGGAGGCCTGGAGCGCTGCGACACAAAATCTGAGACAAGCGTCAACGGACGATCCATCCCCCTCTCGGACGCCCCCGATCTGATGCGTCGCCGACCCGATGCCACCGCAGCCCGCTGAGGCCGGCTCGCGGGGCAGGTCGGGCAGCCACGGCTGCGGCTCGAAGAAAGCGACGGAGGCGCCGGGCTGCCCGTTCCGGCCAGTGCGGCCCACCCGGTGCACGTAGGTCTACCCGCCCAGCCCGGCCCGGGGTGCGGCGGGGTGAGCCTTCAGGGGAGCCTCTGCCGACCCCCGCGGCCCTGTCACAAACGTGGTAGACCACTCGTCTTCATCTTGTCGTCCAAATTTCGTCCAGGTGATTTCGTCTCAATGTCGAACAAATGCAACGAAATCCGGACAAACTCCCCAAAACCGCAAGGGATTTCGGGATCCCCTGAGGCTCCCATGAAGGACCACGCAAATGCGGGGCGGAGGAGAAGATCGATCAACAACGAACGAGGAGATCGGATTGGATCGGACCGCGGGGCGGATCGGCCCGCATCGGCACGGAGTCGAAATCGAATCGGATCGGCTGCGCCAAGGTGCACAACAGGGCCATGTTAACATCCGCATCGGATCGCCCGAAAATCGGGATCGAATCGGATTTGGCAGGCTGGAATCGATACCGATTCTGATCGACCAGATTGCAGAGGAACCTGTGGGAAGAAATATGGTGGAGAAAGAGAGAACATCCGTCTAGAATGCGACGCGGGGATGTATCCACATCCGCCACCTGAGGAATCGATGTCTCGGGAAAGCCAGAACCAGGGGGCGGTTGAATGGAACGCATCGCGCGGTTAGCGCTTGCAAAACGAAAATAGCCAGGCGAGAGGCCAAACGTTTCGCAGCTTCATGTCACGTTGGTGATGAACATTCATGCGAGGCCCGCGTGAGAGATTCGTCGAATTGGATGGGGAGGCGTATGCAAACTTGTTTGTCCAATTGGGGCCGTAAATGCGTGGACCTTCCAATTGGGCGCGAAACGTGTAATTGTACGCCGACGTGCGCGGGGACACGCATGTAACATTTCACAGTGGGGGCCGCATGTGGGTTTCCAGTGAGGGGTGTGCCGAGACGGGCGGAAGTACGCATGCAAACTTTTTCCCACTGAGGATGTTCGTCGAGCTCCCACGTGAGGCCTGAGGCCGCGATCCGCGTAATGGGGTGCGCCAACATGGGCGGCGCCGCCATTCGGGCGGCTTCACTGGGGCCGCAAACGTGTGAGTGGTGTGCAAGGGCCGCGTCGGTCGAGGGGTCATGAGGGGAGGCCCCGCCAGAGCACAGCGCTCATTCAGGTGCCTCAGGGCCCCCTCCCGGGCCCTGGACGGCGTCGCGAGAGGGCGCCTCCGAACGAGTCATCTGGTCCACGCTGCCGATGAGATCCCGCGTGAACTCAACCAAACGCCCGCGGCCGCTGCGCGCGCGCGCCCCCGTCGAGCTGGAGACCGGGTGGAGGGCGCAGCGCGCCAGGCGGGCGGCGGCAGCGGCAGCGGCGACTACTTGCGGTCCGTTTCCGCGGCCGCGCCCCCTGTGCGTGCGGCGCCGCTGGGCCAGGGAGCTCACAAATCTGACCTTTCGAAAGAGGGGCTTCCTTGAGCGCGCGCGCGGCAGCCTGCTCCTCCCGACGTTTCCTCGCGTTCTTCTCCATTCCAGGGCTGCGCTCCCGCGCCTTGGCGACGCGTTCGAGCAGCCCTGGACGAACCATGCACGGCCCGCGCCCCTGGCCAATGAAGGCATGCACCTCCGCGAGCGGAAGCATGGCGTTGGGCTGCTGCTTGTCGGCGCGGCGCTCCCCCGAGTAGCACTGCATCGGCAGGGGCTTCCTAGGTGCGATCTCGACGCCCGCCAGGTCGTAGATGTCGAGCTGGCCCATCGCGCCAGGCGTTTCGACGACCCTGCCGAGCGTCTCATGCTTCAGCGCGCTGAAGTTTGCGTTCGCGAATCTTCGCCGCCGCCGCCGCCGCATCGCGGAGCGGAGGCCCGGGCCGCCGCCCTTCTGCCCCGCGACGCTTGACAGAGCCGGGCGCGGCCGTCCCAAAACCCGTCAAGGTCTCTCGGCGACCGCCGAGACCGGTGCGCTCGCGCCCGACGGCCGTCTGCAGGATGTGCTGTTTGAAGTGGCAAATCTCGCGGTCGGTCAGCGGCGCAGCGAAACGACCCTTGCGGCTGGGCAGCGACAAGAGCGCGCGGCGCCCCGCGCGATGGAGCATCGCTGGCAGCGCAGCTCCCGTCAGCGCGAGCTCGTTCCCGAAATGCATGGCGACGTCGGCGTCTGCGGCGGCCCGCCGCGTCCAGCCCGCGGGGGGTCGACCACCGCCGTCCGCGGCGATCGGCGGGGCGTCGGGCATGGTGGGGGCATCTGGCCCACCGCCAACCGACGCTGCCGCGGCCGCCGCGGCCGGGGCCGGCGCGGCCGCGGCCGGCGCCAAGGGCGCGGGCGGCGGGGCGGCGGCCGCAGCCACCAAGGCCCACGCGGGCGGCGTCGGGCCAGGCGCCGCGCCGCCGTCAGGAGGGGCGCCGGCCGCCGCTGGCACCGCGGCCGCGGGAAAAGCGGCGGCCGCTACCATCGCGCCCAACGGGGGCCAGGCGGGGCTGGCGCCGCGGGGCGCCCGTAAGCATCCTCCGCGGCCGCCCGCAACCGCTCTGTTTCCACCCGCGCCCTGGCCACCTGGGCGGCTCGATCGGCACCCGAAGCGGCGCGCCGCCGCTCGAGGCGCCCCGGGGGTAGGCAGCCACCGCGCGGCGCTGAAAGACACCCTCGCGATCTCCGTGCCCAGGGAGGCGGGGCGGGAGTCTTCCTCACGCCCGCGCTGGTCTGGCGCCGCGATGGACGCGACGCCCTTGTGAAAATTTGAGCGCGCCGAAGCCCGACGTCCGATGGCGAGCGTCTGGCGACGAACCGCTGGGCCATCGACTGAGCGCAGCGCGAATGCCCGCCCCTGGATCGTCGGCCGCCCCAGAAACGGCAGCCTTGCCGCGGCCATCGCACATTGACGCCCGTCGGCTCAGCAGCCGCGGGACAAACGCGGAACGACAGGGTCGAATCCGAGACGAAGGCGGCCACGTTGACGCTTTGGCTGCCGCCCAGCACCGCGGCAGGTTGGGGCGGCGCGGGTCGAGTTCCTGGGCGCGCAGGGCACGCGGGCACCGCAGGCGGGTCGGGGCAGCGAGGGCAGGCTGGGACCTCTGGGCGCCTGCCTGCCCGACAGCGCAGCTCCCGCGCAAATCGCGCCCCAGCTCCAGCCCGCGTGCGCCGCCGCAGTGGCGCCTGAGCGGTCGCATCTTTCAGCGCAATCTCCCAAGGGAAATGAATGCGGAGCCGCGGCAGTCTGGAAACAGTTGCACCACGGCAGCCCCGCACTTCTGCCGCGCAGCATTGGCTGGTCGAAGCGGGGGCCAATGGCGTGAATGAACGAATGAATGCACAGCGCGCCTTCCCCAAATAATGCGATATCAGCGAGGTGCCATTATCTGTGTTTGCAAGAACGGTGCTTGTCCAGCGGTCTGGCGGCTACGTTGCCGCCGTCGCGGCCCCGCCGCGGCGGTTTGCCAGCTGCAACCGTCGCCGCTTCGTCGCCGCCAACCGTCGGGGCTTGCGCGGCGATCTGCCTGCTGCACACCATGCAAAACGCCACAACGCGGTTTGTTTCACCAGTAGGCTGCGACGCGTGCTTTGCACCGCGTCAACTCTCTCTCTCTCTCTCTCTCTCTCTCTCTCTCTCTCTCCCCTGGAATAAGGAAAAAAACGCCCCCGCTCCCGGACGCATGCGTTGCTTCTTGCCGCATTGCAAATTACATATGATTCTCCCCCCCCCCCCCCCCCCTTGTCGCATTGCAAGCTGCATCCAGTTCTCCCCCGTCGTACAAACGGAATCTGAAATCGTACCATATCAGGAAAGTTGGTCTCCTACCCCACTACATCCTCTGCAAGACAACACTTTGCGCGCGCCCTCGTTCATCGCGAATCATGATCCCCACGTCCCCCATCGCAACGAAAAGACAACAAAACAATCGCGCGCGCGCGCCGTCGCGCGCGCATGCCGAAATCGCCCAACGGGCTGCGTTCGGTAATGTTTTCAAAAGAGAACGTTCCGAATAAATTATGGATGATACATATATATATATGTGTGTGTATATATATATTGACGTGGAAACGCACGTGGTTTCGCAGCGAGAGATTTTTCAAGCATAATAACAGTCTGCAGTCGCGTTCCCGCGGATTCTAAAAGGAGACGTCGGTGTTCAACGCGTTCATAAAACGCAACCAGAAGTCCCCTCGCGCGCGCGTGTCGGAATCGCCAGGGCGCCCCTGATCAAACAAATGCACAAAAGGGGCGGAGTGCACGCGCGCGTCTTCGCGCGCGCGTGCCAGAACCCTTCAACAGCCGGAATTTGCGCAAGGATTTCTAAACCGAGCATCCCGAAACACATGTAAAATACATGTGGCTGCGCAACAACAATTCTCATATGTGCCCGCGCTCGCGCTCGTGCGAAGTCTTGAGACAACCGTCTGTGTTTGTTTTTCTTCTTCTCCGAAATGCCACTGGATCTGCCAATCTAGCCCCCCGCGCGCATATCGAAATCACGCGAACGCATTTGCGCGTGCTGGGTGGGGGTGGGGGGCGATCCGCGTCAAACAACTGCGCCGCGCGGGCCACTCTCGCGCGTCGGCCGCGCGCGCGCGTCGAACTCATTCCAAAACCTGCATCGCCGACGCGGGGGCGCCGCCGTCGTCGTCGGCATTGTCGGCGTCGGCGCCGTCACTGGCTTTGTCGTCGTCGTTGTCGCCATCGTCGCCAACGTCGCTACTGCTGTCGTCGCATCTACCGTCGTCGACGTTGCCGCGACGCCGCGCGCGCGCGCCCGAATCGCCGACTCGCGCCGACATGCCCGCTGGGAAATGCCCGGCGGTCGGCGCCGCCGCGGCGGCGTCAATCGCGCCAGACTAGCCGGCCGCCCAGCGCGCGATCATGCGCGCCAGCGCGGCCGCGGCGATGCGCGAGCCAGCGCCGAGCAGTCATCGCAATCGCCGCCGCGTGAGTTTTGCGCGCCAACTTGCGGGTGGGTGGGCGGGGTGATTGCGCGAGCAATGGGATTGACAACTTCAAGTTCGGCAGCGGGGAATTCCCCTGTCCGAAGGAGCAGCGGGATCTGCCCCCCCCATCCGCCCCCTGGGAATTCACAGCCCCGTTCTCACTGCAGTTTGTGCATGGTTTTCCCCGTCGTCCGCCCCGGATTTAACTTCGCGCCGCGCCAGCTAAGCCGAGGTCGCCCCTTCCCCCCGCCGCCGCCGCCCTCTGCGCTGCAATCGGATGCGCGCGCGCCCGCTTGCCAAAAACCAATAGTTACCGCGCGCCCGATGCGACTAGTGGACGGATTGCCCGCGCGCGCGTTGGCGCGCGCGCGTCGACATCCTTCAAAGCCCAACAGGTCCCCCAACGATGTCAGCATCGCGCGCCCCGATAACAAATTGCGCCACCGATGGGGCCTCGCGTGCTTATAAAAAGTCTTGCGTGATGATGTGCGAAAAGAAACATGCGCAAACCGTGCTGGTGGCCATTGCCCCACCTGCGCCGTCGACGGCGCCTGTCCAGCCGCGGGGGCCTGCCGCGCGCGCCGCGCCCTGCGAGCCCGGGGCGCGTCGAGACCGCGCTGAGGGACCATCCCCCTGCGGGCCTCTCCTGGGGCAGAGAAGATGCGACGCCTGCCGTGCCCTGCGAGCCTGGCGCGTAGAGGCCGCGCTCAAGAACCACCCGTTGCCCCCCCCCGTTCCCGGCGCCGAGAAAAGGCTGCGTCTGCAGCGCCCTGCGAGCCAGGAGCGCATAGAGATCACGCTCAGAGACCAGCCCCCGCGCACCCTCTCTAGAATCAAGAAAATGCCGCGCCTGCCGCGCCCTGCGGGACTGGAACGCATAAAGACCGCGCTCAGGGACCACCTCCTGCGCAACCCCCGGCGTCGAGAATGCGCCGCGCCCGCCGTGCCCTGCGAACATGGGGCGCATAGAGACCGCGCTCAGGGGTCACCTCTGCGCACCCCCTCTGGCATTGAGAATGCGCCGTGCCTGCCGCGCCCGGGGGGCCTGGGGCGCGTGGGGGCCGCGGTCAAGACCACCCCCTGCGCGCCCCCTCTAGAATCAAGAAAATACAATGTCTGCCGCGCTCCACGAGCCTGGAGCGCATAGAGACCGCGTTCAGGGACCGACCCCTGCGCGCCCCTCTGGCGTCGAGAACGCGGCGCGCCTGCAATGCCCCGCGCGCCTGGCGCATTTTAAAGACAACGCTCGTGGGGCCACCCCCGTGCGCACCCCCTTCCGGCGTCGAGCAAGCGTCGCGCCTGCCGTGCGAAGCCTGGAGCGAGACGAGGCCGCGCTCGAGGACCATCCCGTGCGCGCCCCCACTGGTGTCGAGAATATACCATGCCTGCCATGCCCTGCGAGCCTGGAGCGTCTAGGGGCCGCGCTCAGGGACCGCCCCCTGCGCGCCCCCTCCGGTGTCGAGATTGCGCCATGCTCGCGATGCCTTGCAAGCCTGCCCGCGCGCCCCCTCTGGCGCTGGATGCCATGCGCGCGGCGCCTTGAGGGCCCGGGCCGCGCAGAGCCCGCGCTCAGAGGCCCCCCCCCGAGGAAGATGCGACGCCTGCCAAGTCGTGCGAGTATCGCGCGTGTGTGTTGTGTTGCGTGCGCGTCATGTGGATGTATATGTGTTGCGTGTTTTTTTTTTGGCGCGTGTCGCGTTACCGCCTAGGTCGGCGTGCGCGTCTCTAGTAGATATGCGCGATGTTAATGTGTGTGTGTGTGTATGTGTGTGTGTGTGTGTGTGTGTGTGTGTGTGTGTGCGTGCGCGTGTGCGTGTGCGTGTGTGCGTGCGCGTGTGCGCGCGACTGCGCATGCGCGGCCGCGTGCGCGCGTGCGCCTGAGTGCGCGCGCTGAGACACGCGAGGACACGCAAAAAGGGAGGGGGGAGGTGAGCGTCGCGGGTGGAGCGCGGGAGGGAGACAACCATAGTCCCAGTAAGCGCGCGGGGGGCAAAAACCATAAGCCCACCACGCACGCATGGGGACAACCAACACCCCGCCAAGCAAGCATCCGAACATTCAACGTCAAGACCACCACGCATAACGTGAACTTGGAGAAGTGGAAGAGGGGAGAAGAGGAAGCCTGAAGGAAGAGGAGGAGGAGGAGGAGGAGGAGGAGGAGGGGCGAGGTGAGAAACGCGGGTGAGACGCGAATTGGCAGAAAAATACTCAATGCGTGGAACTTCCCATATGTGCATCCTTTTTTCTAAAAAATATTATTGAATTTTGGATATTTAAATGAGCGTCTAGCCACATGAGCCGTATGAGCCACAAGCGGGAAACTGAACCTTTTCAAATGCCCTCTCCCGCTGCTAGAGAGTGAACCTGTTCGAAGTCCCTCCCCAGCCCAAAACGCACGCGGGAGAATGAACCTTCTCAAATTTCCTCTCCCACTAACGACGACAAGATTGGAAAGCACCACGGAAAGAGCAAGCAACATCCCACGGTGACACAAGCTCTGCGCCAGCAACACATGGTCACTCCTCTTTGCCCGCCGTACGGAACGGGGGGAGCCACTCGGGACACAACGCAAAAGCAGGAAGCAAGCAAACCGCTAGAGACATCCCCACATAACGGCGACGAACGGAGCCGTTCTGTGGAGCCCGG
This sequence comes from Prorocentrum cordatum, assembly GCA_963575745.1. Lineage (NCBI taxonomy): Eukaryota > Dinophyceae > Prorocentrales > Prorocentraceae > Prorocentrum > Prorocentrum cordatum. The sequence continues at coordinate 354,354 of CAUYUJ010018170.1, read as the reverse complement.
AGACAGCCTCCACCAGCCCACCGACATTGATCGGCTCGAACGCTTCCTTCAGACCCAGCGTGATGAAGGCTACCCTCCCACTTCTGCCAGCAGGTGCGAACTCGATTTAGCGACAAACAATACGCTATGCGTTTGATGTTCCCCATCCCTGTCAGCCGCCAAATTGCGTTGGTGTTGCTCCATATACATTGCACAACGGGTTGCACATACCATCACTACACATACCGTTCAACATAAATTACATAACCTAAATTGTGTCACATATTCATGTACGCATTATTATACACATCGATTGCACCGTGTGGTGTGCTATAAGCGCATAGTTTGGGGCCTATACTGGTTAACGTACCTGTATGTCTGCATGCTTGTATGTGCATTTTGTATGTCAATATCAGCATTTCTGTATGTGCATACATGTATACACATCTACCAGTATAAATATATATATATATATATATATATATATATATATATATATATGTATGTATATATGTGTGTGTGAACGTATATGTAAACGTATCGTATAGAAATAAATGTATACATGCGTGCGAATCTACATATCTATGTACGCTTCTCCGAATGTTTGTATGTATATGCGTGCGCGTGTGCGCGCGGCTACGCGTGCGCGGCCGCGTGCGCGCGTGCGCGCCTGAGTGCGCGCGCTGAGACAGGCGAGGACACGCAAAAAGGGAGGGGGGAGGTGAGCGTCGCGGGTGGAGCGCGGGAGGGGGAAAACCATAGTCCCAGTAAGCGCGCGGGGGGCAAAAACCATAAGCCCACCACGCACGCAGGGTACAACCAACACCCCGCCAAGCAAGCATCCAAACATTCAACGTCAGGACCACCACGCATAACATAGCGGCCAACGTACGCAGGGCACCCGATGCGGATGGCGCCGCTGATGCGCGCGCACGCGTGCGCATGCTTTGCGCGCGCGCATCTACAGCGCGCGTGAACGCGGAGAAGTGGAAGAGGGGAGGTGAGGAAGCCTGAAGGAGGAGGAGGAGGAGGAGGAGGAGGAGGAGGAGGAGGAGGGGCGAGGTGAGAAACGCGGGTGAGACGCGAATTTGCAGAACATTGCTCAATGCGTGGAGCTCCCCATGTGTGCATCCATTTCTAAAAAGTAATATTGAATTTGGGATATTTAAATGAGCGTCTAGCCACATGAGCCGTACGAGCCACAAGCGGGAAACTGAACCTTTTCAAATTCCCTCTCCCGCTGCTAGAGAGTGAACCTGTTCGAAGTCCCTCCCCAGCCCAAAACGCACGTGGGAGAATGAACCTTCTCAAATTTCCTCTCCCACTAACGACGACAAGATTGGAAAGCATCACGGAAAGAGCAAGCGACATCCCACGGTGACACAAGCTCTGCGCCAGCAACACATGGTCACTCCTCTTTGACCGCCGTACGGAACGCGGAGAGCCACTCGGGACGCAACGCAAAAGCAGAAAACAAGCAAACCGCTAGAGACATCCCCACATAACGGCTACGAGCGGAGCCGTTCTGTGGAGCCCGGAGACAACCTCCACCAGCCCACCGACATTGATCGGCTCGAACGCTTCCTTCAGACCCAGCGTGATGAAGGCTACCCTCCCACTTCTGCCAGCAGGTGCGAACTCGATTTAGCGACAAACAATACGCCATGCGTTTGATGTTCCCCATCCCTGCCAGCCGCCAAATTGCGTTGGTGTTGCTCCATATATGATTGCACAACGGGTTGCACATACCATCACTACACATACCGTTCAACATAAATTACATAATCTAAATTGTGCCACATATTTACTTATTTATGGTTATACATATCGATTGCACCATGTGGTGTGCTATAAGCGCATAGTTTGGAGCCTATACTGGTTAACGTATCTGTATGTCTGCATGCTTGTATGTGCATTATGTATGTCAGGTTCAGCATTTCTGTATGTGCATACATGTATACACATCTACACATTAAATGTGTATATATATATGTGTGTGTGGATGAGAGTATCAACGTAGATGCGTATAAAAAAACAAATGTATACATGCGTGCGCATCGACATATCTATGTACGTTTCTCTGAATGTTTGTATGTATATGCGTGTATATATATATATATATAGAGAGAGAGAGAGAGAGAGATTCCTTTCCTAAATGTTTCCAAGCCCAAGCGGGGGGGGGACCCCTCACCCCCCCCCAAAAAAAATGACTCCCGGGATCTGGAGTTTTGGGACCCGCCGGACGGACCTCGAAGCGGCCCCCCGGGCCTCGCAGGGCGTTTTGCCAAGCCTTCCCAGCACACTTAGGGCGATCAGGAGGGTCATCGGATACATCCCAGAGACTCCCAAGACAGCTCAAGAGCGCTCCAACAGTGACCGACGTGACCTCAAGACGGCCCAAGAGGCCTCCAGGACGGCCCCAAAGAGGCCTCCAAAAGCACCCCCAAAAAGGACCCAAGAGGCAAAAGTCATTGATTTTTCAGCGGTTTTGTGGTGAATTTTGGGGTTCTCCTCTTTTCGGCGTCCCAACGCTCCAAGACGGCGGTCTTCCAGGCGTCCGCAGCCGCCTGGGAGGCTCCCAAATCGCCCCACAACCATCCGAAAGGGCTTCCAAGCAATCCAAGAGAGCCCCAAAACTGCACAACACGGGTCCAAGATGGCCCTCAGAGAGCCCCAGGGCGGCCCCAAATGGCCCCAAGACACCCTCCGAAGAATTCCAAATCGTGACCCAGTCGTTCAGGGAGACCGCGGTTGGAGGCCGGGTGGCCCGAGGAAGCCCCCAGGGGCCTCCAGGATACGCCCAGGAGGCTTTCAGAAGGCCTTAAGAAAGCCTGAAACAACTTTTGTGAGGAGCCTCTGGGGGCCTCACAAAAGTTGTTTCGGGCTTTCTTAAGGCCTTCTGGGCGTATTCTGGGGACCTCTGGGGGCTTCCTCGGGCCACCCTGCCTCCAACCGCCGTTTCCCTGAACGACCGAATCACGATTTGGAATTCTTCGGAGGGTGTCTTTGGGCCATCTTGGGCCGCCCTGGGGCTCTCTGAGGGCCATCTTGGACCCGTGTTGTGCAGTTTTGGGGCTCTCTTGGACTGCCTGGAAGCCCTTTCGGATGGTTGTGGGGCGATTTGGGAGCCTCCCAGGCGGCTTCGGACGCCCAAAGACCGCCGTCTTGGAGCGTCGGGAAGCCGAAAAGAGGAGAACCCCACAATTCACCAAAAACCAATAGAAAATCAATGATTTTTGCCTCTTGGGGCATTCTTGGGACTTCTCTTGGAGGCCTCTTTGATGCCGTCCTGGAGGCCTCTTGGGCCGTCTTGAGGTCACGTCGGTCACTCTTGGAGCGCTCTTGTGCTGTCTTGGGGGTCTCTGCCCACAAAATCGGCACGCTGGGCCAGATCGGAGCGTGCGTCGAATCGGGCCGCACGAACACGGAGTTCAAATCGAGCCCTGGCTTCGTCGGGATGCACAACAGCGCCGTGCAAGCACCGGGCAACCATCGTCGGAACATCGGAGTAGGGTCGGAGCGGCCGAGAGATCGATATCGAATCAGATCGGTTGGGTCGAAGCGGCCCCTGCCAGGGCCCCTCGCCAGGGACCCCTCGCGACGCAGCCCGGCAGAACGGAGACATTGTGCATGCCCCGTCCTGTGCCATATTGCTGGCCCTTGCGAATCGACGCTATAAGACAATCAATAGTCGACGCTAAGTTGATGCTAAATCGGCGTGAATCGACAACAAGTCGGCCCGTTCCCATCGATTACCATACGCTGGCGAACACGAGTGCACTCTGAAGACGGAGGTACGAGGAAGCACAAGGCTCCCATGACTTGCGATCGGGAACAAAGGAGGGGGAGGGAGGGGAACCTGGAGAGAGCATGAAAGACGAAGGATGGCGGAGGAGATGTGCGCGCGTCCAGCACCTCTAGCCCAGACCCCTCGCACGGCGCGAGGCGGCCTCCCACCTGGCCGACGCACGCGCGGGAACGAAGAAGAGCCACTTGTCGACAGGAGGGGTGCAATGCTCAGTGGCAACACCTGGGAGCCGGCCTTGTCGTCTTGCTGACTCTTGCGAATCGACGCTGGCCGACGCTAAATCGACGCTAGTCGACGCGACTCAAGGATTGACGTCAGTCAACGCTGAATCATCGCTTTCTCATCGATTGCCAGACGATAGCGCACGCTAACGCACTCTAGAGGTGGACTTTGGAGGACATGCTAGGTTCCCATGATTTGCCACCGAACAGTGCTCTTCCCATTCTTGGTATTCCCCCTCCCGCCCGCCTCGATGTCGTCGGGGAAATCGAAGATGATCACGTGCGTCACGCCTGGAATGTCCACACCTGGGGGCGCACTCCCTGCAGGACCCTTCCAGGGCCTCTCGAGCGGACCCCAGAGCCTTCCTCGGCGAAGCAAGCGCCGAGCAGAAACGCCGTGCGAGTCTCTGGTGGTAAGCCTTCGCGTAAACAGAATCGGAAAACGGGAACGTGTACAAGGAAGGAAAGAGGGAAGGGATCCACGGAGCGGCCTGAAAACCGGACCGCCTCCTGAACCCTACATGCTTGTTGTCTTGTCAACGACTCGAGGGTAGGTAAGAGAACCTGCGGCGCCAGCCCCACGCCAGACCTTGCGATGGCAGCAGGCGGCCCCCAAGGGCAGCGACTCTGTGTGGGCGACACCTGGCCCCCTCGTTGGAGAAGCACTGTAGCGAGACGCTCTTCGGAAGGATGCACCTCCGCTTTCGAAGCCCAGCGCGCAACTACGGCGCACCGGCCCTGACATACTCTTTGTGCCATCCTTCCCGCGTGATCGACACCGTGAATATCATGCCCACTTGCAACAACTTGTCACTGGCTGGGAGAGGCCGTTGGCGCCCCCGCCCCTCCCGCGAATCCCGTCGCGCACAGCCAATACCACGAGTAACAGGGCAACCACTGGGAGCGCAGAATCTGAAGTCGACTGCTGAGCCCCCGCTCCCCTCCTCACAAACACACTGGGGCCGCAACGAATCCTGGGCCACGGACACGATTCCCACCCCGGCTTGAGAAACCCACTGCGCACACTGCCCGCGAGTAGCCGCCAGGCAAAAAGATCCAGAATCTTCTTGTGATCGCTGTGCCCCCTCTTGACTGGTCATGGAGAATCTTACATCTCAACTCACGCTGTGCAGAGGAACGAGCACTGGAGTTCGAGCAGTCGGGATCGAAGCCCAACCCTCCCTCGAACGACGGCGACGACGATTTCGAACAACAACGGACGACCTCAAAAACTACGACGGGGGACACCACGACCACGACTCCGAACGACGATGCCTGAAAGTGTGCTTTGAGCAAACGTCGAGAGGCGTTCAGAACTGGTCTGGAGGACACGCCCCTCGCCAAGCTTGTCAGTGGATGTCGGGCTGACCGTATGGAACCGACTCCTTCCCCTCGTCCTCTTCCTCCTCCTTCTCCTCTGCGAGACTCTGCGAGGGGGCCTCGGGGGAAGGCTCGGGGAAGATCCTCGCACTCTCTCCATGTCGTCACCCCTGCCCTCCCACGCATCCAATCTTCTTTTGAGCTCAACGCTCCGGGCCTCCAAATCCCACAAACAAGAAACTTTGAAATCAAAATGCCGCTATCTGTCCCCGCTCTAGGCTTCAAGAAAACAACGCTAGACTCGCAATGGACACTTGCTCTTCCTCATATTCATATCCGTCTCCACTGCCGACTTTATCCACCAAACGCCTTACCAACCGTCATACCAGGCGCAAGTACGGCAACGGCCAGCTTGACCAACATCGTGAATGCATGGTGCCTTACATGTGTGGGGGCAAACGCGCACACGGAAACCCATGACTAGGTGAACGCGTGCATCAGCATTGGGAAGAGGGGGGGGGGGTGATACAAGGGGGCGGAAATTCTACAACGTGGTCTGCAAGCGGCTCCACCAGAAAACCGTGAGACCACCAGTGGAATCGCGATGATCATTCCTTGAAATTGCGTCGCCTTGTCTTGGACACCCGAAGTGGGTATACACGGAAAAATGGCACGATGCCCAACAGCGAATGCAATCCACAACCCACAGCGGCCGCTCTTGTGCAGGCGACTCTCTGCCTCAAACGGGCAGCGTCCGCGGCGACACCGACAACGAGTCCTGTTCAAGATGGTCAGGAACTGATGTCGGTCCTCGTGACCGTGCCGATCCTCCATACACTGATCTGCGGGCTGGGTCCTGCAGATGATGCCCGGACCTCCTCGTGCCCCCAAGAGAAGACACACGCCTCTGCCCAGTACGTCTGTCGCCACGAGCGCGCTGATGTGGCCGTTGCGGAACGCGGCCAGGGTGGACTCTCGCTGCTCCTGGCAGCAGAGGGCCCAGAGCTGAAAGCTGACACATCGATTGCCAATCCAGAATGCCATAAGGACTCATGCGCATGTGCCCGTGGAAGCCCCTCCATTCCTGCAAACACATTGGACATGACTTAGACGTTAGGGCGACCTGCATCAGTCAGAGCCATGGTACGTAATGCAGCGCTGTCTTGAGAGCTGTTTCCACCGCGAACATACCTGCTCAGCGTCGATGTCCAACCGCAATGGGCGACGCGCACTTGGGCTTTAATTGCCCGTGCAGCAGCGCAGTAAATTGGAGATGCGCACATGGGGGTATCGCGAGGAGGCCACTTTCTAGCGAGGTCGGGGGCTTCTAAGAAAGCAAGGGCCCTCTTAGAATGGCATGGAGGCTTCTAAGACCGGCTACTTAGAAGCAAGACGGGCTTCTAGGAAAACACCTTCCCTCTTAGAATCTGGCCAGCGTTGACAACGAACAAAAAAAACTCGCGCTACCCTCGCGTGCAGGCTGCCAGGCCCGGTGTTGATCCCCAGCCTCTGAGATGCTGGATCGATTCAGCACAAGAGGTCGGAGGCTCAATAAACACACACAAACACTTGGTGGCAAAGAGAGCTCGTAAACTCCACTGGCGTGGCTCTGAGCTGAACATCTGCCAGCGTATGGGCCCTGGTAAAGCTCACAGTCAACAACGGTGGGGATGAGGAGAAAAAACAATTGGCACAAACCCGCTATAGATACGTCGCGCGGCCAGGAAGCGGGAGCTCGTGTGGCTGACCCCTTGCAAGAAATGCGACCGAATTCGGCCAGGAAGTCTGCACAACTCTCGTTGACCAAACTGTTTCCCAATCATCCTGCGGTGCTGGGCCCTCGCGGTGAACAGACAGCGCCCCGCGTCATTCCTCCTCCTCGTCTTTCTCCTCCTCCTCCTCCTCCTCTCCCTCCTCACCATGCTCCCTCCTCCCATCTCTGCATCGGCCCTTCGCAAATCCTTTCCAACACGCCCCTCACACTTGGTCATGACCACATAAGGAGCTCCACCGGGAACCCCAATGGCCTCGTTCGCATGGCGGCGCCGTCTCATTTGCGCACACCCCTCGTACGAAGGGCAACCCAAAGGGAGTTCCACGGAAAGCCCGTAAGGCTGAATACGCACGTCGGCGCCGCATCCATTTCGACACACCCATCAGACGCTTCGTGACCCCACAACGGGGGCTCCACCGCGGGTGCCAGCGGCGGCGTTCGCATGGCATCACTGCGCCGTTTCAGCACATCCCTCACACGCTTGGTGGCCCCAGAGGGAGCTCCGCCGACAACCCACATGGCTGCATTCGCTTTCAGGCACCGCACACTTTTCGACGCACCCGTCACACGGTGCGTGGCCCCCATGGGGAGCTCCAGCGAAGGTCCCAGAGGCTGCGTTCGCATGGCGGCGCCGCAAGCTCTTCGGCACACATCACTCGCACGTTCTGTGGCCCCACAGACAAGCTGTGTCGAAGGCCCCTGTGGCTACGTTCGCGCAGCGACACCGAGACCATTTCGACGCACCTCTCACACGCTTCGTGGCCTTTTTTAACCAGGAGCCCCAGTGGCTGCGTTCGCACGGCGGTACCGCACCCATGCCGACGCACCCCTCAAACGCTCCGTGGCCTCATGGGGAGGCCCACCGAGAAACCCAACGGCTGCGTTCGCATGGCGGCGCCGTTTTTCTTTGTGCACACCCATGACATGTTGCGTGGCCCTATTGGGAACTCCACGATCAACCCTGATGGCTGCGTTCGCACGGCGGCACCGCACACGTCGGTACACCCCTCACACTTCGCGGCCCCGTACTGAGCTCCACTTAGGGCCCCAAAGGCTGCGTTCGCATGAAGGGACAGCACAAACTTCGGTACACCCCTCGCACGCTTCGTGGTCCCATAGGGAGCTCCACTGAAGAGAATACCCACAGTCGCGTTACTCAAAACTGCATATGCTTGGTTTCGTCGCCAAGATAAGTTCACACCTGACCCCACTGATCGGCCACCTCAACACGTCCCCAGAACACTGCCTCTGCCTGCCGACTCTGGCAGAACTTTGGAAACCCTCCCTGGATAGCGTGCGACAAGTGGCAGCGCGTTGGGGAGCAAGCGTTGTGCGGTAAATTCTACATGCGCTCAAAATGGGATATCCACACTTTGTTCGGAAGACGATCCAGAATAACCTGAATCACTCCTCGGTGAATGCGATTCCTGCAATGCGCGCCCGACCAACTCTGGCTCCACAGCCGCGCTCTGGGTCCCACCCTTGTCGCCGTCGAAACCAGTCAGATGCCTCTCCACGGCTGCGTCTAAGTCCTGCAAGCCCGCCACCGTGCCTTCGGCACGCTGGAGCGTGTGAGAGGATGCTCGCCTGTTATCTGGTGTAACCCCCTCCGATTGCAATACACCAGATGCATACGATACAACGTTTTGCGTCGGCGGCTAAGCAGAGGGACTGCGCTGGCGAGTGAAGCAAAACGGGGTGTGTTAGGCGAATTCAGCCACCATGCAGAAAGAAGAAAGAGAACGATAAGGCACCGGCCCAGGCGAGAGACTAGGAGGAGCCGGGCCCGCTCAGAGCAGCCCAGGGGTCTGGCAGGGCCAGCGCCAGTGAGCCAGCGGCGACGGCGGCGGGGGGCTGGCCGCAGGGCTGATGATACAGCAAGGCTGATGCACACGATGGCCATAAAGAATGCAGAAATACATTTGCCGCCGAGGCTGGTCAGGGCTCCTGTTGGCCCCAAGGGCTGCCACAAGATACCAAACATATGTGGGGCACCTGCAAGCAAGCGTGCTTCTTATTCGACCTGGCAACTGTAAAGTCGACATCCCGTCCCATCCTACTAGACCATATTGTCAAACAACGCCCGCCCTGGTTTCGCTTCCCGGCTCCATGTTCATCATCCAAGCGACTCCGCTGGAGCCTAAGACGGCTCCAAAATAGCTGCAAGGCGCCTCAAGACCGTCCTAAGACGGCCCAACGACCCTCCACAGGCTACAAGATCCTGTGAAGATGCCCCAAGGAGCCTCCGAGAGACGCTCGAAGAGGCATCTAGCGAGATGCTCAGAGAAGAACAACGCAGACGCACCAAATGATTTGTTTGCTTGCTCTCAAAGTCTTTCGGCCTCAGGTTGCCCTGGGAAGGATTTACACAAAGAACCCCAACTAGCTCCCGAGACGACCCAGCATCACCCCGACAGAGCTCCTGGATAACCCCAAGAGTGCTCGACAACCCTGCAACACGGCCCAGAAAGGCTCTAGGGCGGGCTCCAGGATGTCGGTGGCCTGCCTGAAGCTTGAAAACTGGCAGCAAGTTCACAGATGGAGGGCGGGCCGCTTCCACAGTGTGGCTCTCGCCTGAGCGCCGCGCACACTCTCGTTCTAAGCAGTTGCAAGAGATTAACGGATGGCGGGCGGGTCGTTTTCAAAATTTGGCTCCCGCCTTGGCGCCGCGCACACTTATTCAACAAAAAAGCAAGCGTTTCACGGGTCGAGGGCAGGTCGTTTTCAAAATGTGGCTCTCGCCTTAGCGTCGCGCGCATTCGTGTACAAACAATTGCAAAGGGTTTCGCGGATTGAGGGCGTGGTTGTCAAAATGTGGCTCTCGCCTGAGCGCCGCGCGCATTCGTTTGAAACCTGCAAGGCGTTTGGCGGATTGAGGGCGTCGTTTTCACTATGTGTCCCTCGCCGTACCGCCGCGCGCGTTTGTTTTCGAACATTTGCAAGAGCTTCTCGGATTGAAGGCGGGACGTTTTCTGATGTGGCTCTCGCCTTTAGCGCCGCGCGCACTCGTTTTGGTCAACGTACCAGAAATGGTGCTCTGGAGCGATTCAGGGTTGTCAGGTGGCAGCAGTTACGTTGATTCGCTGTGTTGACGTCCCAGGAATGGTGTTCTGGCACGATTCGGGATCGTCAAGACGCGCAGTCAGTTTGACCCGTGGCGTTGGAGTCTTGTTCTGGCACGCTTCAGGATTTTCACACGTTTGTCCCTCAACTGGGCAATTCCCTCAATGGGAATGACACTTTTTGGGGCATATGAACAAGGAGCTATTCCAACATTTTCGATGAGTCGTGGGTTCACACTGGTCCTCCTCCGTCTCCTGCTTCTTCCGCGCCCCCGTCCTTCTGCAGGGCTTCCGTCCTGCTTTTCAACTGCCTCACGATACCCGCAGCTGCATATGGTTGGGTCCTTCGGCAAGGTAATCATCATCAACATCGTTTTGCTTCCTGGCGGAAAAGGGAAGCTAACTACCCGGGCAGGGCGAGACGACTGATATAATATCTCAGACCCGCGCCAGTTGAGTGCCCATTCTGAACTTGCGCGGTGCTTCAACTCCACGTCCTCGCCTGCCCTACCTCGCTATTTCTCCGATCCTCATCCATCCATCGCTCCTGGGCCTCGTCCTCGTCGCAGGATGAGAACGAGGTCGAGCTTACGAGCCACGCAAGTTCAGACCGCGCGCTGGACTGGCGTGGGTCTCGAACTCAGCCTCCTTCGTGTTTGTCGAAATTGCAGGAGGCAGCCAACGGTAATCTAGCGAGGCCTTCTCTAAGTTCCAATGCGAGCGGGCATCGCCCGCCGCACCCGCGGGAGGGCTTCATTCGCCTGCGCAGAATGCTTACAGATATGAATTCGTTTCAAACCCAGACACATTTGGTCACAATTTTTTGTTTGGTAGGTGGATCTCTCAAGCTCTCCTGTGGATTTGCTGCGTTCCTGCTCGCCACGCACACCGCCAGAGGCGGCGGAGAGCTTGACAGATCCACCTACCAACAGTGCAGACACATTTGGTCACCGCTTGGCACAAGGCCCACGCGCCCATCGTGCGCCGCCACTGATTGTCCACGAGGCGGCACGGGGAGTTCTGTCAATATACACGGCACTCGGCCATCAATCAATGCCTTCCTGGTGCATTGTCTGCGCATTGTTTGTGTATGGTCTGGGGTATTTTGAAGGTATGTTTGGCGATATTAGCATGTTTGTTCGGCGCACATCGGTGTATATGCCCAACACTTTCGGTGCATCGGTGCATCTTGCGTTCGTGGCCTCAACTGCACTCCCCGGGATGATTTCCATTCCAATAGAAACCCCAAAACAGCGTTGATACCTTACACCTTTATTCCCACGCGGCTCCCGGCATTCCCAGGACCGGAGGGGATCTCGAGGAAACCCCAAAATGCACCAGGGGCGGCCTCGGGCATTTTCGGTGTAATCTCGGTAGTCTTTCTGTGCAGTGTCGGTGAGCATGTTCCGTTCAGTTCAGATGCATGTCCGATGCATCTCCGGTGTACTTTGTCAGCACTATTGGTGTATGTGTCGTGTACCTCTGGCGCCGTTGTCGCGCTGTTCTGGGCACCTGACAGCGCGCGCAGTGAAGCGCGCCAAGAAACTTCCAACACTGAGGCGGCTGAGCACTGCCCCGCCGGACAGACGCATCTCGTGAGGAAACTGTTGGACAACAGCTCACGAGACGCGTCTTGCAGTCTCTGCAGTCGTGGCGACGAGGGCCCCTCGAAGATGTCCAAAGCCACCGACTACGACGACGACGACGACCAAGTGCTCCCGTCGGAGTTCTCCCGCGAGGCTGGGGGCACGACCGGACGGCCGGGGCCTCCGAGGGCGGGCGAGGCCCAGGTCTTCCCGGATGCAGCAAACCGAGGGGCCGGCCCGGCCGAAGATGTCCACAGCCTCTTCCGGCCGTGGCCCAATGCTGCGCTGCTGCGCTGCTGCGCTGCCACGGTGTGGGGTTTGCCGCAGGCGGCTGGATAGTAATCGAAGAACACGGATCCTGCGATGTCAGCGGAATCCCAGCAGGCCCCAATGCTGCTCCAAAGCTCACTGAACGATGTGATCCCGCAGGCGACCGGCTTCGTGGCAACCTCGTGCTCTTGGAGGGCAACCACGCGCCCGTCCGCCACTGCTCTGTAGCCGCGCGCTGCCATCACCCAGGCGGCAGCAAGGGGTGCGCGTCTACGGATTGTTCGTGCCGTGTCGACTCTGGCGTTGGCTTCTGACGCCGCGCTGATATTTGATCATTGATTTAGCTTGGGCATGTCCCCCTCCAGGCAGATTTTGGAAGCAAAATGAACAGTTGTCGAAACATATTCAACAGTTGTCAAAAAATAGAAAATCAGCGCCAGACTATTTTTTAAACTATGTTTGAATGCTCCTCCTGTAGAGGGACATGCCCGACTTAATCCTTGATCGATCGCGCCTTTCTGATATCGCAACTCGTCCAATGCTGGCCGAGTCTCGGCCGCCAGCGGGGCTCAGCCTTGACCGCCCGAGACAGGGTCGACGCAACGCTGAGCTGCAGTAGACGAGCGGTGGGCTTGGGCCTGGCGCGACCCCTGAGCCTAAAGAAACAGATCAAGAACAAACAACACCGTAAACATGATAAACTTTTGGCGCTCCGCGCGGATACCTTGGAACCGCGCCGAACCCCCCTACCTGGCTGGCGCGCGGAGCGCGCCAGGGGCGGCGCTGGGGGCGCCGCTGGGGGGCCCAGCGCGGATCCAAGAAATCCGCGCGGAGCGCCAAAAGTTGGTGTTTATGGTATTTTTCCTTCTTCGATACATACCAGCAGAAAGGCAATCTGGCCTCGTAACAGTAGCCCAAAGCTGTAAAGCTTGAGAACGCCTCGACGGGGGAGCGTGCTGCTGCAACCATGCACCATACACAGTCGAAAACGCAGCACAACCACCTCAGACTTTGCACCCACCCGGTGACGTGTTTGACGAGTTGGAGTGTCCTCAAGTCCCTTGAGCCCCCTGTTCTCAGGATTGATGATTTAGGGCCCAGGGCCCCACATTGCCGGATTCTCGCACTATCGATCTCACGATCGGTCTCACTATCGATCTCACTATCGATCTCACTACATGACGCCCACGGGACACTGGCGGGACACCCGCGGGGCACACCAAGCGACCGCTGGACAACCTGGGGGGTCCTTTGGCTCGGCGACGCCCTAGCCAAATGAGGGATCTTTGCCCTCGCCCGCCCACGCAGCTTCGCTTCGCCCGCACGCACGACACGAACACGAAACCGAAACCGACTTCCCGGTGGGGGGCTCTCCGTTCACTGCGATCCCAACCCCTCGACTCCGATCCTAGCGGAGGACCCATCCAGGTGCAAGTGTGAGTGCTGGAAGGCAGCTGAGACGCAAAAGGGGGAGCTCCCTTTGGGGCCCACGAAACGTGTGAGGAGTGTGCCGAAGTGGTGTGGAGAAGGGCTGCGAATCCATCCACTGGGGTTGTGGATGTCATGACAATGGGCACTCTAACCGTTCTATCATTGAATTAATCATGTCTTCTAAATGTCGTCATGTTTTAAACATGTCCGAAACATGTTTAAATCATGTGCTAACACTTTGGAAACATATTGCAAACATGTTCTAGACATATGGAACCGAGTTGGAAACATATCTCCTCTCCCTTGATCGTCTTCCACAACGCTGGGCCCCTAGGTGGAGCTCCCTGTGGGGCCACGGAACGTATGAGAGGTGTGCTGAACTGGACGGGGCGGCGCCACGCAAACCCCGCCAGTAGGGCCCTTCGGTTGAGCTCCCAGTGGGGCACCGAAACGTGTGAGCGGCGTGCCGACATGGGCATGCGGATAGGAGGGGGGAGAGGAGCGGGAGGAGGGAGGCAGCAGCGGGAGGTGGGAGTGAGACGCGGGGCGCTGTCGCTTCAAAACGAGGACCCAACACCACACGGTGGTTGAGACAAACTATCTATGGATCCGCGCTCCAGACGGCCCTAGATGCCTCCAAGATGGCCCCAAGACAGCACCACACTTGCCCGATAATCCTCCAAGGTGGCAACAAAACAATCCAATGGCGCCCCTAAACGGCCTAGGCAGAACACAAGAGAACACTTAACTGGCCCGAAGGGGCTTCCAGGGGTGACCAATACGGCCTCAGAGAGTCCCTCGCCCAACATGGACCCTCCAGACGGCCACGAGGTGCCCAAGGAAGTTCCAAGACGGCCCACAATTGTCCACGGGACCCCCAACACTGCCCCGCAGGAGCACAGGAGCGGATGAGCTTGTCAAATTTCGCGGCTCCCCCACGCCTGCATAGACAATGTGCCACGCGCTACGGCCTCCCGTGCCCCCTCGAACAATCGGCATCCCTAATGCTGGTCTTGGACGGTGGCGGGCCTTGCCGCAAACAATTATCTAATCCACTAAGTGGCTATCGAACTCAAACAATCCGGCTAAAAGAAAATGGCTCCGCTCTAACTGATGCCACGGGCCCCACACGACAGTAACCGTGCTTGAGCCCAACACTCCCGATGCCCAAGGGCAGCGTCAACTCATAGCTGGCGGCCATTCTTACACATAATTGTATGCTGCAGCCCATGAGTCTCCGCCAAACGCAAAGTGCACCAGCGCGAGCCGTGGCAAGGGGCCACACTCTAGTAGGCGGGGGAGCACGGGTGCAACCAGCCTGAGGAGGATGCACCGACGCTACGAGCGCGAGCGTTGGAGTACCATGTAAAACCTGATTTAGAGCAGGAACTGAACATACCGTAGACGGATCTACCCCTTCTCCAACCTTGTACTGCGCCGAACGCTCCGACCGCGCCGCCTATTGACGTATCCACCCCGATCGTGCCGATATACGCGACGACACCCAATGTGTCTATAGACGGCCGTGGCTAGAGGGTGAGAGCGGCACGGCGGCTTCGTGTCGTGACGACCAGCGCGTTGGTTCACGACACCACGTGGATCGTTCAACCTCGAAAGATTGGCAGCGTTCCGATCGCAAGATTCTTACACGTTGGCTGATTCTGGGCCACTGGCGGCGCTCAACCTTGAACGCTCGAGGAGGGGTCACGGCGAGCCGACACAACGTGAAACTACGTATTTGGCATAAGCCCCAGATCTTGGCCTGCTCGAAGCGGGTGGACGTTGCCACCCATCGAAGGGGTGCTCGCGCGTTGCGACATGCGCGCCAGTGCACGCAGAAAGAACATCGCGCGCGGTGGCTTGGGTGTGCGCGCGACGACCTGCAAGGAAAACCGACGAGGAAGCCTGGCCCTGGTGCGAGAGAATGGCGCTCAAGCGCCGTCCATTTGAGGGCTTCTCCCAGGCCTCGCTCCAACGAGGTACGGACCATCATGTTTCGCCCTTTGGAACTAAAAGAACTATGCACCGTGCCAACGACGCCTGCCACCGCGGCGCGGTGCATACAGGTCGTCCGCGGCCCTGGCCAAGGCAGGAGATATCAGCAGCGAGCTGGGCATTCGAATCGGATCGAACGTGCATCACCGCATCGGCAGGGGATCAAAACCGAATCGAAACGTCAACGCCAAAGCACACACGTTACGCCGTGCGAGCATCTGGCCGTACCAAGGGGCGGAACATGAAAATTGAATCGGGGGGAACTGGACGCAAGGCACATCAAATTCGATAGAGATAAATTCGGCATGGGTCTTCAAAGGAGGAAAACAGAGAGGAAACGTAACGACGATAGGGCAACGCACCATTAACTTTCGGAAGTGCGCACGGTTATCTTAGATCGGCGCTGAACGCCCTTGGCACCGGCTTTGGCGCCGCCCCTGGGGCGGGCCGCGCGCGCCAAAGAGGGAGTCCAGCGCCGACCGAAGAAACCCTCGTGGGCCGAAATGTTTGCAACTATGTCGTGTTCTGCTGTTCGAAGGAAGGCGGGAGCAGGGAGGACAGCCGCGAGAGTGGGAGCGGCCAGGTGAAGAGCAGGAACAGAAGTAGGAGGGCGTCGGTTCGGAGTTGTGCTAAGGGTGGGTGGTGGGTGATAAGGGGGGCGACGTGGAGGACGAGGAAGGGGTGAAGGCATAGAAAGAATATGATCATACGATACTCTTCCTTTCGGAGTGAAAAACCCCAAGCGGGTGGGCTTTGAAGGGCAACCACCAACACAGGGTGCCGAATCCCACCGCGCAGTGTTCGGCGCCCAACCCGTGCGCCTCAAACCTGGGCGTAGGGATACATATCCACGGGGGGTGCTTGGAACTGATGGCGCATCCCCCTCCGATGTGAATCTGAACAAGCACAGGGCGAACAATTGGGATCGCGAGGGGTGGGGGGCGAGGGCATGAGTTGCAAACGACGCAGGATGGACGGGTGACAAGGATGCGGGGGACGAGGGGGGGGGGCATGATACGCGCGGATGGCGCTAGAGAATGACCAGGAGGCACGGGGACGGTGACGCGCGCGCGTTTTCGCTTGCATGGCACCCGGGTTTCCAAACAGGAGGCGGGTAGGGAACGAGAGTGCGAAAACTACGATTGCAACAACGTGGCCAAGCAAATGGGTGCATCTACGCACTTGACGGGCCCTCTCTTGAACTCGGGATGTTGTCCTCTCGCAAACCTGCCCCACAAGAACATGGCCCCCTTCGGGGTGGAAGCGCGCTTGCCATCCTCCTTGAGCCTCCAAGGATTCCCCGACTCCGAATGCGCCCCACGAGCACTGAAGATGACGGAGAACCCCAACGAGTAATTGCAGGAGTGGGCGGTGTGCCTGCAAGCGGTCGGGGCACCGGGATAGTGACAGCACGGGAGGCACTCCCGTTGTAGCAGGGCGGCTGCGTGGGCCGCGGGTGATGGCGGCGCGAGGTGGACGCAGACGGCAAGGATGCGGGCGCAGGGGTGGAGGGAGAGACAGGATGCGTGAGGATGGCGACGAAAAGGGAAGGACACCCCCACACAGCCAGCGCCAAGTGCAGGGCTGGGGACGGCCCACTCGGACACGGTGGGGGATGGGGTTACCTGCAGGCCCTCGCATTTCTGCTATGTCCCAGGATATTGGAGAAAGATATTCCCACCACCGCGCGGAGGGAAGGAGGTGGGGAAACATCTCCGTCTCAAGTGCAACCGCGTCGGGCGGCTGATCGATAGTCTGCCCCTCAGGAAGCGTGTGCGCAAGTACGTACAACGCGTGTGCATGGATATGTACGCAGGACCGCTGGCATTGCCGCCGGACTGTGCCTGGGAGGTCGATATTTTCCTCGGGGCGGGCCAGGGTGGGAATGAATCAAGAGGCGATGCATGCAGGACGGCCGGCATTGCCGCCGGGCTGCGTCCTGGAGGTCGGAACCTTCTTGGGGACATATCAAGAGTGAGGAGCAGTGGGGACGCGTGCCTGTCTCTCACTCCCCTCCCCCATCGAAGCGCACACAGCGGGTGAATATAGAAGCAGGGATCAAGACGCAGGGCATGTAATGGGCGAGAACAGGGAGCCAGACGCGGGAGCCACACAGAAACCTAGAAGCGGGACAAGGATGGATGCCTGGATGGCGATCTCTCCCTATTCGCCGAGGCGAGCCGACGGGGAACAGCAGAAGCGAGGTAAGACGGAGCAAAACGAGGAACGTCGGATGGCGGGAGGCGAAGAAGGAGGAGGGAGAAGGATGCGGGCGGGCCTCAGAGTTCGAGAAGGGGGTTGAGGCGGAGCAGGCAAGGGGGTGAGGTGAAGGCGATTCGAGAGGAAGGGGTGGAAGGAGGGGGGTGGGGAGGCCAAGAGGCGATTCATTTGATGCTTCCGTTCTGAGAAGATCACGGCCAGTCAAGCCCGATGAAGCGGCTATGAAGCAAATTCAAGTCTGACTACCTACCAGACCACCCAGACCCAACCCGAAGACCCAAATTTCGGGTTGGGGGGGTACGGGCTTCATACGTGTTGTTTCTATGTTCCCCGACCCCCCCTCCACTGGAAATGGAGGTCAAATCGGGGCCTTCGGGTTGGGTTGGGGTGGTTTGGTGGGCTGTGAAAATCGGATTAGGCCCAAGATGAACCCCGATTAAACCAGACTGAGCCAAATTCAACCAGAATTTGACCGAAAGATATACCGATGCGGATGCTGAAGTCAACCTTCCAGGAAATGCAACCTAAGCGAGAGTGGAGAGGAACGAGAGCAGATGGAAGGAACATGGGGGACCCCAAAAAACGAGGGGAACTCGGGGGCTGGCACGGTCGAGTCGGACACGGAAACCATGATACGATACCAAAGAGCAACCGGGGGAGGCTTCGGGTGCGCCGAGCAGGGGGCCAACAACAGGGGGTGTCGCGCATCATGGCCCGAGGGATCTGCGCGGACGAAGTGGGGGCCAGGAGACGCACTGCAACAGGAGGGGAGGAACATGAAACCTGGGACACTCTTACGGCCCCAGACATCGCAACGCGAAAGCGGCCGCGGCTGGGCACGCGACGTGCTGTCTCACATGGACAGCGTCCACGGCGCCATCGACAGCGGGCCCTGTCCAACATGACCAGGAACTTCTGCCGGTCTGCGTCCCAATCTCACTTACCGTACCCGCTTCGATCGCAGCGAGTGGAGGCATCGGCTCGCCGAAGAGGGCCGGCCAGGAAGAGGTGCGCTAGCGCCCCATGGCCCGAGGCAGGGCGCGCGGACGATGGGGTGGGGCAGGGTACGTATTCACATCAAACGAGGGGGCCACGAAATATGCGGGAGATTGCATGGCCCTGGCGATTGTATCCAAGTCCCCCCTCCTCCCCCAGGAACCGACCACAACGATGTTTGAAGCGAAGGCGCGTTTACAACGGACAACGAGACGATGCCCAACGTTTTAAACGAACTTTCAAAACGGAGCTGGAGCCAAACCCAAACAAACGACGACAAGGGGCGTTCAAAACAGCAGTGAAGAGGGACGCGAAACAACAACGAACAACGAAACGAACCACACCACAAGGGCCCAAACCAGGCCAAACGGCGCTGTGGTCGGTCCTGGTCCTCCCCCGTTCTTGCACGCCCCCGATGCTCGATCGCTCCCGTGGGGGGAAGGCCGGGAGGCGCTGGGCACGGCCGGGCCCGCAGGGGAGGCGTCCTGCTTCCGCGCCCCGTGCATCACGCCGCAGCGCTGCAGCCCGAAGTGGTGCGCGACCTCCTCCCCGAGCTCCTGCTGAGCGGGGGAGGAGGAGGAGGAGGAGGAGGAGGAGGAGGAGGAGGAGGAGGAGGAGGAGGAGGAGGAGGAGGAGGAGGAGTGACCAGAAGTGACCATGAAAGGACGAGCGTCCGCAAAACTAAACGGGTTAGGCGGGGACTAATCCGACGATGAGTCCCCGCCTTCACGGTGAGGGATCCTGGTGGGTCGGCGAGCCGCTCCACCCTCTCCTCCCACACAGAAAAGGGGCTGCTGCATTCCACTCTCCTCCCGAGCCTTCCTCGCACGCTGGACCGCGTCCGAAGCTTCACGCTGCACTCTGGCCAGCTGCACCGCCTTCGGGGGTCCCCTGTGCGAAGGAAAAATGCCTCGACGAATCCTGTCAAGGTTCTGGGCTCCTTTGGGGGAGGGCTCCTGGCAAGGACGTGCGAGCCACCTACCATCCACTGTGGCGGTCAGCCCACAACAAACACAAAAATGCAGGGAAAACTCAGGCCAATAGAAGATGTTGTGGGACGAGTGGGCCGAGGTGGCCCCAATCAAAATCTCTCCAGTCCTCAAGACAAATTGGCTCCACTCCGACTTCTGACCTCGGCTCTCAGGGGCCAGGCCTGGACAAGACTGAGCACAAAACTTGAGGAGCTGGGTGGAAGCCACAATCTGACTGCAAACCCTGCAGCGCCACCTGTTCCCGACCTGCTCACAATCATGAGAGGTGTCCCTCAGGGCAGCAGCCTTCCTGGAGGGAGGGGGCACCCGCACTTTGGCGAGCCTTGTGGCCTGCCAAGGGTCAACCTGGAGTGAGCACTGCAACGCACGTCGGGCCCTGCGTCTGACAAGGTGGGCGATGCAATCATAGATGTCAGTACTGGGGGCAGGCTGGCGAGTATACAGGAGCAAGGCCTCGTCAGCCGCTTTACCCGCCAGGTCATCAGCGCACATGTTGCCAGCAGTGAGGAAAACTTGCCAAGCACTGAGAGCCTTGCCTGTGTCTTCTAGATGGGCAGCCGTCCACACGACCTGCACTTCAGCCACCCCCCGATTACGCAACGCCACCGCCACCCTGTACCACAAGTCCTGATTCGGGCCTAGCTTGCCGTGGGCTCGACCTGCTCTCCAACCATCCAGGACAGGCTGGCAATCAGTGATATAAATGATGGGTCCCGTGGTTTCTTCCAGAGCGATGGCAAACGCAGCTATCTCCGCGCGCGACACGGTCTGCCGCGGCCCCAGGAGGGGGGAAGAGACACCCGCGACCGGCTCCCAGGAGCCATCCTCAGCCCGACGAATGAGGGCAACTCCAGAGCCACAGCGCCTGCGTCTCGGGTCACTGCTGTATTTCCCCCCCGACCCATCTCCAAAAATGTGGGGAGGGCCCTGGCCAGGGGCAACACAAAACTCGCTGAGGCGAGAGGAGCCGTAGTACGTAAGAGGAGGGGCCTCAAGAGGGTCAAGGAAGACGGGGCAGGTGAGGTCTCTCGACGGGACTCCTCTCAGCCATAAAGAAGGGTCTGCTTCCCATTGCGCCGTGGCTTGGGAAATCAGTGACTGCGTGCTGCTGAAATCTTGGTGATCTACATTGCACGCGCACTGCCATATTCTGTGAAACAAGGTCTCAGGGGCCGCCTTGCACCTTGGACAAGTTACGTCTACCGTGTAGCCACTGTCGGCTTGGCGCTGACGTGGCCATTGGCCCCCCGAGGCCACGCACATGGTGAGGCCCCACAGGTCCGCCTGACCCCGAGACTCGAAGCGACGGAGTTCCTGCTGCAGGGGGAGGAGATCGGCTCCTTCTTTCAAACTGTCGCCTGCCTCGTGCCCTGCAGCACCTTGCCACAACTTAGCCTTCAAATCGGAAACAAACTCATGCAGCAAGTCTGCATGGTCAGAAATCGGGAGTAAATCGTAATCTGGGTCGCCCATTCGTGGGAACCTCCACGCATGCTCCGCGTGATCTGGTCGCTCCCACAGGTCAGGTTCCCTGGGCTCCCATCCTGCTTCAAGAAGGGTGGCCTGGACTGCAGCTATGGGCCCCCGAATGCCTCTCCACCTTTTGGCGCCAAGCGAATCGAGCTGCGACCGAACGATACCCCACGACCGTCGAATTCGAGGCTGGAGGGCGGGGAAGCGCTTCCACAGCTGCAGCCAGGCGTCCACCAATTGGCGGCGCACTTCCAGGGCGGGATCTCCATCCCCCAGCACCGTCTGCAGAACAGTTGTTAAACATTTGCCCTTGCCCATTCCCGAGACCGTGCGAGCAGCTTGTCGCCTAAGAAGCATGACCTGACTCGGTGGCATACCATAAACTTGATGGCCAAAGCTGGCCTGTGGTAAGGCTCCCGTGCGCCAAGCGCCCTGGGTGACTTTCCTCAAACCAGCCAGCCTGCGCATCTTCACAATCCTAGAAAAACGCCCGCTGGCTTTAGTCATTCTCTGGCGTGCCTTCTTCCGTGTCCGAAAACGTCCTGCCGCAGTGTCTACACCTAAATCAACTCCAACGGAAGCAAACCTAGCGGGCATCCCTCGGGCTCTGAAAATTCTGGCAATGCGCTTACCTAGCTCAGGAGAGGACGCCAAGACAACCGTTTTGTCCGAGGCGGTGAGCCTTTTGAGTCTGAATCCCTCCGAGAACGCTTCGGCTAAACCTTCCATCTCAGAAACAACAGTGGCCTGGGTGCCCTCAGATCTTCCCACAGTGTCATCGACGAAGGTCCATAACGAGGCCTGAGGGGCTCGAATGTGCGCAGCCTCCAGCACAGAATGCAAGAACACTTTTCCAAGGCAGACTCCATGCGACGATCCAGCCACAATCGAGCGGCCAGGGCAGAACGGTTCGCTGATGACCGAGCCCTCCTTGAGGATGCGCGGCGCCATGAAGAGCAGGATCTCCATGAGCAGCACCGTGGGAGGGAAGTTGAGCCCCCGCGCCGCCACCACCAGGAGGGTGAAGGAGATGGAGTCGTAGAACTTGGCAATGTCCAGCAAGACCGTCGCCGTTGCCTTGCCTGTGGTAGCAGAGGCCTCATCCATGAGGCTTCTCGTCATCGCGGCTCTCAGGGCGCTGCTGCCCTTGATGGCCGTGTCCCAGAAAGCAGAAAGTCCATCTGACCAACTGGAGGTGACCGAACTGCGCGCCTGACTCCACGTCTTGCAGCATTTCGGCAACATGCCCAGTACTCTCGTGCCCCCAGCTGGCTTCGGAATAACTGCACAAATAGTAGCTAACCACGCTGTCGGCCAAGTTTGCAGTAGCTCCGCTTGATTGAGGATACACGTGAGCTCAGACAGTCCAGCTTGAGGCATTCGTTGAAGGTCAACTGGGCCCAAGCCATCAACTCCTCTAGCTTTGTTTGGCGATTGTCGTCTAAGAATCGATTCAATCTGTCCTTCATTCAGTGGTGGCAAGGGGTCATCACGAGCATCCCTGGCCAATCCCTCCAACGTCCATAGCAAGTGCTCCCTGCTGTCATTATCCTCCTGCCACACTGCCTGCCAAAAGTCCTTCTTCGTGCGAATGAGTACGCAAGGGTCGGCGGTGTCCACGCCATCTCTGATGATCTCACGAGGAAGTGGGTCAGGGGGAGGAGCACGTACATGACGATGAATAGCACCTGGCCTCTTGGCCCACATCTGCTTCGCCCAGTCCATGAAGGCTTGGCGAGACTTGACTAATGAGCGCCCCTGGGCGCGGTCGACCCACGTGTTGGTGTGCACCTGGAGCTGCTCCAACTCAGTCTGGCTGAGGTGCGGCGCCTGCTGGGCGGCGTCCCTCCACTCTTTCACTGTGGTGGTCAAGGCCTTCTTCCCGAAGAATTCCTGCTGCTTGGTGTCTGTCAGGCCCTGGACCATGGACCGAAAGCCCGCGAGGCACTTCTCCGCCTCTGGAGGGTCCCTGCCTGAGCGTGTCAAGGCCACGCCTCGAGCAAGCAGCGTGGAGGCGATCCCCCACCATTCGGCTACAGGGTCGCACATGTGAGGTCGACCTGGGGCAGGGCGCATCTTCCTCCATGAAATTGAATACCCTTGCCCTCTGCCGAAAAACATAACGGGGTCTTCCACATCGCTGACCGCAACAATAGACCGCTCCAAGGTAGTGACCCATCGTCCATATCGATTATCCAAGGTAGAGCGTTGAGTGGGCCTCCAGGTCGACAGGGGACCTGTCGACAACTGTGCTGCCGCTGTTCGTGGTCTGAAGGTATCCTGCTCCAATTCGCCATAGATCTGGAGCCATGCTTCCTGCTCCAACTTGAACGCGACCTTGGGGCCTTCTGGCTGTGGCTCCTGAGATGGCAGGTCGTCGAAGGCCTCGCGCAGCTCTTCGGGGAGTTCCTGTCTGCGTGCATCTGCCACCTGCTTGCGCTTCTGGGATCGCTTGCTGTCTGGGTTTGGCTCTTGCTGAGGGCGGTTGGCCCTGGGTAGCGGCCCTGGCAGTTCCAGCGACCTATGCCACCAAGTACGCTTGGCGTCCAGCACATCAATGGCAATAGCGCAATGAGTCTTCCAAGGAACAGCTAAAACTTGCCTGAGCCTGATGCGGTCCGAAGTAAGCTGCTTAGAGACAATGGCATAATCATACATGCGTCCCTGCCCCTTGTCGCACGTGAACTTGCAGTTAGGAAGCGCTAGCCGACCTCTGAGCCTGTCAACCCATCCACTATCTAATAGAATCTGCGGTTCGTTGTTCCAGTCCGCCACAATCACCCAAGGATCTGCCAGAGCTCTGGTAAATGCGCCCAATGCCACCAACACCTCATTGTTGTACTGAGCGATCCCCAGTGACGGTAGCAAGTACGCTGCAATGTAGACGAGGTTGCCCGACTTGAGGTGTAGCGTGGTGGCCGAGAAGCCTTTAAAGGGATCCATGCGCGAGTCGGCAATCGCCTGGTCCCTCAGTCGATCAAACTGTGTAGCGGCCAAGTGACAGCGCGTGAGGAGCCACCCCCCTGCCGAGATGCCTGAGTCCGACCTCCCAGAAGCAAAGCCTGCCTTGAACGAGAGCCTCCACCCGTCCTTCCTGAGTTCCTCTGTCCAGTGGGCGCACTTGGTGTCGGGGACATGCGTCTCGACCAGCCCCACGATGGCGTAGGTGTGCTTGTGACTGTTCACAAAGCTGCGAACCTTAGCGCCCCATTCGGTGATGTTCGCGAAGAGCAGCGTCACATGCTCGTCGGACGTACAGTGCTGCAGAACTGCTGGCCCTTCGTGTGTGGGCGCGCTGTCACCAGCGTGGGTCTGTCTGACACGTTGCTGCGTTTCTGACTCCGCATTACAGTCCCGAGGTCGAGCGGCATCCAGCATAGGCAGACTCGACGAGGAGTTCCCCAAGACACCCAAGATCGCAGGCTCAGGGCCTCCAAGGTAAACATCCCGAGACGGGGTGGGGCTGGAGCCTATGGCGTCAGGCCTGCATCCGATGTTAGATTCCACAGTACAAAGCTCCCCCTCGTCCCCGAACTGGTCATCCAGGTTGGCGAAGGGGTCAGCGTCTGGATCGTCCAAGTCAGCACACCGAGCAGCTCGAACTCCGTCCGCAGGCAGAGGAGCACACTGATAAACGTCTGGAGCCTCCGAAAAATTATGTTCCATGGCGTGTGGAACTGTACTTTGATTGGCCTGTCCCAGACTGGTCTCCGCATCCGCCAACATCACCAGGTGAGCAATGCAAGCGTCAACGTCTGCCTGATCATCCTCTGAGTCGGGCTGTCTGGAGCGAGGAAGCCGCACCGTAGGGAAAGTCGAGCCCAAAAGCCTCCTGAACATGGTTCTCAGCTCATCCAAGTGCGCCCAGTGGCGGCGCTGCAGCTGTACACGCCCCTCAATGGGCGCCGTGCGAAGCCGCTCAAGGAAGGCCACACGCCTGGGCTCAGACTGCCTCCATGCCGACTCACATAGTTCTTCCATGACAGATTGCAAGGTGCGGCCTGGAAACCAAGCCTGCAACAAACGGCGCAAGGGCTCGTTCCCTTGTCGCTCAAGTATCGTGTGCAGAAACGCCTCGCACCAAAGCCGCCAATCACCGCTTCCTGCGTTTAGCCCAAGATGTATGTCAAACCAAGCCGCTGCCCATTCTCTGAGGTCAGCTCGCATATCTGCATAGTCTTGAACTGCCATCGCTCTGGTCTCGTCAGCAGGCGGCAGGCCCATGGCCTGTGGTGACTCGGCAGCCGTCTCGTCATATCCAACGTTGCCAGCCTCCCAAGGTAGGCGAGTCCAGCAAACTCCTGTGCCCCCACCCACTCGCGCTGAGACCCCCGCCTCCTGTGGAGAGGGTGCCCTGGCGGGTGGAAAGCACAGGTGCGACTGTGAACCTGCACTGCTCTGGGCAGCCCAGGATTTACGCTCTGACGCCTGAAGCCCTCCTGCCGTCTCAGTAACTGACCGTGTGGAAGGCGATGTCCCAGGAAGGACGCGGCTCTTCTGAGTATCCGTAGCGCCTGTGGCGCCAGGCGGGCTCGCCCCCGCCGAAGCCGCGCTGAACGCTGTCCAGGACGGCATAGAACTCGGTGTACACGTCGAAGGGGTCCCCGTCACCACGTCAGAAAGCGAATGAGGGGCCCAGTCCATCATAGCTCGAACCTTCTGAATTGTGTCGAGCGCTTCGTAGCAGAATTTGTCAGACCACATAGCTCGACCAGAGGGAGCACATGCGTGAGCTAAAACATGATATGCACATCCAAAGGGAATGTCCGTGCCTGGGTAGCATTGGAAGTGCGGTGTGCGCGAGATGAGCTTGAGCACAC
Source organism: Prorocentrum cordatum (assembly GCA_963575745.1). Classification (NCBI taxonomy): domain Eukaryota; class Dinophyceae; order Prorocentrales; family Prorocentraceae; genus Prorocentrum; species Prorocentrum cordatum. The sequence goes on along the minus strand of CAUYUJ010018170.1, from coordinate 328,407 downwards.
CAATTGACACAGATGTCCCACAATCAGGTAGCTGCTGGGCCCTCATGGTTGGGGCCCCCCCTGCGCTCGAACTTGGCCAATCGCTCGCGGACAGAGGCGAATTGTGCCTGCTGCTCTGGTCGGGAGAACTGTCCATCTGAGCCTTGGCCCTGGGGCTCGGACGTGGTCTCTGCGCCATCACCACCAGCACTAGCTGTCTCTGGCTGGGAACCCTCTGCACCTCCAGGCTTGGACTGGGGTTCCATGTCCTCAACATCCTGCACGCGCCGACGTTTGGCGAGTAGCCGTGTCTTCTGTGATTCATGCTCCTGGACCACGCGTTTGGCCTCGTCCAGCGCTGAGGAGAAAAGATCCTTGGCCTTCGTGGAAAGGAGCTCCCGCAACTGTGTGGTACGTTCTTCGATCCGGAGGAGGAGGAGGAGGAGGAGGAGGAGGAGGAGGAGGAGGAGGAGGAGGCGGCGGAGGAGGGCGGAGGATCAGGAGGAGGAGGAGGGCGAGGAGGAGGAGGGAGGAGGAGGAGGAGGAGAAGGGCGGAGCAGGGGGAGGAGGAGGGCGGAGCAGGAAGATGAGAAGGATGAAGAGGAGGAGGAGGAGGAGGAGGAGGAGGAGGAGGAGGAGGAGGAGGAGGGGGAGGCAAGGGGGGCGGGAGGATGCGGTCTTAGAGGAGGATGCGGTCTTAGAACAAGATAGTCGGCGCGCCAAGAGGGGAAGGCAAAGGGGGCGGGTCTCCTCAAAGTCCCCGACGGCCCCCGGCCTTCTCTACGAGCCTCTCTCTATGGGCCTTCTCCGAAACTGCAGAGGGCGTCTCCAAGGCCGGTGGGCTCTGAGAACCCCCGCTGCCTTGTGAGCAGGCCTGCCCCCTCTCACTTCCCCCCTCGGCGCGCCGCCGAGATGAGAAAATAGCATAAGCATCATGTTGCCCTGCGCTACTGGATGCCCCCCCCCGTTATCCGCAACACCCAAACTAGAATCTGAATTCCAAGAGGGGGAAACCGCCGAGCGATATTGAAGGACCGACCACAACGCTAATCATAGCGCGCTTGCGTTGATAACAATGAGCAAAACGAATCCGAACATGGGAAACGAACGTCCGAAACGAAAAACGGGTGTAAACGAACGCGACACACGAAACAGGGTCTTACGTCAGCGAGGCAACAACACGAAATACAAAAAACAAACTTCGAAGACCACGTCGGAAACGAAACTAAACACTAAGCGAACACGTGGAACGATGGCCAGGGGCGTGGCAGCATCGGATGAGGCTCGGGGCCAGGGCGAACGCGACGGGCGAAGCTCTGACAACAGACACGACAGACGACAGCTACGACGTACGCCACACTGAACACGAAACGAAACAACGAACCAGGGCTGCGGCGGGGGCCACAGAGCCAGGATTAGGGCGAGGGGCGAGGTCCCGCTTGCGGCTTGTGCGAAAAACTAACGAACAAAAACTAAACGAACAACGAACCAGGGCTGCGGCGAGGGCTGCTGGGCCAGGGCTAGGGCGAGGGATGAGGTTTCATTTGAGGCCTGTGCGAAAACAAACGAACATCGAAACGAAAAAAACGAAGAAGGGCTGCGGCGAGGGCTACTGAGCCAGGGCGAGGGGGCGAGGTTCTATTTGAGGCCTGTGCGAAAACAAACGAACATCGAAACGAAAAATGAAGGAGGGCTGCGACGAGGGCTACTGGGCAAGGGCGAGGGGCGAGGTTCCATTTGAGGCCTGTGCGAAAACAAAAGAACATCGAAACGAAAAACGAAGAAGGGCTGCGGCGACGAGGGCTACAGGGCCAGGGCTAGCGTGAGGAGCGATCTCAGACCCATAGCCAGCTCCAAGATCGGCGTGGGTGCATGGTTGGCGTCCTCCGATCCCCCGAGAAAGGGCGCCTGTTGCCCCCGAGGTGGTGGCAATGCGCGCCGTTTCTGGGGGAAAAAGACCTGTCGCTAATCCACGAGCCTTAATCCGTGTTTGGGTTTCCTCGAGACCCAGACATCCGAGGCTCTGGAACACACATCAGTCTCTGGAGGCCCTCGACAAATCCGGGGCCCATCAACAAGAACGACTCAGACATCTCCAGGGACCCGCGCACCAACAAACATCGGAGCGCCATGTGTCCGTGGGTCCCGACTGCATCTCCAGCGCCCCCCCCCCGCGTGGGGCCGACGCTCCTCCGCCGCCACGCGGGTCCGCACGAAGATCAGCGCCTTCCCCGGCGGCGCGCCGACCTCGCCACCGAGGGCGCCCTCCAGGTGGCGCAGCAGCAGCGGAAGCTTCTTGCGCATAGGCCCGCGCCCCCTGCGAGGGGTCTGCGAGCCCTGAGATCCTGGCGTCGCAGCGATGTTCTCCACAAGCCTTCTCGCCTGGCTTCGGGCCCCGGGACCCTCACAGATCGATCCGGCTTGAAAAATGATGCAGAAAGATGGGGTCCGGGGCTCCGGCGGTGATTTTCTGCGATCTTGAATTTCCTTTGCAACGTCAGATCTGAAGATAGCCATTTTTGGCGCAAGCGCGGAAATCGCTGAACCTCCGAGGCCACATCCCATCATGGCGGAGCGGTGGGCAGCGCGTAACAGCAACAAAAACGCCCTCGTCTAGAGTCAGTTACTGTCGCCACTTTCTGGTGGCGCAGCAGCAGCGGCAACTTCTTGCGCATGGGCCCGCGCCCCCTGCGGGGGGGCCCGCGCCCCCCAAAGGTCTGGATCCCCTCCCCCAGGGCCAACTCTCCACCCCGAGCCGCCTTTTGACGGCCCCGAGGCCCCGGGATGGATAACCTCCCGCAGCGACCTCGTTCTCGGCGCGAGGGGGGCTGGTGTTACGAGCGTCGACCGTATCGGCGGTGGACAAACCTCCCTTTAGTAAACCACCCTTTATGGAAAACAGTCGAGGACCGAACCCGACGGACCTGGACCCGCAAAAATGACGGCCGCGACGCCCTCTGGCGAACCGAAAACGGCCACTTTGATAATCGACGTGTGTCGGGGCAGGAGGCCGCGCCGTAGCCCTCGCAGGCAGACTCCGACCGTACCCGCAGCCGCGCCCTCGCAGGCAGACTCCGGTGCGCGACTCCACAGAGACGCGGTCGCGCGGTGACGCTCCGCGTGGGGCACCCGCGAACAAGACGCCCCGCATCCGCAGGGTCGCGGCCCAGGGGCCGGCCCGCGAGGCCGTGGAGCCAGACTAGCAAATGTCAGGGCACCGGCCTTGCAGACGAGCTGCAGCGGATTGTCGCGTGGACCTCTGTCAGCGCAAAACCCCGAAACGGCGGGTGGAAAGCGGAGTGAAGTGCGCGTGGGTTTTGTGTCTTCATTCCTGGCCCCAAACAATCCGCACGAAATTTACCTCGAAAACCGGAACGAAATTCTCGAGGCCATTCCGGGCCCATCCTATCGTTTTCCGAACGGAGTCCGCTGCGATGTTGGCGTCATGACACCTGCTCTTCCTCCACGAGCCCAGCCAGCCCCCCCTCGCGCCATGGACAAAAATCGCGAAAAGCGATTTTTGGCCGTGCTCGGCCTCCTGAGGGCCCTCGCCGGGCCCCGGGTCCTGTGGAGCAGGTCCAGACATCAAGGAGGGGAACCAGAAAGTACCGATACCGCTGCTCCCCGGACCTCTCCTGGGGTGCGTCCTGACCAGAATTTCGAGGCGAATCCAGCGGTGGCGACGAGGGCATCGAGGAGGCCCAAAACGGCAAAAACAAAAGAAGGGTAGCAGTGTGGGTACACCAGCTCCTCCTCTGCTCAGGGGGTCCACGCTGCGAAACAATCAACGGACAAATCGAGGTGTCGGAGTGCCGGGAGCGACGCCCATGCACCGTGCCATGTCTCGGCTCCCTTCGGGCCCTGTTCCAGTGCGGCACGGTGCACAACTGTGTCGGCCCCGGGGTCGTCCGCGGAAGACCAGGGGAGGGCGAAGCGGGTGGAGCGTCAGCATCGAATCGAGGAGTCTGATCGGATCGTGCGTCGTGAATCGAGGTCGGATGTGGTCGGCCGCGCAAGGAACACAACCACGCCATGCGAACGTCAGGCCGCATCGGATCGTCAGAACATAGGAATCGCATCGGATCAAACGGGCCGGAATCGCTACCGAATCGGACCGAGCGTCGTGGATACAATCGATATAATTGGGTAAGGATGCAAGGCAAGGATATAAGACCCTTGAAGGTCTCATGTACCATCTAGAGTTCCTTGGATGCCAACATTGGCTCAGGATGGGCCGTAGAAACAAGGACGCACGGATAGCCTTGATCAAGCAGCCTATCCGTACTGTGGACCTTGACTGTATACGATCGAGTGGACCCTGCAATGAAGGGTCGAGGATATGAAATCGAGGTCGTTGATCGCTCCTGCTGCGTTCTGGGACCTCCCCCCGGGGCCTGCGAAGTGTCTCTGCCTCTGAAGACCCCCTGGGGACTTCTGGACTTCTGGAGGAGGTCCGGGAGGAGTCGCACCAGCCCTTTAGGGCGTGAGAAATTTATCGAGCTTCCTCCTACAACCCCCTTCTTCCGCTTCGGGGAGGGGTTCACCATTCTTCCTTTTTATATAGACCCCCTCCCCCAGGCGACCAGCAGCCAACAAGGAACAATGCCGACCCTATGCTCCCCGTCCCCCAGCCAATCATGCCCAAGAAATGCAAAACACACTCTGCCTCCACATTCGGATGCTGCGCAACCAACCCAATGCGGGTCCCCGTCACCATCCCTGCCAAAAACGATACAAAGTACACTGTTGGGCAAAGTCTTGCGTCATGTTCGTGGGGCTCGCGGGCACTTCGTATTGTTTTTAACAGGGACGGCGGGGGTGCCAGATTGCCGACGGTGCGCGGGGCCACCATCCCTGTCAAAAAGAATACAACATGCACCTCGCGGCTAAATCTGGAACATGCGCAGCCACCCCGCGATCACTGTCGAGTGGTTTTTTACAGGGACGGCGGGGGTGGTGGCGCATGGCCTGCTGTGTGCAGGCCCACCAGACACCCTGATGGGCATTGGTTTTCGACAAAAACCATGGGGGCCGACATGTTCCCCTATGTGTGCTGTCACGTGCGCAGGCGCACCTGACACACTCTGCACATGCCCCGAACGTGGTGCATCTGGCGCGCCTGGAGTATGCGGCACACCTGGCGCACGTGGAGCACGTAGCGCATCTGGCGCACTAGGCGTGCCTGGCACGCTTAGGCCACAGGGGTGCCTGGCGCGCGTGGCACGCCTGGCACGCGTGGCGCTCCTCGCTCCAGCGTCGCTCCAGCGTCGCGCACATGGGGAAAGTTTTGGTTACCAGTAGCTGTCCATCCAGAAGCGACCGCTGAACATGCTGAGGATCGGGTGCCACTTACGTGTTGGAGAGGCGGGTGAGAGTGAGCTAGACGGTTTGCTATCTACGAGGGTGTCTTGACCCGCCCTACCCCCCCACCCCGAAGGGGGGGGCGCGAGGTGTCAAAGCGTCCACGACGACCTCGGCGAAGAAGTCAACATCAGTCATTTTTGCATAAACGACGTTGACCACATTTTGGCCTCCTGGTGGGGGGATCCTAATTGGGGAGCTGCCCTCCTTTGATCGATCTCCTCCAAGATGGCCCCAAGATGACCCACCAGGCTCCCAAGGGTGCCCCAAGACCTCCCCAAGAGGGCCCAGGAGGCCCCAAGAAGCACCCACAAGGCCCCAAAGATGCCCCGAGAGGCTCCCAAGAGTCCCCGAGGACGCCGCGGGGGGCCCCCCAGAGACACCCAAGAAACCAAACAACTCATGCGAAGATGCTAAAATCATCAATTTTACCGGTTACTATAGTTTTGACAATATCTGGCCTCCTGGTAAGGGGACCCTGATTGAGGAGCCCCCCTCCTTTGATCGATCGATCTCCTCCAAAATGGCCCGGCCCCAAGAGGTGCCCAGGAGGTCCCAAGAGGCTCCCAAGAGGCGCCCCCCAAAGCCCCCAAGAGACCCCCAAGACGCCTCAAGAGGCCACCCAAGGGCGCCCAAGACGCCCCAACAGGCCTCGGCGAAAATCCCACAATCCGTAGTGTTACGGGGGTTTTGGCCACATGTTGGCCTCCTGCGGCCAAGAAAGGAGTCCTCCTAAACTGATCGATCTCTTTCAAGATGGCCCTCGAGACTGCCAGGCGGTGCCCAAAGACGGCCCCAAGAGGTGCCCAGGAAGCCCCAAGAGGCTTCCGAGATGCCCCCAAGATGCCCCCAAGAGGCTCCCAAGAGACCCAAAAGAGACTCCAAGAGGCCCCCGAGAGTGCAAGACGCCTCAAGAGCCCTCCCGGACTGCCATGAGACCCCCAAGAAGCCCCAATAGAACTCCAAGAAACTCTCGAAAGAAATCCAAAGAGACTCCGAGAGGCATCCTAGAGGCCTCTGGCCGCTTTGCTTGCCCTCCTCCTCCTCCTCCTCCTCCTCCTCCTCCTCCTCCTCCTCTCCTCCTCCTGCTCCTTCTCCTCATCCTCATCCTCAACCTCATCCTTATCATCATCCTCATCCTCATCTTCATCTGTATCCTCCTCCTCCTCCTGCTCCGCATCATCACACCCACCATCATCAACATCAACATCAGAAACAGCATTAGTATCGGCATCATCACCATGACCATCACCATCATCATCACCATCATCACCACCATCATCATCATCAACAACATCATCACCATCACCATCATCATCACCATCATCATCATCATCATCACCATCATCATCATCGTCATCATCAACAACATCATCATCAACAACATCAGCATAATCAACATCATCACCATCCGCGTGTACATTTTCCTTGCTCCTCCCTCCTCCCCTTCACCATCCTCCTCCTGGTCATCATCCGATTCCTCATGTTCGCCCTCTTGAGGTACGACGTCTTATCCAGCGCTTTATGTCACTGCATTCTCCTCTTCATCTCTGATCAGGGCAACTCGTCTGGGCATCATTTCTGGAAGAGCTGGTGTGGTCACGCGGATCGTCTAGATGTTTGTCGTTTCGTTTTATGATGTTTGCCTTCTCCGGAATGGATGCAATCCGAGCTCGCGCTGGCGAAGGGGCAAAGGCACTGTGCGACGGTCCTCTGCGGCCCAAACGATCACTCAATTCATGTTTAAAGCACACAACGGCAACCAAGGAGGGAGGAGCGAAGGGGGCAGGGAGAAAGCGCGAAGGAAGGATGGACCACATCGGACTGGGACAACTCAGGATCCCTGAAATCCAGGGGTTCAGGCGCCGCGGCCGTCGTTCCAGAGTGCTCCAGGAGCGTTCTGAAGCGCTCTGGAACAATTCATCCCTGTCCTCCCAGCCAGGCCCCAAGTAGGGAGGGAGGGAGGGAGGGAAAGGGGGGGAGACTGGCCCAGGGCCGCAAAAGGCTTCACGACTTCTCCCGTCCTTTGACAGGCGCTGGAGCTCCCACGAACTCTCTGGATTTACCTTGACTCATCTGGATGCACGTCGGATTGAGCAGGTTTGCACCGGTCTATCTAGCTCTACCCCCACAAGCCGATTCGAGGGGGGTCGTCCAGGGGGAACAGTTGACCCGAACTCGACGACACACTGCCGACGGGTCGGCCAGTAGGCCCCCCCGAACGCAAGAAAGCGCACGCTCAGAAGTGGGGCGTCCACGCCCCAGTCGGCAAAGAGCAGACGGTCGGGGGGCGAGCCGAGCCACCTCAGAAGGGAGGGGAGCGGCGCCGGGCCCAGCGCCGCGCACCCTGACAAAGTAGCAACCCTCATGCAGTGGAGGGTTTCTTCGAAGGGCTTAGGCGAAGCGCTCTCCTCCTCCTCCTCCTCCTCCTCCTCCTCCTCCTCCTCCTCCCTCCTCCCTCCCTCCTCTCCCTCCCTCCTCTCTCCTCCTCCTCTCTCCTCCTCCTTCTTCTCCTCCCTCCTCCTCCTCCCTCCTCCCTCCTCCCTCCTCCTCCCTCCTCCCCCTCCTCCTCCTCCTCCTCCTCCTCCTCCTCCTCCTCCTCCTCCCACTGAGCCGATTCAATCGATCGACCTTGGAGATTGCAACTTGGATCTCGGGCTGTGGTCGAAGGTCCGCGCGGACTTCTCAGATCGGCGCTGGACCCCCCTATGACGGCGCCTCCGGCGCCGTCCCTGGCGCTCTCAGCGCGCCACGCTGCTGTGCCGGGTGGGGTGCCCAGGCCCCGATCGGCGATGAATGGCCAGCCCTGAGCTCTTGCGATTGACGAGCTCGAGGACGTACCCTCAGACACTGGGCGAATCCTCAAGATTGGCATCGCGTGAAGGTGTTGCCAATCGTAGGGAAAGGGACGAGGGACCATTTTCTTCAGGTTGCTAAATGCATCTGTGATTGGGGGCGACCCCCCCCTCGGCTGATCCGATCGATCTTGGACGTTGGAACTTGGACCTTGGGTCTCGAATCGCTCGATCAATCGATGCACCCTAGTAAATTGAGCGAAGAGGGGGGGGAGGGGGGGGGGTCTGGCTCTGGACCTCTGCTTCGCGCGACTGTTTGCGACAATGCGCCCTATGCGGGGGACCCCACCCGCTCGAAACAGGCGCAAAAAACAAGGCCCGCGCCGATCGGCAAAACAATCAATAACAAAAACGATCACCATCCGTGGCCTGCCTGATCACTTCCCCCTGAGGTGGTCCGATCGATCGATATTGGACGTTGGAGCTTGGAGTTTGGGCCATGGATCGGTCGATCAATCCCCCCTCTTTTCTGAGGGGGTCGAGAAGGGGGGGGACGGGCTCGGGGGAGGAGACGATGACCTGGAATCGGAGATTCATCGCGGACACTTAGATCAGCGAGGCCCCCGACAGCAACGCCGCGCGATCCTGGGCGGGGTGCAGTCCCAGGGCTCGACCGGCGATGGGGGTCGATGCCTCCTCCCACCCTGGGGCCCAGGCGATCGGGGCGCGGCAATTCTCTCGGCGAGGGACACGCAGCAGGAGCTGGAGAGCAGCCCGAGGCGGGAAAACCGCCGAGAACCACCGAAACCACGGGGACACCGGGAACCTCGAATCTGAAACGTCCCTCCCCATAAGCCATAAGACTATCTATCCTTCTCCCCCTGAGCCAGCGCCCTCCCCCCGGCCCTGCGACCCGACGTCATGAAGACATCGCAACATCGTGAACAAATCACGACTCGAGCCCTGGTCAGCACGTTCCTGCACCTGTTTTTCATTTTTTCTGATGGTCGCGGGGCACGCAACACAGCAGAATCGCCCGATGTGAAGAGAATGCGGCGCAAGGATCTCAGGGGATGTTTCACCCTGATTGTCGCCCCGCCGTGGCCTGTCCCAGTCGCCGAAGCTGCTCTCGATCACCTCGATCGTCTGCGTGATCACCCGCGGGGGCAGCGCGAGACCGCTCTGCCCAGAGCCCTCGGCGCCGCCGCCGAGGCCGTCGGTCGCCAGGTCGTCGTGCGCCTGCCGATCTCGAGTAACGCCATCGAGTCATCGAGCAAGCGAGATCCCTGGATCCTGGCGTCGCATTTGATCACAACGGGCGATTTTGCCCTGTTGCGGGCCCCGGGACCCTCACGATTCAATCCAGCTCAAGAGAATGCCGCATCAAGATCGGGCTCAGGTCTCTGGTCGATTGCTCTAGGATCTTGCCATTTTGCGATGTTGCAGGTCGTCGTACGCCTGCCGATCTCGAGCGCAGCCACAGTGCTGCCAGAAGCCCAAAGCCTCCAACGCATTGAGCAAGTCGAGACGGAGTTTGCTTGTCGCTCTCGGCGTTCTCGGGGCTATCGCCGAGCCCCAGGGCCATCACAAGTGGACCCGGGGCGAACAACTCGCCCCGGGGAAGGGGTCGGGAGCTCCGGGGGAACCCGCTGGGAACAAACACAAAAGATCATGGGAACTGTGGGGAGGACCGCGGCGTAAGGAACGCATGGGGCTTTTCTGGCCACAGCGAGCCTCGGTCACGAACGTGATCCCCCGATCCAAATCAAAGCTAAGGAACGGCCTGCGAACCAGAGCCGCGCCCGAGCCGAAGGTTGTCCTCATTTCAACGTCGTGGCTGCGTGGCCGTTCCAAGGCCCAGGTCAGCGGCGAAAGCGGCTGCGGCTCCAGCTGCTCGTGCTCCGTGCTGCTTGCCCTCCCCCCTCCCCCCCAAACCCAGCCGGGCCAGTTATTACGGTGTGCCTTCGGGGGCACCTCGTGTGCATGGGAAGCTGCGGTCTGCTCTCATGCCCGACGCGGGCTGCATGAGGCTTTCGCGTGGGCTTGGCGCGGGCTCCGCGTGGATTCCATGCGGATAGCGGCGCGACGGGATAAACCAGGCCCTCCGAAGAAGCAGACACCGCGAAGTCGAGGCCGCGGCGGCCCCACCGCCAGGCCCGAATCCGCTCAAGACAAAATTCCTCGACCCCTCCCGGGGTCTATCCTGCCCCGCTTTGACAGCGTCTCGATCCTGGGGTGACAAGCGCGGAGAGCGCTCAGCACCGAGGCCACATCCCATCATAGCAGAGTGGTGGGCCGCGCATAACAGCAACCATCGTCCACGTCTTGAGTTAGTTACTGCACCTCATTCCTTGTCCGCCCGTTACCGGCCCGGCGCCCCCTCCTCCCCCCGGTAACGTCGCGATTCGTGTCGCCGCTGTCTGGGAGTGCTCAGGGTCAGCAGAGAAAGACTCAATAGCATATGCCTATACGGATCTGCGACGGCAGAGCGCGCACCATGCTATGGATCTGCAGACACCTGCGACGGAGAGCTACGGGTTGCTAAGCGCAACATAGGGGAACGCTGGGAATAGAATATGGTGTTGCTGTATCATTTCCCTTCCCTCCTCCGCGTCCTGCTTCTCTCTCTCCTCCTCCTCTTCTCGTCCTCCTCGTCGTCTTCATTGCACTGCAAAGTGCGCCACGCAAGGACAGCAGAATGAAGGTGGAAATCGAAAGGAGGGAGGAAGCGAGGCAGGCGGGGTCAGGCCGAAAGGACCTGTTTGTCTCCACTTCTGTTATCGAATCGTGCTCTGGGACTCTGCCCGGGGGGAAGTGGCCTCGTCGTCGCCGTCGTCGTCCTCCTCCCCTCTCCTCCTCGTACTCCCCCCCTTGCCGTCATGCTCTCACTTGCAGCGCTGCAAAGTTCTCCGCTGCACAACAACGTGCGCTGCACACGTGGGCCACGGCATCTGTTCTTCAGGGGATGATCCTCTGGATGACCATTTTACTCCACCAGTTCGGCAACGCAGTGCGTCCTTTTTGTCTGAATGATCGCGCTATGATCGAGAACCCCAAGCTGGGTGTCTGAAGTAATCCAGCAGGCTGGGAGCACTTGCAGTTGGAATGACATCCGGCACATGCGGTGGCCTGTTTCTGGATACATCTGCGGATGGCTGGCGTACGTAGCCACACGAGGGCCGAACCCTGGAAAGACATGCGGCCACACTTGTAGCCAGCCCTCGTTCAGGCTAGCCACGTCATGTGTGTACACCTTCTTGGCCAGAAGCACATGAGACAAATGCACCGTCTTGTCGGGTTAATCTACACTCAAACGAGGCAGGAACACGACGACGACGACGGGGGGAGGATCATGGGGAGGGATGAGGGAGGAGCGAAGAGGAATAAGAGGAGGAGCAAGCGAAGGATGGCGCACTGCCGTAGATCCTGTTAGGCTTGCGCGCTCGGCCGTAGCAAAGCCCTACAGGCAGTTGCTACCCGAACTGTCTTTGGCTACTCCTGGAAGCATTCTCAGACGGCGCCAGCAAGAAAGGTGACCCCCCCCGCCCTGCTAACGGCCGTTCTCGACCAAGAATGTTTAAAATGTCCTTTTCGAGGCGGATCCTGCCGTGGCGATGACAGGCCGCAAGAGGTCCCCAACCCCCAAAGAAGACGAAACACGCCAGGGTCATCCGCCGACATCTTGACCGATACTCCTTCGATCCCATGACCTCCGATGTCTTGTTCTTACTCTTCAACGTGGGCGAACCAAAACTCTGGACCACTTCCCGGTTTTTGACGGTTGACGGTCCCAGAACCTGGCGAGGGCCCCACGGCACTGGAAACGACGAAGAACCTCCGCCTTGAATTTCTCAATATGTTGACGGTCTGGCCTTGGGATCGTGTCGGCTCTCGTGCGGCCGTTCAGGATGATCCGGGGACCCCTGGAACACTCTTGTCGAGGCGCAGCTGCTGGAGGCTGAAAACCCGCCGAAGGCCGACAAAGACATCCCAAACCCGGAACCTCGAACCCGAAACTTCCCCTGTGCTCCGCCCCCTCCCCAAACGCCGCAACCGCAGTGGACGATCCCCGGCCTCGTCCTCGGGGCGGGCGAAGACCTTCTCCGCCAGGCCCCCGCGGCTGCACAGGCGGCAGGCGGCCTGCTCCACCTCGGGCGGCCAGGTGGCCGAGAAGAACAGCATCTGGCGGTCGGGCCGGATCTCGGCAGAGATCCTCGCGCGGCGCGTTGGTCTTTGATCCCCCGTGGACTGTTCAACCTTGAACGATCGCGGCGGAGGGGGTGGAGAAGGAGGAGGACGAGGAGGAGGAGGAATATGACGGGGAGCAAAAGGACGAGGAGGAGGAGGAGGAGCAGGAGGAGGAGGACGGGGCAAAGTGTTCGTCATCGGCCGATGCTGGGCCACTGGCGGCGTTCAGCCTGGAGCGCCCGCCCTGGGGCCACCGCCGCGGAACGCCCGCCACCGAACCATTTTCTCAGCAGATTTTGCTGAGCGCGTGCGTCGCCCCCTGGGGGGGGCGACGCGCATATAGTCCAAATGTGAGGGCCAACGATGGGGGGGACTGGCATAGGGGGGACGCGTCGACATGGAATCGGCGATACATCGCCGACACATCGGCGATAGGCCTCTGATAATCAATACCCATTTTCCTGGGCAGGTTGGAACTATCGGGGCCCTATCGACGACCAGTGGGCGATTAGGGGTCGATGTATCCCCCCTATGCCTATCTCCCCAAATAATAGTGAAGCCATAATAAACGGCCCCGCCCCCCACATGAAGAACTTTACACCAATGGGACCGTCAAGCGGCGCGTGAACTGCAAGCGGGAACAGCTCGACGGCCAGCCAACGGCAACGCCGCGCAATTCAATGCCAACGACACGCTGCTGCTATGCTCGCTTGCGTTTGATGAACTTGGCGTTGCCTTGCGCTGGCGCGCTGTCAATGCCGAGTGTCATTGTGGATGTCCGCGCGCGGCTCTTGGCGGCGCTGGCAAGTGCCAAGGTAAAAACCGAGGGGCGCGTCGGCTCTTGGCGGCGCTGGCAAGTGCCCGGGACGGCGCCCGGGGCCCGCCCCGCACGGGCGCGCATCGAACAATTTAGATCCACCCCAAACACACAGTTTAGGCACCAGGCGAAACAAGTTTATACCAACTCTGTATAACATCGATCTAAACTTCTCCGAAGCGAAACGTCTCGCGCGGGCGAGCCCCGAAAAGTTTATGTAATCAGAAAAAGGTGTTTACATAAACGCCCCCCAACAACAACTTTATATTGGAACAGCTGCCTCACGAGACACGCTCCCGATCTAAATTTTTCCGTTGGCGGGTTACGACGGGGTGACGGAGGCGGGGACGGATGCCCGCGGCTGGGCCAGCGACGCTGCCGTGCGAGGGACAGCGCCGCCGTCGCCTCAAACTGTATGCCGCGGCCGTGGCACGCGCGGCCCTGGGAATGCTGGCGCGGGCGCGGCCGCGTCGAATGGGCCCAGCACGTCGCCGCGCGCGCGGGTCCCCCCTGCGGCAGCTGCCAATGGCCTCGCGGACAGGGCGCCCACACTTTCGCATCTCCGCCATAAATGCAAAACGCTGAAATGTAAAATCCATAGTTGTGGGGGCTGGGATTCGACGTGTCAGGGTAGGAGGTCTATCAACCTCCGAATAGAGGCGTTCCAATCCGCGGGCCCCGTCTTTTCCTCTACATTCGGCCTCCGTGGTCCGGCATCGGGCCCCCCCGCGGGCCATCACAAGTGGATCGTGGACGAAAGCCATCCCTGGGAAAAAGAGGTCGGAACCTCCCCGGGACCGCGCCTCACAAACTCGAATCGTCGGACAGCTGGAGGGGAGGTGATAATCGGGGGCGCGCAAGCATGGATTAGCGATCCATGGATTGGCGCGCGCTCGCCAAATCCACGGATCGGGGGAGGTGCCCTCCCCAAAATGCGGCGGTGCCGCCTCGTTCGGCGGAAATCTGCGATTTCCCCTGGAAACGGGACCCGTCCCGAATCCACGCCCCCTTAATCCATGTCTGCGATCGCCTGGGATAAGGGGAGGGGTTCGCGCATCAGCTCACATCGCTGGATTCCCTGGCGCCGCGCCGACGAGGTGGCCGTGCACCAAGGCAGGTGCGTGGTGGCGGGGCCGATGCCAGCTGCACGCCTCAGATCTCGTGACCCCCTTGCTGCTCAATCCTCCTGTTTTCGTCCGACCCTAGTGGTCCTCGTCGTCTGGCGTTCGGCTCATCATTCGGGTCTCTGGCGGCTGTTCGGGACGACCCGGGCAGCCCCAGAAGGCTCACGGCCAGGCGCACCTGCTGGAGAACGTCGCGAGGCTGGAGAAGCGCCGACAATGCGAGAGGATCTGTACCCTCGAGGCCAAAAATCTCGAACCACTCCCCCCCTGTCGCTGGCGGTGTCCGCAAGGTGGTGGCGCGAGAGGGGGCGGCCTTCTCAGAAGGGCTTCTTTGAAAACAAAAGCCCCCGCCTGCGAAGGAGCACCTGGCCTTCTTAGAAGGCCCCTCCCCCTCGCCCCGCCCCCCCGGATGCGCGCCGGCGATGCCGTCCGATCCGGTCCTCGTGATGTCCTCCTCTGCGGGGCAACGGTGGGGAGGGACCAGCTCAGGGAGGGAGCATCGACCTGGAGTCGAAAATGCATCGCCGACGGATCGGCGATAGGCCCCGGACAGCGAATCCAAACGTTCCTGGGCGGCGTGGGGCTACCAAGCCCCTGTGGGGGCCGGTGCGCCTCCCCCCCCTCTGAGCTTATCACCCCCCCTAACGTTGCCCGCGATCCTCGAAGCCAAAGTCGAGCATGCGGTCGCCCTCGTCCAGCACGAAGAAGGACACGCGGCGCAGGCGGAACGCGGAGAAGTTGCACACCAGATCCAGCAGCCGCCCCGGCGTCGCCACGACGATGTGCACCCTCCTCTGGCGGGAGAAGAGGTGTCCTCCTCGTCCGCACACTCTCTGCTCTGCTGCTACCCATGTCCCCTGCCACCAGGCGAGGGAGGAGGGAGGAGAGGCGGCAGGCAGAAGACGCGACGACGACGACGGCGGCTGCCTCCGATGCCCAAACAGCGCTTGCACTACGCCACGCCGACCCTGTCTGGAGTCCACACCTCGGCCCGCTTCCCAAAGAGTGCTTGCACTCAGGCGGACCCTGTGCGGGGTCCAACGGTCGCCCTGTTTTTTTCTCAGGGCTCTCTTTGGGTCTCGTCGGGCCTAGACAATCACATTCGCGATCTGCCCAGAGGCCTCCCAAATGGGATCCGAGTAGATGAGGTCGGAGGATCGCGCCGCATCGCCGATGCATTGCGGATGCATCGGCGATGCATCGGCGACGTGTACAGCGCATCGGCGACGCCAGCGTGGATCACAAATCGGGCTCCACATCGAGCCGCATCGCCGATGCATCAGCCTTGCATCGGCGATGCGGTGCGATCCTCCGAGCCCATATGCTCGGATCCCACCTGGGAGGCCAAGAGGTGTAGCATAAACTTCCCAGGCCCTCCCGCAGCGTGACCAAAGCACGACGGGATGATTTCGGCAACTTTCGGCCTCCAAGGGCTCTCAACAAGCCCCGGGACCGTCCAATAACGATTTGGAGTCCCGAAACGGTGCGGTGACAGACCGTGCGGTGACCTCGAAATCCCCCAAGACCTCACCTCACGGTCCGTCAACGCACGGTTCTGGGGACCTCGGATACCCTAGTCGCCCGAGACGTCCTCGGAGAACGACCCGAGTCCCCAAACCGTGCGGTGATCTCGAATCTCCACCGACTCACCACACGGTGTGGTGTGACCACCCCGTTTGGGGGCCCCCGAAGCTAACCCCAGAGCGAAAGGCTGCTCCGCGGGGAGCTGCCCGGAGCCGTGGGGACCCCGCGCTGGAACCATCAGACCATCGGAGGTCCGGGGATCGGGGGAGGGCGCGTCGAGGCAACGGCGGCCTCTTTTGGAGGCTCCCGGGGGCCTCTCGGTCGCTGCTGCGCCTGGATCCGCCTCGGTCAGGGTGGACCCTCGGAGGGGTCCGGAGGGTGATATTCTGGGCGGATCTGACCTGATACTGCAAATACTGGAGGTTCTCAATTTCGGAACAAAGTATTGGGAGCATCTGGCATGCAATTTCCTAGGACTCTGGCCGATTATTGGTATAACTAGGAGGCAAAACAGGACAAGGCAGGAGGCGGCGGAGGAGGAGGAAGACCTCCGCTGTCTCAACTGGCCCTCCTCCGCAGGGGCCAGCATGACGTCAGCTTCTCCGCCGTCGGGGACGCCCGTCCCAGGGCGGCTGGGAGGCTTGTCTGCCGGCGGCGCGCACTTGTGAGGCGGCGCGAGCGGGGCGGGTTTCTGAAGAAGGCGGGGGGGACAGTTGGGCGTCGCTTAGAATGGGGGGTGGGATACATACACCCTGCGAAATGCTTAAGAAATCATGGGTTAAGAAATTCATAGTCTCAGAAATTTCATAAAACCCAGAACTTCTATCAAAATCTTGGGATTTACATTGAAAAGTTAAGAATAATCGAGACTCTGGACGAAAATTTAGGTTTTCTTAAGCATCGCCTAAGGTGTATTGGGCGGCGAAGAAAGGTGTACTGCTCGGGCCGTAAAGGCTCCCCTTTACAGCCCTAAAGGGCCCCCTTTCTGCAGCCCTCGCTGCCCCCCCGATTTCTCGTCCCCCCAATGACGCGACGCCCAACGGAGGCAGGGGGCTTCTTGGAATACCTCCCGGCTTTTGGTGAGTTAGAAGAAGGAAACAACCATTAACATAAACTTTGGCGCTCCGCGCGGATTTCTTGGATCTGCGCTTAGAGGCCCTTGAGCCCTTCTGGGCAGACCTCTGCCATCTAAGCAGACCCCCGCATTCTTATGAAGGCCGCCCCCACTCGCGCCACCTCCGCGTGCGAGCCGCCCACTTATACGTCCACGGCGGCACTAGATGGATATTAACCCTCCAAGCCCCCCTTCGGTGGTTCAAATATGGAGTCCTGAAGGATGGAGTCCTAAGGATAGGAAGGGATCCAAGGACGGGTTTACGTTGTTTAACGCAGCTCGTCCTTAGGACCCCGTCCCTCAGGACCCCATCTTTGCACCTATGACCCCTGGCAAAGGCATCCCCGATGCCGGCTGCGCCGCAAAGGGGGGGCCTGGGGCTGGCATTCCACCTCGAGCCGTTCTTGTACGATGCTGGGGCCCAGCGGCACCCCCTGGAGGCCGAAAACGGTCAACAACCCTCTGTTGCGATTTCCGTGGCAACTCATGGGAGCCTCCCGTCCGCTCTTGCTGGCTCTTGCAAATCGACGCCAACAAACGCTGGTTACCTGACGCTAGTCGACACTACTCGACGCTACTGGATGCTACATCGACGCTAGTCAACGCCTAATCGGCGCTTTCTCATCGATGACTGACTCGACGCGAGCGCACAGGAACGCACTCTGAGGATGGCATTGCGAGGACGTACGAGGCTTCCACGCGTTGATACCGACTTCGCCGTTGCTTCAGGGCACCAGGGGGTCTCGGCCCCTTCGACGCTCCCGGCGATGGCGGAAACACATCTTCAAGACCGCTCTTCGCCCGCGCTCCGCCTCTGCCGGCGCAGCTGGTCCAGCTGCTCCACCCTGCGCGTGCCGCCGTAGAGCACCGCGCAGCTGAGGCCCTCCGCGCCGGCGCCGGCCTGCGCGCTGTGGCGGGGGCCGCGCTGCGCCTGGCCCTGGCACGAGAACGGCGCCCGCGCACCGTGCCATGTCTGGACGCCCTTCCGGCCCCGCTCCAGCGCGGTAGGGGGCCTAGCTTTTCGGCTCTGAGGGCCGAAAACCTATTCACCATACCCTTCCTGGGTCGGGAGTCGACGACGCCTCGAGAGGCGCCAACGTGGTACGGTGCACACACGTCGTCCGCGGGCCTGGCCCCAGCTGGGCCTCAGCAGGCTCTCGGCCACGAGCCCGATCTGGACCACCAGCTCGCGCGTGGGCGCCAGCACCTCTTGAGGCCCCCCCCTTCTCCTGCCTCCGTCCTGCCCTCTGCCCGCCCTCCGCCAGCCCTCGCGCTGAGGACGCCTGGCCTGCATGCTCTGCCCGCCCGACCGCCCCGTGAAACAGCCCGGCGCGGTTGCTTGGGGTGGCTGGGGGCCAGGGGGGGATGGACCGAGGCCGTGGCTCCTCGCATCTTGGGCCGCCTCTACCTTCTCTTCTGCCAACTGCCGCGCTCTTCAGCAGAACCATCTCAGGGAGAGGTGCAGAGGAAGAGGAGGAGGAGGAGGAGGAGGAGGAGGAGAAAAAGGAGGAGGGGAAGTATGAGGAGGGGGGAAGGAGGAGGAGGAGGAGAACGAGGACGAGGAGGAGGAGGAGGAGGAGGAGGTTTCTGAGGAGGAGGCGAAGGAGGATACGGCTGAAGAGGTGGAGGAGGACGACGAGGAGGACGAAGAGGAGGAGGACGAGGAGGAGCAGGAGGAGGAGGAGGAGGAGGAGGAGGAGGTTTCTGAGGAGGAGGAGGAGGACGAGGAGGAGGAGGAGGAGAAGCAGCGCGAGACGACGACGACGTGAGCAGGATCCGCTGGCTGCGCCAGACCCCCCGGGGCGCCAGCGCCAGCGGGCCGTCCTGCAAGCGGCTCGGCGGCGCCTGGCCCGCCGCGTGGACAAGCGCGGGCACCAGGAAGGCCAGCGTCTTCCCGGAGCCCGTGGGGGCTATGCCGACGACGTCCTTCCCCGCCAGCGCCAGCGGCAGCACCTTCCCCTGGATGGGCTTCAACCTCTCGAAGTGGGGAGGGGCGGAAGAGGAGGAGGAGGAGGAGGAGGACGAGGAGGAGGACAACGACGAGGAGGACGAGGAGGAAAGGAGGAGGGGAGGAGGAGGAGGAGGAGGAAACCTAGGGAAGGAGAGGAGGGGGATGGTGGTGGGGGGGGGTGGGATAGGAGGGTCGAAAATAAACCTCGGGAGTTATACGGCCTTGTCCCCCCCGTTGCTAGGCCATGGTCGGCCTGGCTGGCCAATGCAGTCAAGAGGCAGCCCCCTGTCCCAAGGAGGGGGAGGAGGGAGGAAGGAGAGGGCTGATCAACGAAGAAGAGGAAGGGAGGATATGCAAGGACGGTATGCTGAGGAAAACTTGAACTGCTGACGCACTGAAGCGCCCGTGGCCAAGCGGTACCCCCGAACAAGTCCAAAGCCATTTCCAGAAGCTCATGTGTTCAGACATGAGCGCTGATTAGCTACAACAGCTCTGCATCCGAAACCCAGAGGGTATGCGGTCCTGGTCCACCCTGACCCATTTGATGGCACAACCAATAGAAACCCGTTTGAATGCATTTGAGCACGAGGTGGGACGCGGGACTATCCCGAACTTTCCCAACCTGGAATAATGGCCTGCCCCAGCCACCTCACCCCGGCCGAAAACAAGTCCCACGACAGCCCAAAAGGCGGCCAACATGGCCCAACAGAGACCCAGCAGGGCGCCCAGAGGGGCCCAATAGAGACAACTCGAATTGATATTCCGAGTTTTCCGCCCCAAAAGGGCCCCCGAGACAGCCAGCATGCGCCCCAGAAGCTCCCGAAGGCCTCGAAAAGAGGCCCCCACGAGGTCCAACAAAAAACCAAGAAGGCCCCTGGAAGGGAACAAAAGGCCACACCCGTTGACGTCATCCCTCTTATGGGGGGCGGCGGGTGGGCGTAAGCCTCTTGAGTAATCAACCCTGGAGCACTATCGATTCGCCGGGCCCGCTGGTGACAGGATCCGGGCTGCAACGCTATCGACGCCGTGGAACTATCCAGCGAATCGATCAGGTACTTCCACGTGCCACCGTTTTGGTTGTAGCCTGGGGCACCTCACTTCACGTATCGCGCCCCACGATGTGCGACGCGCAATTATTGTCGCGCCTTCGTGTCGTCGCCATGGAATTAGGGCACCCCTCCAACCCCAAACACGATTCCCAAATCGCGGCTATCCTCGCCCCCCGGGTGATTAAACTATTGCTCATACCCTTGCAACGATTGAAATATTGCATGGTATCGGCCTTTGTCTGGCCGAAGTCGGATGCGTTGCAACCCGTGCGGGCGAACATAAATCAGCCACCCAAGGTTTAAGCTCGAGTTGTCAGCTCGCGCAAGCAGCGCGCCCAAGGCGGAAGGCAAGAGCATGATGAGGATAAACGAAGAGAAACAAACCTAAAGGCGGAACGATTCGAACACGTTGCAGCACATTGAGAACGCGTGAAAACAAGGAGGGCGCAACATGACGATTCCCAACACCAAGTGTTGTTAGCAACTAGTAGATATTGTTGGGCGGACGACGCTCTTCCCAGATAGACAGCGTCCGCGGCGACGCAGACAACGAATTTTGACCCAAATCGATTGGCACAAACTGGTTGTGGTTTTCGCCGCCGCCCTTTCCGTCCCAACTTCGGCCACCCTGAGCGCGCCCAGCCACCTAGGCCCAGTCTTCCCACGGGTCCTGTTGCCGTATCGCCCGCGGGCTTTCTGGGAGTGTTCGGCCTTTCTCTGGAGGCATTTTTTCGCGGAAGGGTGACAGGCCGCTGGGCCGAGCAGGGGCCGACCGTCCCGGCGTTCTTATAGGCCCACAGCGATGCAGTGTAAGAGCCAACGAATAACCGGATAGCCAAAACAGCATTTCCAGAACGTTGAGATCGGGTGTCAAAACGAAACGACATCACCCCAACATGTTCGAATCGTAATCCTGGCGGCGACGAGCGCTCAGGCGCGTCGCGCCCCGACGATGGGTGCGACGCGCCCCCTCGCGAGCGCCGCAGCAGGGGCAAAGCCCACTGCGGCGCGGCACCGCTACCGTGGTGGACACCACCGCGGCGCGGGGCGACGTGGCAGCGCACGGGCGTGACACCCCTGAACGCAACGCCACCTTCGCACCCGACACGCGCAACACAGCGCGCCAGGTGTGGGTGTGTGGGGAAACCCAACAGGCAGCGGGCCTGCGCGCGCCTGCGGCAATTGCGAACGCCTGCGCCGCGCCGCGGCGCGCCCGCGCCCCCGACGGGCCGCGCGCGCACCTGCGATCCCCGCCTGCGCAGCGACGCCACGAGGGCGCGCGCGCGCGCCCCCCCCCCTTCCCCTCCGCGCGCGCGCCTGCCGCAAGACGCGCGCCGCGCGGGTCGCCTGCCAGCCGCGCGCGGCCTCCCGCTACCCCCCCCCCCCCAGCGGATTGTGCCCGCGAACAAGCGAGCTTGCGCGCCTACACTAACTTGCGCAAGCCATAAACAAGGTTCTTAGAACATGTGTTGGTGGGCCTCGAAGAAATCTGCTACGCCCCGCCAAATCTTCGCTGGGGGAATGCAGGTCTAGGAAGGAGGCGGTGGGAACGAAGGGGGGGCGGCAGGAGGAAACGGCGCAGGCGAACAAGGGGCAGTTAGTTTTCCACCGCAAAAAAACACTCACCGTCGCCCAAATGATCCATGAGTCCGTGGCGGCCAGCGGCCCGCGAGCGGGCACGCGCCCAATAGAGGGGAGCGGGCGGGAGACAGGGCGGAGGAGGAGGACGGGAAGGCAACTGGGCAGGAAACGCACGCGCAACGGAACAGGGAGGAAAAGGAGGAGGAAGAGGAGGAGGAGGAGGAGGAGAAGGAGGAGAAGGAGGGGGAGGAGGGGGAGGAGGGGGAGGAGGGCACCAAAAGTACGGACAATGCGGGCACGGCGGTGCCCCTCGCCTCGCAGCAACAAGAGAGAAGGAGGAGGAGGAGGAGGAGGAGGGAGGATGAGGAGGAGGAGGAGGAGGAGGAGGAGGAAGAGGAGGTTAAGGTTAAGCGCGTTGGAGGCGAGTCCGCACGACGGCCATGGACTTTCAAGGCTTCTGCGAAATTAGGAGCGCGTGCCCTCCCATCGCAGACGCCTGCCTGAGGACGAGGAGGATGAGGAGGACGAGGAGGACGACGACAAATCCGATACAGCCGCGTACGCCGACGCTTGGCGGCGCGCAGAGGGGGGTGGGGGGAGAGGGGGGAAGGCTTCTTAGAAACACCCCGTTTCTTAGAAGGCCCTGGCCGTACGTCTATGGGTAAGGCCAGCGCCTTCTAAGAAGCAGGGGTGTTTCTAAGAAGCCTTCCCCCTCCCAACCCCCCCCTCTGCGCGTGGCTGAGACGCATATCGCGCCAACAACGAGGCCGACGACGCCGACGGCGACGACATCGGTCCTCGGCCGGTACCGCCCGGGCCCTTTCGCCCCTCCGCCCCATGGAGCCTCTCGAAGCTGGACTGGCGAAGGCCTGGCGGCGGCGGCGGGGGAGGGGACGGGCAAGGGGAGGGGGGGGGGGAGGATGATAAGCTAGGTGCCCTCGCGTCATATCGGACGTCATACCCCTCCCTCCCATCCCTTTCCATGGCGTAAATCTCTGCTCTATTCGCACGATCGGATGGCGCAACATGGCATAGCATTACATGGCATAGCCTGGCATGGCATGACGTGGCGACGCCCAAAAACGGGGGGCTTCTGCGGTCCCAGAAATCAACGAACTGGCACCGAATATTCAATCACTTCTGAGGTTTTTCAGGAGGCTTTTTTCTGGATTTTGGGTCCTATTTGGAAGGACCGAAAACCATGCCGTGGCATGGCACTGGACATCATGACGCCGGCGCTGCAGTGTGAGCACGATTCGGGACGAGCGGAAGCGCGGAAATGAGGCCAACGCTGCAACTGGAGCACGACTCGGAACGACCGGTAGCCCGAAAATGTGGCCAGCGCTTCAGCGAGAGCAGCATCTTGAAAACAAATCAAGCGCGGAATTGCGGAAATGAGGGCGCGTAGCCTGACATAGCATGGCTTGGCGACGCCCAAAAGTGGGGTGGGATTCTGCGGCCCAAACATCAACGAACCGACACCGAATGTTCAATCACTTCCGAGGTTTTTTCGGGAGGCCATGTTCTTGATTTTGGGGCCTATCTGGAAGGACCGAAAACCATGCAGTGGCATGGCACTGGAAATAATGACGCCAACGCTGCAACGGGAGCACGATTCGGAACGAGCGGAAGCGCGGAAATGAGGCCAACGCTGCAGCGGGAGCACGATTCGGAATTAGCGGTAACCAGAAAATGATGCCAACGCTTCAGTGAGAACAACAGATTGAATAAAAAATCCAACCGAAAACCCAACTCCCGGGAATCCGGTGTGAAAACCGTACGCGAAGGGGGCCGGACATTTCCCGGACGCCACCAGGGGAGAGAGAAGAGTAGTATTCATATTGTTTAATTGTGGAGGAGGAGGGAGGGAGGAGGGAGGGAGGAGGGAGGAGGGAGGAGGGAGGAGTGAGGAGTGAGGAGGAGGAGGAGGAGGAGGAGGAGGAGGAGGAGGAGGAGGAGGAGGAGGAGGAGGAGGAGGGGGAGAAGGAGGAGGACGAGGAGGACGAGGAGGAGAGGAGGAAGCAGGGGAGGAGGAGGGGAGGGCGAGTAGAGGAGGGATGGAGGAGACATTTGGGGAGAGAGGCCTTATCAAGAGGCCTTCTGGAAGCCCTCAAATGGCCTCTGGGAAACTCCGAAATGGCTTTGTCTTGAAGCTCTCAAGAGGCCTGCAAGGAGCTCTTGCCCAGCCTCCTGGAAACTATCAAAAGGCCTTCTGTAAGCTCTTCGAGGCCGATTGTGAGATCTTATGAAGCATCTCGTACGCTCTCAAGAGTGCTCTTGAAGATCTTGAACGGCCTCCTGCAAGCTCCTACAGAGGCTTCTTGTAAGCTCGTGCCATGACTCTTGGAAACTTGGAAAACGCTACGTACGCTGCGGGCAATGTCAATCGTTTGTGATCCGACCGATTCCTGCTGCATGTAATCTGACCGATGCAGCAGTCTCAAACACTTCGACTCGGTCTTATTCTCAACCAAAGAGGCCTATCAGAGACCTCTGGTGGACAATCTAAGCACGGTGGAGTGATGCGGCGAAGGCCGCTGGATCGCTATCAGTGGTCTTGTCTTGTGACCGGGCGGCATCGCTTGAATAGTATGGCACTCTGTACTATCAACGCTCTTTCCCCAGATCCGTCGCCACTCGAATCACGTCGCCAGCAGCGCTGCATTGTGCCGCACTGCAGAGCCCTGCACTGCGTCACAGCACATGACGTCGTGTCTCGTCGCCCCACACCGCATGACACAAACATGTTATACACAATGCAAGCACACATCTACAGGTAAACGTATGTGCAAATATAATCAACAACTCTGAATGCTGCAATTGCTCCGTGTCTGCGGACGCCGCAGACCTAACGATTAACGAAAGGCCATGCGCAAACAATAATTCTGGCCCGACTGGAGAGCCAGACCACCTGGAAGAGACGCATGAACAATTAACAATTGGAGAAGACAACCACTTGACGATACCGTGTGAGAAGAGATATCTGGACCAGCAGATCTCGTGAAGCAAGAATGCCTGTCATAGAGCGCATTCGCCAGAGGAGCGGAGGCAATGGAATAATGTATGTGGGACCTTGGAGGCGGGAGAGCGACACTCTACAGGAGGAGACAGCAGAACTTCCCATCAAATCACAGCCTGCTCGAAGCCACGGCGGCAACACTTCTCCAAACTCGGAGAAACTTCCCGCGAAGTCGAAGGCGCCTGTAGGCATGTTCCACCAATCCCCAATCGACGCAATCCCGAATCGTCCCGCTCCTTCTCTCCACCTCCCCGATCTGTTCGATCCACCTGGTCCTTCACCCTGCAGATGAGACGGTAATCCAGTAGTGCACTCTGGCCGTCCGCACCAGCAAAACGCGGATCTCTCATGCATGCGATGCGGTTTAAGTAGCTGGGTAAACCCGCGATAGATTGACCAACAAAGGACGAACGAGCATAGGGGAACAACCAATGATATAAACATACGAACATACATTTTCGGAGATCCGCGCAGATTCCTCGGATCGGCGCTGGGGCCCCCTGGCAGCACCTCGGGAACCGCAGCTGGCACCCTCCGCGCGGCAAGGAAGGGTGTCCAACGCCGATCCAAGAAATCCGCGCGGACATCCGACAACTTATGTGTATGTCGTCGTTTCTTCTCCGAGAGCAAGCAACTTCGCACATGTCCGGCGGATACCGGTGCAGGACAACAGGCAAGGAACAATGCACTCACGATCGCCGTCCAAAGCAGGTGCCCCAATAACTTCATGCAAGAACATGTGCCATCTGCTCGTGCACGCTTGTGGCAAGCTTGTTGCACTACCTTACCCGATTGCTTCAAAAGGTCTGCGGCTCGGAGGTGGTGACACACCCACGCAATCGCTGTCATAACAAATGCGTGAACACTGGTCTCTGGATGCCTGACATAAGAGCAACTCCACTGTATCACCTCTCGCAAAACAATACATGCCATCCAGGGACGCATACCGACTGGACAGATCCGAGCCCAAACGACCAATGGCAGCCAGTGCGCCATATGTTGTCGTTACACCTGACCTTGCAGCAACTCCTCCTCCTCCTCCTCCTCCTCCTCCTCCTCCGCCTCCTCCTCTGTGATACCTGGTCGGCCTTTTTGGCGAAGCCTGGGGAGGAAGGTGTTTTTTTTTGTTCCGCGGGCGCTCCCAAGTATGATGAAGAGGTAGATGCACGTCTCACTCGCGAGCCGCGCGAGGATGAGTTGCAAAAAACTACGAGCGCTACGAAGGATGTATACGAAACAATTTCGGGGTTCTTTAGGCGTGCCAAGTTTCGCCGTACATCTCCGTCGTAGTCCATGCCTGCAGGAGTGTGGCGCATGCTATTCTGGCCGAAAGAGTTTAAGCCACACTCGCGTGCGGGCCTAGGTGCTACGGCTGAGAGCTGGGACTTGCTGGCTATTAGGCACTGTCTGGTTGCTATTCTAGTCGCTGTGCGATTTCACGAAGAAGCACCGTTGATCTGGAACTGTAGCCAGGCGTTCACTCTCAGTAAGGCTGATGGGAAAGCAGATTGTGCAGGGCTGCGACTGGTGCATAGCTTAGATCCGTTCGGGAAGGCGTTCTACAAGTATCTGTGGCGTGCTAATCCGATGCTATCGTACGAGGCCTCTAGACATTACGCGTATGATTACCTGAAGAATAGGAGGAGAGAGTAGAGCGATTCTTGTTCAGAGTTTAGTTCAAGAAGGATTACGAGAAACTGGACTAAATATCGAACGAACGAACGAAAAGTCATACGCCCTAGGCGCGTGGACTCGTGCAAACTAGCTACTCACGCAGAAATTGACGACTCTAGACTTCCATGCTTCTGCATCACTCACATCGACGTTCAACTGCGCAGCGGCCTTACCAATCTGAGCTGACCATTCGTTCCTGAGGCGGCCAATCTTCCTGACGTACTTCTGCGTGAGAGGGGTCAAGCTTCCCGGCACGAATGTTCTTTGCCTTGAAACATCATCTTCCATCGCCCTTGCCACACTGTCATATGATAACAGTTGTTGTTGAAGAAGTCGCCGGTTCAACGGCTGCTTCCCCGCCTCCTTCAGAACAGTTTCGTTGGAGATTCTCGAAAAAGAATGTGGTATGTGAAGAATCTGGCGCAAACATCTACAGTAAAAGCCGTTCAGTTGCTTGACGGCGGCTCTGTTCAACCAAGCGGAACTGAAACCGTATAGGGGTCTTCCCACAACCATTGATTCAAATACCTCGATCTTCCGCGCCCTCGTCACGGATGTGCTCTTCCAGTAGCGGTTCAACTTGCAGAAATCGCCCCAAGCGTGGCCGATTTTGCAGTGCAGCTCCTTGCCCGCGTCGCCGTCCGAGTGCAGATTCACACCAAGATACTTCATGACACTGTTGGCTGCGATGGCCTCGCCGGCTGGCGTGTGGAGGCGGTAATCCTTCCCGATTGACAGCAATTGGAATTTGGACCAATGCAAAGCCATGCCGTACTGCGCGCCAACGTACGCAGTGCTGTCCAACAGAGCTTGCAAAGCTTTTTCGTTCGATCCGATGAGCAGTGTCATCCGCATATAAGAGCACGCCCAGCCCGCCAGCACCCAATTGTTGTCTAAACTCTCCAGGCAACCGCTCTGCGGCGTCGTGCGCGATGACTGTCATCAGCATCACGAAGAGGAATGGCGCAAGTGGGCAGCCTTGTGAAATGCCTGATCTGTGCGTCCTCTCAGAAAGACCCGTGGCTTGTCCAATCACCGTGAATGTCCGGTCAGTGTAGATATGTCGGACCATCCGTAAGAATTTGCCCGGTAATCCGTAGCGCCCCAATGCCGTGATCATGGCGCCCACGTTGGTCGAGTCGGAAGCCTTTTTTCCAATCTAGAGCGAGGACGCCGACGCGACCGTTCTGCCAAGCGAGCTCTTGATCGATCCGCCTTCTGACCGCGAAAATAGCGTCCTGCGTGCTTCGTCCTGACCGGAAGCCGAACTGTGTTGTCGTCAGTCGCCGTTCTGCTCCGGCCTCCTGCAAGCGTCGCAGCAGCGCGGTCGCAAACAATTTGTAGGTGACGCAGATGAGGCTGATTGGTCTATAGTTGTCACAATCCTCGACGCTGCCCTTCTTGTAAATGGATGTATCCCGAGCAGCGTGCCAGTCAGCAGGGGTCTCCTCCGCCAGCCAGCACGCGTTGCAGAGTTCCGTAAGCCATGCGGGGCCTTCCTCCGTGTCCGTCACGCACTGCCAGAACTCCCCGGGGATGTCATCGGGCCCGCGACGACGCGACGAATGCGTTCCACAGGGTATCTCATGAGATGCTGATGATGCTCATACGCCTGCACGCGGACGAATTTGCGACGGAGCTTTCTGCACAACGCGCGAGACACGGACATCTGAGTCTCGAGTGTGTCGGCGGGACATTAGAAATGGGGATTGGGTCTGGTACTCTACCTGGTGGCTCGATAGCGTGCCTGTGGTTTTGTGTCTTTATCATTGGGTCGAGGACGGAGCTGTGTGTGCTGAGTGTCCTGGGCTTAGCGTGTCGGTTCCATGGTTGAAGCACTGTCTGACTGACGGCGCGAACGATCGTGTCCGCCTCTGTGTTTGGTCGCAGCAGCCGATCGATGTGTCTTTGACTGCGTTCGCTGGCGATCTGGCTAAGTCTCAGCTTGTGCGCTCGCTCGAAGGTCATATCAGGCTTAACAAAACTAACACTGAACATCTCACGGACAGAGTAAGTATCGCCAACGTTCAGGCCAACACGAGCAAGCAGGAATGTTTAGTGCATCTAGGAGGTAGAGGTGCTACTGCAGCACGACGCCGTCTTTACGGAGGAAGGTATTTGGAAGAGAAGGGCATTTGAAGACTGAGGGGTGAGGAGTGAGATTGCTGGCATTGTGGCGCGTGCTTGCAGGCATCTTGGCCCGTATCTCCCGTCTGACGGCAGCCAAGCATCAGAAATCCCTCGACGTGTGAAGAAAGCTGGACAAGGCTACCATCCTTGACAAGGTTTCTGGCAATATTGTTCAAATAGGCGTTGGAAGAGTATTGTGTTCCGTTCTGTTGTCGAGGGAGCGCTGATGTCTGGCTTGGTTGCTTCTGTCTTGCGTAGTGAGAGCTTGTATAAGCTGGACGGTGCGCCGGCGGCTATGTCACGCAGATTATTGAGGGGGAAGGCTAGTGGTAAGCAGCAAGAGGAGGAGGAGGAGGAGGAGGTACAGTACTGTGCTATGGCTAATAAGAAGGTCCTCACAGAGCTGAGGCTTGTGCCTGTTTCTCTCGCCCTGCGTGTGCAGAGATTGAGGTGGATGCAGGACGTTGCGAGGCGTCCGCTCCGACACCTTCAAGTACTGGGGGCGATGTTCGGGGAGGGTTACTGTCAAGACACAGAGTACAGGTGTGTGGATAGGGAGGGATATTGTATAGGGCCGCTGCGTTCCTGGTGGACTCAGTTTCTTGCTGATCTTGCTGATCATGTTCGAATGGGCGAGTGCCCACAGCCCGCTGAGCAAATACGCGTGCGACCTGTTGCGATTTTTTTTGCGACGAAGAAATACGACACGCTTTCCTCCACAAAGATCCTCTTGTTCTGGCTGGTGAATACCTAAGTCAACAGATACCTCCCTCCGTGTCCCTTGGGGCTTCCCCTCCCTCCCCTCCGCCGCCGCCTCCTCCCCCTCCCCCTGGTTTCGGATGTGGTCTCAGCCTGGGGGAGGGGGAAGGTATCTGTAGTGAAGGTATCTGTAGTGCTGAATTCCCTACTAGGCGTCAGCTACTGCTTCATCAAGCAAGCTCTCATCTTCCTAACCATGGGTTTCGGAAACTTGCTCGGGTTGTTACTGCTCTATTGCGTGTATCGTATCTTGAGTGGGAATATGTATTCTACAAAAAGTATCGCTAGTCAACATCTGCGTCGTAGTCAGGTCAACAAGGAATGCCCCAAGTCTAGAGGTTCTGCTATGGTTTTTGATCACGTGGTTCCGCCCCCCTACGTGTGTTTGTTGTGGGAGATGTCGTTCAGTAGCTATTCAGAGGCTCAGTGGCACCTACGGCAGAACGTTCCATTGGATGATCAGATTTTGGAGTTCTAAGCATGCCTAGCCGAAGTGGGCCGCGGTGTTCGGTCAAGTCAGTGAGAAGCCTCCCGCTGCTGCTGCTGTTCCAGGTATTGAGGCTCGGTTGCGTGGACGTCGGCGACGGCACCTCAGAGTTGAAAGTCGTCCTCGCTCTCATGCTCGTCCTCAATTCCCAGAGGTACCGCCTTTTGGCGGCCTGCACCACACAATTCACTATCAAGGGCGCCATCTTTCAGGAGATGAAGGCAACGTATCCGCGTCAAGGTCAGAAGAGACGTGGGCTGGTGCACTCGACAGCTTCATGTTCAGGCGTCACAGTGAGGCCGCACAGGAGCAACAGGTAGTGTTTCGTAAGGTGTTTGACAATTTGTCGCTGGCAGACTGCAGTCCCAATTCCTAGCTTATTGTTTTGGGTCCGAGGTGCAAGCTACCGTGTGCTCGTAGGGCAGGGGTTGGCTGCTAGATGCGTGACAGTTTATTTCTCAGGCCATCCCGGTTTGGTGAGAGTCTGGAGATGCTTTTGCGCTGCGCAGCAGCCTCGGAGAGTGCGCGGCCGTGCGCCGACGTCTGTCGAAGGGCACCGTCGCTGGCGCCCTCCAGTCGTGGAGTGCCGAGTGCTTGGTTTGAGGGGGGAACCCCAAACTTCTCCCCAGTCCATCCGACCTTTGGGCTCAGCGGAGCGATACCGACACCTCCTCCTCCTCCTCCTCCGCGTACCCCCTCCCCCACAAGAATAGCATTACTTTTGAAGTCGTCAGTGACAGACTTCCTCCTGCAGAATCCGACGGCAGAAAAGACGACGTCGACTTGCTGTACACGTGTACGCCCGTCCACAAAACACGCGTGGTATTTCGACACGCTTGGACACACATCAAAGAATAAAAAGAGGAGTGGGATGATAGGGGGCCCAATTGCCAGGTCGAGGAGAATGCGATGGTCCCACAGGGGGCGGATCGGGGGTGGCGATGATCCACGGACGAAAAATTGTGCTACATAAACTTGTCCGCGATCGGGGCCGCCCGTCCAAGGGCGGCTGGAAACGTTGTAGCGGCGGCACGTGATGATATAAACCTTGCAACCTTCCTGGTGCAAGAACGACCCATGGCCAGAAAGGTGTATCTTGCTCGGCTCTTCGTCCGGACATTCATGAGAACGGTCTCGAAGGGGGGAGCTCACCTGGCCTGCCCCCTCAAGAACGCGCCGGCGAGCGACGCGCAAAACTCATCGCCCTTGGCATGATCAATCTGCATCGCCTTGATAAATCGAATCGACTCGGAATGTGCGTCGGACCGGCCTGCATCGGCACGGAGAAACAATCGAATCAAATAGGCCGCGCCAAGATGCACCACATCGCCGTGCAAACATAGGGCCGCATCGGATCGCCAATATCGTAACCAATTGAAAGGGACAAGGTCGATATCAGACAGGAACGAATGGAACGGCATAGGCCCTGGACTCTGCTCTTTCTGTCATGTTCGCAAAGCCTGGGGCCTTTCGTGGGTCAGCGTTCTCAACACCGTTCAAGAATGTGCAGGGGGTCCTCAGACGCCAGGACCCGCCTGGGTAGACACGGTCTTCCTTTTCTTCATCCTCCGGCCTCCTCCTCCCCCCTCCTCCAATCTCCTCCTCCTCCTCCTCCCTTACTCCTCCTCCCCACCCGACCCGGGAAACGAACAAATACCGACACCCTACTCCCCGGACCTCCCGGGCTGTGCTCTGACCAGTTGAGGCGACTGAGGACGAGAGCCTCCCAGGAGGCCCAGCAAAGCGAAACCGCGGGACGGGTGGCGATATCTAGGGGGCAAACAAACCTACCTCGCTTTTGACCACCCTCGCTTCCAAGAGATACCAAGCGATGCCAAACTACGGCCTGTACTGGTCAGGCCGCTTGACGAGGAGGCGCGTGGCATGACTTGGTTTTGCCTGGAAGCGAAAGCGGGGTAGGTGATTCACGCTGTGAATATCGGCACACTGCCCTCGTCCGACCCGCCTCCTCCTCCTCCCGCTCGCGATCAGCATCGTGCCTTGGAGCGGGGGGGGAGGGCGCGCCTGCGGCAGCGGTCTGCGCGGGCCTGACAGGAGGGGGAGCGTCGGAAGGCTCGGCTTCGGCAGCGCAAAAACGGGGGGAGGGAGGGGGTGGAGGAAGAGGAAGAGAATACAGGAGGAGGAGGAGGAGGACGACGAGGAGGAGGAGGAGCTAGTGCACGGATTCTGTCCGCTCCTTTAGACCTCTGGCCGCGGCGGGCTCGTGTGTGCCTGCCGGATGCCAGAAGGTGGTGCTCGGACCGCCAAACCCCAAAGCCCGGGAGTCCTCCTTGGCGACGGAGATGGAGACCCACTCGAGTGCTCCCGGGCCGAGCCAGAAGAGGAGGTAGGAAGAGGACGAGGTACAGTCACTGCGTATAGTAAGGACGCACGAAAACAAGGGACTTGGAAGGCCATGTCGATGCCTTTCAAGCGGGGCGCGGCCAGCGAAAGTGGCATGCAAGGGTAACCTTGGAGCATCGCTCATGCTTACCCCCCGCGTTGACCGCAGGACGACGAAAAGGACACTTGAGCGACGGGTGAAAATGGGCCTTGCGAAAGATGACATAGCGACCTTCCGCCGCGGCTTACGCGGGCCGCCTGCGCGGCACGCTACGTAGCGAGGGCGCTGACGCGCGACCTTACGCGGGCAACTTGCGCGCCAATGTTGGCGCAGACGACCTGTTTCCGTGGACGGGGCAAGGTGTGACAGGAGGCGTCAGCCTCTCAAGACGGCTCAAGGAAATCTCATTTCACCATACCCTCATGCACATCATGCCATACGGACCCCCAAGGACCCCCGCAAGCCCGCAGGGGGCTTCCAAGACCGTCCGACCCCACACGGAAAGCCAAACACACGTGAAACGATCTGTGCGCACTCTTGTCAAGCCATCTCTCCGGACACTCACTGATTGTAAACAACATCTGCGTGCGAACTTCCTTCTGGGGGCCCGCTGTGACCCCCACTATATGGCGCAGGTGCCGCCGTGGCTTCTGCAGACTGCACGGGGCGTAGCGACAAGGGCGACACCTGCGCGCGGACAACAATTTGCTCGGCGCGCGGGAACGGCATGTGCCAAAGGGGCACCATGAAGTGCGCAAACCGCAAGGGCCACATGATCTAAATGGTTCATATCCCAGCATGGGCCGCATGGGATGGAACGGGGCCGCAGGACCCCCCTGGAAACCGGCTCCCGTTGCAAGTCGGCCCCGCGCCAAGGCGAGACCTAGACGACCAGATCAACCGGCCAACAAGATCCCCATATGCGCAGATCATTTTTCTGCACGGCCCTCTGTGAGTGTCTGAGTGAGAGCGTATTAGCCTGTGACGACTGGGCGCTCCCTAGCAGCTTCTACCTGGGGTCCCCGGATCGCATGCATGCTACATCGCAATGGTCATAGGATTCTAAAAGAAAAGGCCCATGGGTGCTAAAACCAGCGTGTCTCTTGAGACGTCGCCACCATCTGGCTGCGAGCGGGCAGATGTAACATCACCTGGCGGTTTTCCCATTAGCGTGCCCCACTGCTGCGTGTGGAATCTATGTGAATGTGTGGTCTGAGCCTGCTGGGCCCCACTGCAAGTGAGTCTGAGTGTGAGGTTGGGATGCGAGTGAGTCCGAGCATGATTAGCAAGTCTCAGTATGACTGCGTCTGAATGTCTGTGGGACTGAATGCGTGCAGCTCCAGTGCGGGTAATATGAGCATGGGTAAATATGAGTATGAATGAGCAGTGTGTGCATGTCTTGTGAGAATATCTAGGCTGAGTCTGCGCCGAGCTGACTGCGAGCGCTGGGAGGCAAGCTGACTCTGGGCGCGAGCGGGCAAGTGCCCCCCTTGGCAGCTCGCCCCTGGTAATTGTCACGCCTGCTATATCGCGGTGATCCTGCGGCCCTCATACGAGGCGGCTGTGATCCGCAAGGCGAGCACACCGCCGAAGACATCCCCACGGCATCTGCGCGAAGTGGCACGTGTCGTACACCCCAGCGGATGTCCTCGGGGTGCTTACGTGCCACGCCTGCCAGGTCGCGGCGATCGTGCGGCTCCCAAACGTGAGGGGTCTTGCCCACGAAGCGGCGAAACCCGATTGAGACATCCCAGTGATGCGAGCGCGAACGGGCACGTGCGCTACTCCCTGGCGGCTCTTCCTTTGGGGTGGTCAAATGCCACGCCTGCTTCTTGTCGCGGTGACCACGCGGCTCTCGCAGGAACGGATTGTGTCTCGCACAACGGGCCGCACACCATCGTCCGGGCGCGAACGGGCAAGTGTTTGGCTCCCTGACGGATCCCAGGTGGCACCCTTGCTACATTGCGGTGGCCATGCATCTTTCAACATGGAAGGGTTCGTTTTGCAACACGGCCAAGAAAACCTGGAACGCGCCCACAATGACACCACGAACGGTCACGTTTTCGACCCCCCGGCGGGTGGTCCTCGGGGCGCCGAGGTGCTACGGCTTCGCGCGTCTGTCAGAACAGCAGGGTGTGTCCCGCAAAACGACCACTCCCTGGCGGCAGCTCTTCAGGGTACCCAACTGCTACGCTTGCACGGTGAGCCTAAGCTCGCGCATGAGTGCATCAAGGCAAAATTGGTCTCTGCCAGAATGTGTCTGGGTGCGAGTGGCCCCGAATGACTCTGATTGTGTGCGAATCTGGTGTGGGTAAGTCTACGTCGGGTGTGAGCGAATCTAAATGCCAATGGGTATTCACGCGAATGAGTCTGAATGTCAACGAATCTGGGTGTCCATGAACTTACCATGCCTGTGAAGTGTGAGTGAGGAATGCGAGAATGAAGGAGGCGGGAGGCCAGGATTCGGATGCGTCAAATATACAATATTTCACACGAATTTCGCTCTGGGGGAGGAAAGACGTGCGTCCTGCAATGCTGCAACGGGTTCGGCTGCGCGGGGCGGGGGGAGGGCGATTACGACGGCAGCGGCTGGGGCTGAAGGGACTGGCGGGGGGGACGAACTAGGAGGACGAGCCAGACGTAGGGGAACGAAACATGGCATAAACATAAACTCGGAGGTCTGCGCGGATGTATCGGATCCGCGCTGGACCCCCCTGGCGGCGCCTCCGGCGCCGCCCCTGGAGCGCTCCGCGCGCAAGGGAGGGGGGTTCAGCGCCGATCCGAAAAATCCGCGCGGACCTCCTGGTTTTATGTTTATGCCATTTTCGCTCCCTTACGACCCGGTCATCCAACAAGACCTCCACGCAGTCAAACACCCCAACAACCAACCCGACCAACCAAACGCCACGGCGCTGTCGCGTGAGACTTCCTCGCTTCGCGGGCGCCATGACCAGGGGGCGAGGGCGCGCAGACGGGGCGGGGCTGATGAGGGGGGAGGGCGGGCACGGGGAGAATCAAGGAGGAATCACAAGAAATGTCCTGGCCCAATCTGCTGGAGCATCATTGCGATTGCCTTTCGTCAAACTTGCGTTTGATTTGCCATGTCGTCCAGCGCCCCCATCTGACCCCAAAAAGCCGGTTTCGGCTGAGACATCCTCACGATTTGCTCTTAAACTGACCGCGGCGTGCAAATTAATCTGGCGGTGTGCTGCCCGCGCCGAAACGAGAACGCCTTTCGACAGACTTTCGGCCATTGTACGGAAGTCCGGCTGGACTAGGACAGGACAGGGACAATATCGAACCAGGATACATCGGGGAACCTCGGAGATCCAACTGTTCTGGAGAATGCATCAAGCTCCGCTGCCGTTCCAGAGCGTTCCGGCACGTTCTGAGCATGTTCCCGAACGCGCTGGAACGATTTACGTATCCTCATCCCCGGCCTGCAGGAGCTATCCGACGCGAAATCGACGCTAGTCGACGCTACATCGACTATAATCAACACTAAATCGGCGCGCTCTCATTGATCACGAGACGCCATCGCACGCGGATGCACTCTAAGCACGAGATGTCGAGGACATGCAAGGCTCCTGACAAGCAACAATGTTTTCGGGACATGGCCCCGATGCGTTAAAACAAATCAATATCAACCAGAAATGTTCTCAGAACGTTCCGTGCAAACCACCAAAGGTTCTTAGAACATGCTCTGGTGGGCCTATAAGCGAGCTCGCCAAAGCTTGAGTTTCCCCAATCAGTGCTTGTACTGAATGGGTCCTAGCGGAAATTGAAAATGTCCCGCCGACTTCGGTGGCTGGCTGGGTTCCCCGGTTCCCGGTTCAGGGTTCCCGGGTTCCCGGTTATTGGCTCCGGGCCGATTTCGGTGGGTTCCGGGCTCCCGGGTTCCCAGTCGATCTCCTTATCGATCACACAACCCACTGATTGGGGTTGTTATCTGGTGCGATTGGCAGAAGAGTCGCCAGGCCCTTCGGCGCTCTCCCTCGGCGGCCTGCACCCAGCGGCTCCGCCGTCCTCCAAGAAATTCTTGCGCACAGGGCGCGCTGCGCTGACCAGCCGGAGCGCCGCCCGGCCCAGGAGCTGCCTGCGGCGGGGGGGCTGCTGCGGAGCTGTAAGGTCAGTGTCTCGCTGCCCTGGGGCTCTTGACGGGCGAACAACACACACCCATACCCATAGGGAGGTCGGAGGGGGGAGGACTGGCTATGGTTATGGGTGCAGTTGTTGGACCCATGGGGGACCCCCATCCGACAACACACACCCATAGCCCCGTCCGTCCCCCCTATGGGTATGGGTGTGTGCTGTTCGTGCGTCAACTTTGCGGAGCTCTTGCTTGCTAGAACATCTGACACGTGTGCGGAGCTGCACCGTCAATGCCGCGCTTATTCCTGAGGCGTTGCTGCGTTCCTGCTCTGAGCCCGCGCCGTTTCAAGCGGCGAAGGGCTTGAGAAAATCATCCAACCAATGATCGGATGGGGTATCCGCGACAGCGCTTGGGTCTAGGATGCCTGACATGTGGGCTCTGCACGAGCGGCGAAAATATCCACATCTGCGCCCTCACGGTCTGGACTCCGGGGCGCGATCCGGCGGATACGCGGTCGCACGGATACATTCCGCGTGGGGTATCCACGAAAAAACGCCGTGTATCCGCGCGGTGGCGGCCCAGGGGCCTGGCCCGCGAGGACATGGATACGGATTTATTTTTTGGCCCATGAGCTCACCCCGCCCCCGAGACCATGAATCCAGCAGGGAACGAAGAAATATAGCATGTGGCTGAGTCGGGGGGAGGGGACCGTGAACGCCCATGCGGAGGGTGGAGGAGAGCAAATCTCGAGGATCGAGGTCTTCGGGTGCTCTCGACAATCCCCAGATGCTCTGCTAACCTCGTCATGCTCTTCAGCAGCTGTGCCTCGCCGAGAGTGTGGCCCAGCGATGCCCAACCATCTTGTGGTGGTGGATCCACATGTTGAATCAGCAGCGCCCCACGTCATTCCTCCCCCCCTCGCCCCACTATCCCCCTCACTTGTGTTGATCGGCAACATCCTCCGCGTCGTTATCAGTCTCCTCATCATGGTCACCACCTTCCTCATCGTCACTATCGTCAAGATCCAGATCACTGTTTCGCTACAACAATCACGCGTTTGGTGGCTCCATGGAGAACTGCAGCGAAGGCCCAATGGCTGCGTTCGCCTGTTGTCTCGGGCCACTGTGGGCACACCTCTTACGTACACGTTTCGTGGCCACATAGGGATCTCCACCGAAAGTCCCATCGGCTGCGTTCGACTGCCGCCTAGGTCCCATGTCAGCACATCCCTCACACGCTTCGTGGTCCCATAGGGAGCTACCTCTACCGAAAGCCCCAACGGGCTGCCTTCGCATGCCCTCTTGGATCCATCTGGGCACACCCTCACACGACTCGGTGCCACATAAAGGAGTTCCACCGAAGGCCCCAGCGGCTGTGTTCGCATGTCGCCTCGGGTCCCTGTCGGCGTACACCCCTTACACTTTAAATGATCCCATCGGGGGATCCCCCTCACACGTTTCGTGGCCCCATAGGGAGCTCCACCGAAGGACCCAGGGCTGCATTTGCATGCCGTCTCGGGCGCATTTCGGTTCAAGCCTCACACGATTCGTGGCCCCATGGGGGGGCTCCCCATCACATGCTTCGTGGACCCATAAGGAAGCTCCACCGAAGGCCCCAATGGCTGCGTTCGCATGTTGTCTCGGGTCCATGCTGGCAAGACCCTCACACACTTCGTGGCCCAATAGGGAGCTCCACCGAAGGAACACGTGGCTGCGTTCGCATGCCATCTCGGGCCGATTTAGGGCACACCCCTCACACGATTCGGTGTCCCATAAAGGAACTCCAACGAAAGCCACGCCCGCTGCGTTCGCATGCCGTGTCGGGCGCTTGTCGGCGTACACCCCTCCCACTTTTCATGGCCCCATACGGGGCTCCTCCTCACAAGCTTCGTGGCTCCATAGGGAGCTCCACCGAAGGCCCCAACGGCTGCGTTCGCTTGCCGCCTCGGGTCCGTCGGCGTACACCCCTTACACTTTCCATGGTAGCCCCACAAGGAGCTCCACCGAAGGTCCCAGGGATGCGTTCGCATGCCGTCTCGGGCGCATGTCGATTCACCCCTCAGACGAATCATGTGAGGGAGAACCTCCTAGTAGGAGGCTCCCACTCACATGACTCGTGGCCCCGAAGGGAACTGCAGCGAAGGCACCAATGGCTGCGTTTGCATGCCGTCTCGGGTCCATGTCGGCATAGCCTCACACGCTTCGTGGCCCCATAGGGAGCTCCACCTAAGGAACAAGTGGCTGCGTTCGCATGTCGTCTCGGGTGCACTTCGGCATATCCCTCACACGATTCGTGGCCCCATGGGGGGCTCCCCATCACATGCTTCGTGGACCCATCAAGAAACTCCACCGAAAATCCCATCGGCTGCGTTCGCATGTTGTCTGGGATCCATGCCGGAACAGCCCTCACACACTTCGTGGCCCCACAGGGAGCTCCCCCGAAGGAACCAATGGCTGCGTTCTCATGCCCTCTCGGGCCTATTGACTCGGTGCCCCATAAGGGAGCTCCACCGGAAGCCCCAGCGGCTGCGTTCGCATGCCGTGTCGGGCGCCCGTTGGCGCTCACCCCTCCCACTTTTCATGGCACCACGCGGGGCTCCCTCTCACATGCTCTGTGGCTCCATCGGGAACTCCACCGAAGGGCCTGATGACTGCATGCGCATGCCGTCTCGGGCTCATTTCGACACACTCCTCAGAAGTTTCGTGGCCAAATGAAAGCTCCACCGAAGGCCCCAATTCCGATTCGGCCCATGGGGGCCTCCATCGTGAATGGCGAACTATCCTTGTGGTCTTCTGAATGACAAGCGCCGACATGGGAAACCCACCGTTGTGTCAATGTTCAAGGAGTGCCATGCCTGCGGAAAGAAACCAAGAAGTAACAAACTGACGGACTCCCACTGGCGGCGTGTCATTGATACTCATCTGCGCTCCCGGATTCGGCTGTGCCCGTCGCAAACCGCTGCCAACATTGTGATAACCTCCGCTTTGATCACCGCTCGACGAAGGCCAGCACCGATATCCACCTTCGCCTCTGTGGCCGACTCGCCCAGGCAGGCCACGGGCGGGCCCCTATCGTTGGGGATCTATCCCGGGTGCCTCGAGCCGAGGCTGACTGTGGCCGACTCGGAATCTTTTGTGACTGTTGCCGGCCGAAGTCGATCGCAGCACCCGCAGCAGCACTGCCGTTGGCCGCTCCGCGAGTTTCTCAAAATCTCGCTTCGCTTCGTGCCGATGATGGCGGGATGCGGCTCGGCAGCGCAGCGTTGACCGGCACACTAGCGGCGCACTAGATGGGCCACTTAGGTCCAAAACCCGAGCCTGCACAGCGCGAGCCAGCGCAAGCCCGCCAGCATAGACTGTCGTCGACGTGGCCAAACTCGACGTCTGACGGGAGTTGCTCCTTCATAGAGAATACATCTAGCATCCCTCGGCTAGGACATCGATTCCAGGCGCGCCCGAGACAGACAACTCGGGCAGGATGCCCAACAGCAAGTGCCGTCGAAAACCCACAGCGTCCGCTGCTGGGAAGGCCAATGGTCCCAGATGGACAATGCCCGGGGGGCGGCACCAACAGCGAATCCTGCTCAGAATGGGCAAGCCACTGCCACTCTTCGTCCACATCCTTTCCGCCCCACTTTCAATCGCAGCGATTTGATGGCGATTCCTTGACCGGAAGGGGTTTCAATAACTCCCCCAATAATGGAATTTGCTGCGCGGGTTTATTGACGGATTGGGACCCCAACAATGCTGGGACAAAAAATGATTCCCCGCTGCGGCCACCACTCAGGCCTCTGCTGTCAGCATTGTCGCCGCCGGCGACGCCGACGAAGACGACTGCGACGAGGACGCCGACGACGAGGACGACGAAGACGACGCGCCGCCTCGATTGGAGATCTATCAAGTTATCCTTCACTCATTGGAGCAACTCTAGACTCTTGCTGTGCAGGGTCGCCAAGGAGGTGTGGGAGAAACAATCACCCAACAATATTCAGCACGGCGATAAGCAGCGGGAAACTACATGCTGGGCGCCGACGGCGCCGATGAAGACGAATGCGACGAGGACGCCGGCAACGAAGACGACACCGTCCCTTACTGCTCCTACTGCTCCTGCTGCGTGGCTAAGGTTCCTTGATACACCATCTGGTGCTACTACTGGGGCCAATCTTCCAACGACTACCACCACCACCACTACGACTTCAACTACGACTACGATGTCTACGTGTACTGCGACTACGACTGCGACTACAACAGCAACTACTATTACTACTACTACTACTACTACTACTGCTACTACTACTACTACTACTACTACTACTACTACTTCTACGACTACTACTACTACTACTACTACTACTACTACTACTACTAGTACGCCTACTACTCTGCCACCACGACTACTACTTCTACCATTATTAAAATTACTCCTACGACTACGACCACCCACTCTACGATTACGACTACTACTACTACTACTACTACTACTGCTACTACTACTACTACTACTACTAATACGGCGACTATTTCTAGTACTACCACTACTACTACTACTACTATTACTACTACTACTACTACGACTTCGACGCTTACTACTACTGCTACTGCTTGTACTACTTCTACTGCTACTGCTACTGCTACTGCTACTGCTACTGCTACTACTACTACTACTACTACTACGACTGCTACTACTACTACTACTACTACTACAACTACTACTACAATTACTACACCTACTACCGCAAGGAAGAGGACGACGACAACCACTACTGCTACTACTAGTACTACGAGGGCAGAGGCGACGACGTCTACCACTACTACTACTGCTACTACTACGACGACTACTACTACTACTACTATTACTATTACTACTATTACTACTGCTACTACTACTACTACTACTACGACTACTACGACTACTACGTCGACTACTACTACTACTACTACGACGACTACTACTACTACTGCTCCTACCACTACCACTACCACTACTACTATCACTACTACTACTACTGCCACTACGACAAGTATGACTATTACTACCGAAACTATTACTAATACGACGACTACTACTACTACTACTTTTCCTTTTACGTTTACTTTTACTTTTACTTTTACTTTTACTACTACTACTACTACTACTACTACTACCACTACTACACTACGATTACTACGGTTACTACCACTACGACTACGACTACCACTACTGCGGCTTCTACGACGACTACTACTACTACTACTACTACTACTACTACTTCAACTGCTGCTGTTATTACTACTGGTACGAACACTAAAACTGCCACTACTGTCACGACCACGCAAACTACTGCTACTACTTCGGCTACGACTACGTCTACGACTGCAACTACCAATGCTACTACTACTGCTACTACTACTACTAATACTACTACTACCACTACGATTACTACTACTATCACTGATAGTATGGCGTATTCCTACTACAA
>CAUYUJ010018170.1:151960-281960 GCA_963575745.1 Prorocentrum cordatum | reverse complement strand
GATCGCCACAATTATGTTCATGCTGAAGTGGAGGGTGAAGCGGTAAACGAGGGACATGGCAAGTCAAGGTGGCAATCTACTACCCTCTGGAGCCTCCACAGCGACCAGTGATGAAATGGGCCTGGAGTCCAACGTCGGGCACCAGGTCCGCACAAGGGGCCCCACGAAAGGCCCCCAGCCCCAAGACGCACTAAGTTGTGTTGTGTAATTATGTCTGGTACTGGTCGTTACCAAGGGTGGGGGTAACGATTGGTAATGTTTGGACGGGGTAGGGCACGTCGGGACGGGGGTGCGCTCCGATCGCCGTAGTACGCGCGCAGGCACCAACATGTGGTGGGTGTTCAGGCCCCACACACACAAACACACACACACACAAATACACACACACACGCGCACACACAAGCACGCACGCACGCACACGCACGCACGCAAGCACGTGCGCACACACACACACACACACACACACACACACACACACACACACACACACACACACACACACACACACACACACACACACACACACGCACACGCACACGCACACGCACACGCACACGCACACACACACACACACACGCGCGCACACACACACACGTACAATCGTGAC
Source organism: Prorocentrum cordatum (assembly GCA_963575745.1). NCBI lineage: Eukaryota > Dinophyceae > Prorocentrales > Prorocentraceae > Prorocentrum > Prorocentrum cordatum. The sequence continues at coordinate 281,353 of CAUYUJ010018170.1, read as the reverse complement.
CGTCCACACACACACGTACAATCGTGACCGTCACGCGGGGGAAAGGGGAGATTCGGCCAGGGCCAGAGGATGAAAAACAACAATCTTCTTGAGAGCTCCCTGAAGCATCATAAACACCTTTGAAGTCTTCTAAATGCCCCTTTCATGGAGCCTGCTCCCTGAAGCCACTGGGTGCCCCTTGGAAACTCCTGCATGCTCCCCAGAAGGTCCTGGAGGCCCATTGGAGACCTTTGAAAACTGCTGGAAGCAGCAGGGCATCCTGGAAGCTCATGGGAACAAATTCTAAACCGCCCGCTAATTCCCTGGAGTTCACGCGAAGCTCTGAAAGTCCCCAGAAAGGTCCACTGCAAACCCCAATTCTTCCACTGGGGGGCCTCATGGAGGACCCCATTGACCTGAACCTCTTCTCCCCATGCAGCACCAGGTCCCTATAACCTCTGAAGCCCGTCATGTAGGAGGAGGAGGAGGAGGAGGAGGAGGAGGAGGAGGAGGAGGAGGAGGAGGATACATGGGGGCAGGGAGGAGGGCGGGGGGCATCGAGGGGGGGGAGGATGGCGGAGGGGTGGAGGAGGGGAGAAGGGGCGGAGGAGGGGGAAAGGATGGAGGAGGAGCAAAATACTCCTTTCTCAACCACTGCCTCCCGCCGTCCGCCCCTGACCCAAACCGTTCTCTTGGCCACACGGGTCGAAGGTGCCGCCTCTGCCTCGGGTCACCCCAGACTTCGCTCGCCGAACCAGGCTCATCTATCAGGGGGGCGTAAGACCCGGGTACAGGGGACTCGGAAATCCCCGACGAGGTCGTCAAAAAAATGACGAGGCCGAGCCTGCATTTTGACGAGGCCTCCCGCTGCAGACATCCCACGAAACTCCTACTCGTCAAAATCCGAGTCGCGGTCGTCAAAAAACGATGGCGAACCCGAGTCCTGGCAAACCAGGGTCTTACGCTCCCCCGAATCTGGGGGAGCTGCGCTCCTCTCTTCCCTGGGGGATCCCAGTGCGCAAGCGGGGCAGGCTGCGGAGGACACAAGAGAGGCCACGAGTCTCTTCCGGGGGCAGTTTGTACTCCAGACTTGCATAACTGGGACGTGAAACTCGAAAGGGCAGGACACGAGGGCACTCTTGAGTTTCCAGGGACGGCCTATGGAAATCAGACCCAGCTGTGTCGACGACCTCTCGGGAGCTTGGGCACGCTAACGTGGATGACGCATGCGTGGATCTGGCGCGTGGGCGCCAGATCCAAAGATCGGGGGAGGTGGCTCGAGGAACGGTGCCGAAGCCGGTGGCTCCCCACAGCGGCGGCCGACCAACTGAACCCCCCATTCCCCACGCCATGGCCCCCCACCTCCCCAGCGTGCTGCTGGAGCTGTGCGATGGGGTGAGGGGGAACGATAAGGGGGGCTACCTCAGGGGGGGGGGTGGACGTTGACGTGGAATCGGCGATGCATTGCAGTTGTTACTAAAGGGTGCGCCAGGGTTTCGACTGGTGTCCTGTTGGTGGGCGCCCGTGGGCGTCACGCGCAGGGGGGCTACGCCGAGGTCTCGCCTGATGCCCGCCCTTGGGCGCCCAGCGCTGGAGGGGTACGCCGAGGTTTCGCCTGGTGCCCGTCCGTGGGCGCATCGTGGGTGGGCGCCTGGTGGGCGCCACATATCTTGAATCGCAGAGCTCACACCACATCAGCCACCGTGCCGCTGGGCACGGAGTGGGCGTGTCCTCGGGTCCTTGGCATTCCTTTGCCTGCTCCCCCAAGCCGCAGTCCTCACTCCTGAGGAGTCCCTCAGGGAACCAGACCCCAACTTCTCAAATCCCACGGGGCTTCGGGCGTGCCCTCTGGGCTTCGGGAAATGGTGGCGCGTGATTTTCGCTCGCCCCAAGAGGGCCCCGAGATGGGCCAAGAGGGCCCCAAGAGTCATGCCGGGAGCCGCGACGGGGCCCGATATGCCCCAAGATCGGCCCAAGACGCTCAAGATGAACTCGAGACGGCCCAAGAGGCCCCCAATACGCCCCAAGAGGCCTCCGAAGAGGCCTCCGAAGAGGGCCCCAAGAAGGCAACATCGTGTTTTTTGTCAATTGGTGCTTGAAAGTTTGTGGCCTTCTCGCCTTTTCGGCTTTCCGACGCTCCCAGACAGCCCAAGAGGCCTCCAAGACCGCCCCAGGACGGCGCAAGAGGCCTTCAAGAAAGCCCCAAAAAGCCGAGGAGGGCCCCAAGACGGCCCAAGGAGCGGCCGAAACGGCCCAAGAGGGCACCAAGAAGGGCCCCAAAAGAGGCCCCAGAGAAGGAACACACATCGAAAATCCGAGCCTTCCGCTCCAAGAGGCCCCCAGGAGGCCCCAAGAGGCGCCCAGGAGGCCCCAAGAGGCCCCCAGGAGGCCCCCCAGAGGCCCCAAGGGTGCCCCAAGACGCAAGAGGCGTCCAAACTGCCTCCAAGAGGCCCCCGAGAAGCTTCCCACGAGATCCTAACGAGCATCCAGTAGGCTTCATACCCACAGCCCAGGCACGGTGGCGGATGGGCCGAAGGCCATTAGATAGCTCACACCACATACAGTGGAGGCCAGTCCACAACAAACCTTCCACAAGAAATACAAGCCTGAGACCCCAGGATGTCCATCGATGTCTGGTGTGGGAACTTCGCACCTTCCATCCCAAAACCATCGAAACTCAGGGCACCCTGGAGGCAAGCAGGGCGTTTCTTGGCATGGACCCCCATTGTATTTTACAACGCGTAAATTCTGCCACGCAGCACACACAGACACACTATACCCGCCACTGTGCCTGCCCGATGTCGGCGTCTTAGCATGCCAAATACTGACCTTTATCCGCATCACGAGGCCACGATCCCCTGAACAGCAAATGTGTCCGCGTCCTGAGCTTCCAAGACAGCCCAGGCAGGCAACCAAGCCCATCAACAGATGGCCCAATATGCTTCGAAAACGTGCCAAAGATGGCCCACATGCGACCGAGCATGGCCTCAAACTGGCCCAAGATGCCTCCAAGAGGGTCCAAAGAGGTCCGATGACAGGGCCCGAAGAAGCCACGCCGTTGATATGCCCCTGGGGTGTTTGAATGATGTTCGCACTATTGCCTTTTCGGGATTCCGTCAGCTCAAGACGGCCCAGGAAGCCTCAACGATGGCCATAAGTCAGCTTTAGAGGCCACCACGAGGGTCAGAGCGGCATCCAAGACGGCCCAAAGACGGCCCCAGAAAGCATCCCGTGTGGCGCAATGCGGCATTACAGGGCACTTCAGCTGCCTACGTACGGCCCCACGACGGCACGGGCACTCATCATGCTGCCCAGATGGCCCAAAGGCGGTCCCAAGATGGCCCAAGAGGATAAGAGGGCCGCCAGACGGCCAAAGAAGGCCCCAAGGGACTCCCCAAGACTGCATCACAGGAGGCCCAGGCAACCACAACACGGCCAACACGAGCTCCATAAGAACTCCTCAAATAGTGAAGACGAAACGCGTCACAGGTGACGGCCTTCCTCTTCGTCTTCCTCCTCCTCCTCCTCCTCCTCCAGCTCATCCTCATCCTCATCCTCCTTCTTCTCCTCCTTCTCCTCCTCCTCCCCATCCCCATCATCATCCCCTACCAGTATCAGTATCAGTATCATCATCAGCATCAGCATCAGCATCAGCATCGCCATAATCATCACCAGCCTCATCATCGTCATCATCGTCATCATCATCAGCAACATCATCTAGAGCATCGTTCTCATCATCAGCACCAACATTTTCACGTTCATCATCATCATCATCATCATCAGCATCATCATCATCATCAGCGTCGCCATGCTCAGCATCAACATCACCGCCATCATCATCATCATCATCATCAGCATCTGCGTCAGAATCATCATCCCATCAGCATCATCATCAGCATCAGCATCAACATCATCATCATCATCATCATCATCAGCAGCGCCGTCATCATCATCAACATCAACCTCATCGTCATTATCATCAACAAAGGCAGCATTATCATCACCACCACCATCACAATCACCATGTCCGTCAATATCATCAGGGTCTGCATCATCATCAGCATCATCGTCATCATTATTCTCCTCCTCATCCAGGTCGTCGTTGTCGTAAGCATCAACACGGTCGTCATCAACAGTATCATTGTCATCACCACCACCACCAACATCATCATCATCATCATCATCATCATCATCATCATCATCATCATCATCATCACCATCGCGTTCATCGTCATCATTATCAACACGAGCAGCAGTAGCATCCCCATCAGGATCAGCATGACCATCATGACCATCATCATCACCATTATCATCATCACCAACATCAGCATCATCACCATCACCATTATCATCATCACCAACATCATTATCATCTCCATGAGCAGCAGTTTCATCATCACCCTCATCACCATCAGCATCAGCCTAACCACCATCATCTACAACATCATCATCAACATCATCATACTCATCATCTTCATCATCATCACCGTCAGCATCAGCAGCGGCACCATCAGCATCATAACCAGCATCATCATCAACACATCGTCAACATCAACATCATCATCATAAGTATCATCACAGCCACTACCATCATCATCACCACCATCATCACGACTCTCATGCCTGGAGGCACTAGGTGTCACACTTGACGGCCGCCTGTGACCCCTCGAACCATCGCCATCCACCAGAATGCTGGGCTGGCACGGTGGCGGGACTTGCCACAAACAGCTGGACAATTTCAGGCGTCTTAGGTGACGCTATTTCTACCTGGATGCGCGTTGCGGCGTGCCAGAATGTCCTGCTTTGGGTGCCATGTCGGTTTTCCTATCCCTACAAAGATGATCCAATCAGTTCTCAGGAGGTTCCCGAAATGGCCCCGAAAGAAACCCGAGAGGGCCTCGGAGATGTGTCACGGTCGTGTCGCATTTCTAGCTGTTCTGGGGCCATCTTGGTGCCACCGCACAGATGTGTCACGGCCATGTCAAATCTCTGGGGTCGGTGTGGAGGCTGCTTGGGGCCCTCTGGGAAATGGTCACTCTTGCAGCCGGCCAAGGCCCTCCCAGGTCATTTAGGGGCCCAAGAGGGCCCCGAGAGAAACCAATGAGGGCCCCAGAGATGTGGCACGGCAGGGTCACATCTCTGGGGTTGTTTTGGAGCTCTCTTGGTACCATGTTACATGTTGAAACTCTGTTCAAGATCAAACCGTCTCGGAGAGACGAAAAGGGCTCCGAGAGGGCCCCAAGATCCCGGCAGTCTCTCAAGGGGGTCTCCGCGTCTGGTTTCCGTACGGCGAGGGGCGGACGAAGATCACTTCCGATGAAGATTCCCCAAACAGCGCTTGCACTTAAAGTTTCTTACTCCCCCTGTAAGGAGCTGGACCCGTCTGTTGGCCCAGCGGCCCCGATCCCATCCGTCGCCGCCATGTTTTTCCAAATCAGCCGACCCTACCGGCGTGTGTGGAAAACTTGTCCGTTTGAGTCGTCTTCGTCGTCGCCGCCGCTCCGCCTCAAGCATTCCAACCAAAGGAACATCAAGCAACGTCGTAACCGAGTCGAATGAAAGCCCCTTCCCTCTGATCCATCCCCCGCGGTGGGAAGGGGGGGGTCCCGGGTGTTGCGACCCCCCCCCCGCGGGGGAGAACCCTTCCCTTGGAGAAGCTTTCGGCTCCATAGCGTCAGCGTCGTCGTCGCCGTCGTCTTCGTCGTCAACGTCATCGCCGTCGTCCCCCTTCAGGGTCGGCGGCAATGGCCGTAAGACATTTGAAATAAAAGACCAGTCTGTTGGCCCGGCGGTTCCGTTCCCGTCCGTCGCCGCCTTCCGTTGCACCCCCCCCGTTGCTCCTCCCCCGCTCGCATCGCAAACTTTGCATTGTTTGGCATTGCTACGCATTTCTTTGCATTCCCTTACATTGCTTGGCATCGAATTGAATTGTCTTGAATTGCTGTGTATTGCTTTGCAATGCTTTGCATTGCTTTAGACTTGTGTTGCATCGCATTGCTTTGGATCGCGCTGCAGTCCTTCGCAGTGCTCTGGACCCCATATAGTTATGACACCACATGGATGGCCCCACCTAGATTGTACAACATTGTTTGCCACGCATTAGACTGCAAGAAATTCTTGTTTGGGATCCTCGCTGGCTAACACTGATCATACCAGAGATCTCTCATACCTGGCGGGCATGGAGGATGCACTGGGCGCCGAGGCTGCTCCAGAGCGCTCAACAAACGCTCTGGGAATATTCCGGAACGATTTGGAACGATCACGTATCCTCTATACGCCTTCCCCAAAAGGACCGTTGTGCCTCGGGAGGCCTCCCGATGCAGGATCAATCAACATCGGATCGGGCAATCGATCTGGTGCTGCTAGGGGACATGCGTGACCTCGACCGTCGACGCATCGATCGCAGGATGCAAATGAGTCGCTCGGGGGAAGACGTGTCTTCATCTTAGGCCTGCCTGACATCATGGAGCAAGGCCGTCCACGGCGACAGCAAAACCGAAAACCGACCGAACCGACAGCGAAACCGAAACCGACCAAGATAGACAGGCCGCAAGCAACCTAGAAAGGCTCAGCGACAACGGGCAACGGAACTGTGACTTACCGAACCGAACCGATCGAACGAAACCGACGAATCGACCGAACCCGCGAACATCCTTGTCGGGGGCGTCCAAGAGGGGGGCTCGCAAATCATGACCCGAAGCATGTGCGCGGACGAGGGGAGGGGACCAAGGAACAGACTGAGAGAAGACGAGGTGGCCATGACATCTGGCGGGATCTCATGGCCCGACCCTCCACCCCCTCGACGTCAACCCCCCTTCTGGCCGCCCGCGGCTTGAGAAGCCCCCCCCTCCGTCTGCTCTTCACTCACGGTCTCCGAGCAGCCCGCGCCCCGCCCGCCGTGCGCGCCTGACCAGCGCCTCCAGGGCCCCGCGCGCGCGGCGGCTCAGCACCAGCGCCAGCAGCGCGGCGACCAGCGCGCGCAGGCGCCAGGCGCCGCGCGCCTGCTTTGGGCTGGGGGTCCGAAAGCGGTACGGTGACATACAGCGGAGGCCAGTCCACAAGACACCTTCCACATGAAGCCAACCCTGAGACCCAAGGACGTCCATGAATTTTTGGTGAGGCAACGTCGCGCTTGCCATCGCAAAACCATCGACGCCGAAGAAACCCAGGGCACCCTGGAGGCGAGCAGGGTGTACCTTGGCATGGGCCCCCACTGTACTGCGCGCTGCCCTCGGAACCCCACGAGGCCTCACCCCACGGCCCGCTGGGACGCGGAGGCCGCAGTCGCTCGAGAGACGCCCTCGGAGCACGGCCCGAGTCCCGAAACCTTGCGGTGACCCCGCACCCACACTGACCCACCACACGGTCCACTGCACCGACCTTGCAGACGTGCTCCAGCGGATTCTTGCGTGGATTGCGCGGATTCCGGTCAATGCAAGAACGCCGAAACGGCGAGCGAAAAACGAAGTGAATTTCACGTGGATGGCTTGTAGTCTCCATTCCTGGCAAAGAAAAAAAACGCACGAAATTCACTTCGAATTCTGGAGCAAAATTCTCCAGGACAGTCCGGGCCCATCCCCGTGTTCTCCGAACGACATCCGCGCTGCGACGTTGGCGCCATGACACCACGCCGATTGAGTGCACCCGACCTTGAGGAACAAATGAGGAAGGGAGCAACCGGCATCGGATCGAAGACTCGGACTGAAATCGGCGGTGGACAAACAAACATCCCATTAATAAACCACGCTTTAAAGAAAACGGCCTAGAACCGAAACCGACGGACCTAGACTGCAAAAATGACGGCCGCGACGCCCTCTCGCGAACCGAAAACGGCCAATTCGCTAATCGACGTGTCAAAGTATGAAGTCTATCAACCTCCGATGGAACAGGGCGTGCGTCGGAATGTGGCCACCAGCTCCTCATGTGTCTCTCCGTCGCTCGGCACGGAAGCATCGGATGGGCCCAGGTCGCAGACGAAGCCCAAGGGCAGGGACGAGGAGACGGCACGACGACGACAACCACGGCACTGTAGAGCCTCACGGCGGAGCCCCCGGCGGCAGGTGGTGCAGGCGGCACGGCTCAAGACCTCGGACGGGCGCTCGGTGCAGGTTACTTTTAGGTCGGGCGTGTCCCCCTGAAGGGGGATGTTGGACGAACAATTTTGAAAATCGTCAACAAATATTCAAACATGGTTTAAACATACACAAACAATCGTCCCCAGACTATGTTTTGACTATTTTTGAATATGACACCTGTAGAGGGACAGGCCCGACTCAAAGATCTTGCGGAACGGGAACCTGGCCAAACTGCAGATGGGGCAAAATCAGCCAGCATCGAACCGACAACTCGGAAACGGGTGGAGACGTGCATCGAATCGCACCGCACATGGTCCTCGCGTCGCCCCGCACCCCCCTGGGAGACGGACAACTGTCCTGCCTGGATCGTGGAGGGTGGAGTGAGCAGAGGAAGAAAACATGCATAAATATAATGTTGGAGATCCGCGCGGATCTCTTGGATCTGCGCTGGAATCTACGAATGTCTTCTTGCCATCGCTCGGGCGCCCATTCCCCGCACATTGTCTGGTTTCGTGCCTGTGCGTGCGTGCGTGCGTGCGTGTTCTCTCTGTGTGTGCATGACTGCCTTCCGCAGGATGATCCAAGATGCTTCTCGATGGTCCTCGCCGAGGAGAAATACACACGTCCGATGCCAGGTCTTCTGCCTCAGCACCTAGGCGAGGCGGGCGTTGGCACCTCGCCCCCGGGCAGCTTCCCAACCAACAGGAGGGCATCAAAACGACTCGCATCGCAGGATGCCATAGTTTGAGCATATCTCTTTGGACTCCATGTTTTCCCATGTCAACTTCCCTCGAGGAACAAAGACTGGCATAATCATAAACATTCGTAGGCTCGAGCGGACTTCTTGGATCAACGCGGGACCGCCCTCTCTGGCGCGCGGAGCGCGCCAGTGGTGGTGCCGGAGACGCCGCCAGGGGCCTCCAGCACCGATCCGAGAAATCCACGCTGACCTCCCAAATTTCAGCTTCTGCAATTGTTAGTTATCCAATTTCTTCCCCCAGGAGGGCAGCTGGAATACCAAGCCCACCCAAGGCAGGATGTGAGCGTCACAACCAGATCCAACGCTCAACGTATGTTTTGTCTGTTCAGGAGCGTCCAAAGGGGGGGCGTCCAAGAGGCAAGCTCGCAAATCATAGCTCGTGGCATGTACGCGGCCCAAGTTGGGGGGGCCAGGGAACGCATTGAAAGAAGACGTGTGGGCCTTGAGATCTGCGGGATATCATGGCCCAGCCCACTATATCCCCCAGAGGCAGAAGATAGAGGAGACAATAGCATGGACATGAACTTTCGGAGCTCCGCGCGGATTTCTTGGATCGGAGCTGGACTTTCTCTCCATGGCGCGCGGAGCGCGTCAGGGACGGCGCTGGAGGCGTCGCCTGGGGGCTCTGGCGCAGATCCAAGAAATTCGCGCGGAGCTCCGAAAGTCTATAATTGTGCGGCTTTGATTCGTCATCGGGAAGACGTCCGAAGCCTTGGCGTCGCGCTCGTGGATTGCACCGCCTTCGGGGTGTCCAAGAGGCGGGTTCGCAAATCATAGCCCGTGGCACGTGCGCGGCCCAAGTTGGGAGGGCCAGGGAACGTGCTGAAAGAAGACGTGTGGGCCTTGAGATCTGTGAGATATCATGGCCCACTGCACGATATCCCCCCCTCCTAGTCATCACCCCCATCTTGGCCGCTGCCGCCGTCTGCACCTCCGTTGGCAACACTCATGGGAGCCTCCCATGCAATCGTGGCTTGCTGGCTCCTGCGCGAACTGCCGCTCACTGGTGCTAATCGACGCTAAGTCGGCACTCCCTCATCGATTACCAGACGCTAGCGCACGTCAGTGCGCTCTAAAGACGGAGTCCCACCAGCCCTCTAAGCGTAGGTGGTCTAGGAAGCTTATCTCGGAGGGGTTCACCCCTCCCCCTTACACCCTCCCCTGGACCTGGACCGGGGGTTCCGCGAGGGGTTGGAGCTTCCATGATGGCCCAAGACGGCTCTAAGAGCGCCTCAGAAAACCCAAGACGACCTCCAAGATGGCTCAAGATAGCCCTAGATGCCTCAAGGTGGCTCCCAAGGAGCTCCAAGAGACCCCAAGAACGCTTCAAGACGGCTCTAAGTGGTCAAAAAGCCTCCCAAGGAGGCTTCGAAGAGGCGAAATTCCGTCCAAAACCTAAGAATATCGATGTTGTTTGCTTTCTCGCCTTTTCGCTTCCGATGGCCATCCGAGGCCTCAAGGTGTCTCCAAGATGGCCCAAGAGGGCCCCAAGAGTGGTCCAAGAGAGCACCAAGACGGCCCCAAGAGCGCTCCAAGAGCGCCCCAAGAGAACCCCAATAGGCCTTTCTAGGCACTCTAGAAGGGCGAGGCGAATTGGAGCTCCCCTCGTTTTGTATCGATGTCTTCCAAGATATGGCTCCAAGAGCGCCTCTAAAGCTCCCAATAGCTCCCCAAGAGGCGCCCAGGCGGCTCCAAGAGGCGATCCCCGAGGCACCCAAGACGCCCACAGACGGCCCTGGGCCCGCCAAGATTCCCCGACAGACGCCCCAAGAGACCTCCGAAAAGCTTTCAAGCGACATCCGAGGAGACTCCGAGAGGCATTCAAGAGACTTCGAGCTTTTCTGGTCGCCCTCTTCCTCCTCCTCCTCCTGCTCCTCCTCATCCGCAAATGCATCATCCTTCTCTCTCCTCCATCCTCCATCCTCCATCCTCCTCCTTCACCTCCTTCTCCTCCTCTTCCATCATCCTCCTCCTCCTCCTCATCCCTCCTCCTCCTCTTCCTACTACTACTTCTCCTCCTCCCTCGAACGATAACGACTGTCCCTCATTGCTCCTACGCCGTTTTCATGATCGTCTCCACTTGAAGGCGCGTCGGTCTCTGATGGGCTGGTGGGGATGCGCAAAGCGTCAATAATTTCGATAACATGCAATGATCACATGATTTGCCACGACAAGTTCGTGCCGTGCCGACCCCGGCGTTGGTTCCTGAAACGGCGGGGATCGTCGATCGGCCCTTTCCGCAACGTCCGATCGTTCAACGGCGAGCGACTCTGGGTCGCCGGCGGCGTTCCACGTTGAACGCAGGCGGCGGGGTCGCCACCGGTGGACACGGCGCGCGAACCTGCCCCACAGAACGCCCCCGCCGCCTGGGCCCGAGAGCCCTTCGCCGGGAGGGGCCGACGCCTGCACGGCGGTGGCGGGCGCCATGGCCAGCGCGCTGGCAAACCCTGGCCCCGATGGCGCCCCCTGGGCCCCCCTGCCGCCGCCGCGGCCGCTCTGGAGCGCAGGGCGACAGCGACGACGACGACGACGACGGCAAAGCAGGATCGTCAAGTCGGGACACTTGCCAGACCGAAGCGTGCGTCGGATCGGGCAGCATCGGCACGGATCAGGGATCGGGTCGGATCGGCCGCGCCAGGATGCGCAGCGGCGTCTACGCGAGCATAGGGCCGTGCCGGGTCGTCAGAACATCGGGATCAAATCGGATCGGGCGGGCCAGAATCGACATCGAATCGGACCGATCGGACAGAAATGGGAAATGGAACCTGCATGTGGTCGGGGGGGAGGGGGGTTGGGCATCCTGCGCCTTCTTAGGGCGAGCTGGAGCCATCTAGGGCCTACACGAGCACGTAGGACAACAAATCATGAACACAACCTTTCGGAATGCTGCGAAGATCGTTCAGATCGGGACCCCCAACCGGCGGCGCTTCAGGAGTCTCCAGGGGGGATCCAGCGAAGGTCCATGAAATCAGCGCGGACCTCCGAAGGTTCCCCAAACAGTAGTTTCACTTAGGGGTTCTTACTTCTGTTCTAAGGATCTGGGCCGGTGTGGCGGTCTGGCGGCTATGTTGTCGCCGTCGCCGCCCCGTCGCCGCCCGTCGCCGCCCGTCGTCTGGGCCGGTGTGGCGGTCTGGCGGCTATGTTGTCGCCGTCGCCGCCCCGTCGCCGCCTCGTCGCCGCCCGTCGTCTGGGCCGGTGTGGCGGTCTGGCGGCTGTGCTGTCGCCATCGCCGCCCCGTCGCCACATCGTTTTCGCCACATACTTGGCACTGCGTAGATTGAGCAGTATGAGGTGTACAACAGAAATAGCATCAGACATAGCTTGCACCACACAGTGCTCCACAGAGTTAGCAACATATATTGCAACACACAAGGATTGCACAACATGGTTTGCACAACATAGTTTGCACCACGTGGTCTGACCAACATCGACCGCACACTCTAGATTGCACCACAAATGGCGCACCACGTGCTCCACACAGACTGCACGCATATACTGCACCACATAGATTGTTCCACATATTGCTAACAACAACAAAAACAACACACAAGAGATGGCACAACAGAGAATGCACCACATATATTGCACTACATAGGGTGGCCAACAAATAGTGCACACCATATATTGAAAACCGCATTGCGCAATGTATATTGCGCCAGATGTATGGCACCACCTATACGGAACAACATATATTGCACCACGTAGATCGCTCTACATAGACTGCACCACCTGTATTGCACCACGTAGATTGCACAACCCAGATTGCACCAGAAAGGTAGACTGCACAACATAGGTTTCACCACCCGTATTGCAGCACAGAGGCAGCACCACATATATTGCACACCATGTATTGAATAACGCCGATTGTGCCACATTGTTTGCTCCACATAGTCTCTGCACCACATAAACACCCCCACACCAAATCGCTCCGCCTATCTAGCACCACAGAGAAACGCACGGCATGTATTGCATTACGTTCGTTGGTCCACATACATTGCACAACCAATATTGCACCACCTATATTCCCATGCAGATTGCACAATCTAGATTGCACCTCGTAGTTTGCACAACATACACTGCGCAGCAGAAGTTGCACCACATCAATTTCACCACATAGCTTGCACCACGTAGCTTGCCCCACGTACATTGCACAACCGAAAAGTGCACTACGTTTAGTGCACACATACGTTTCACCACATGCTTTATTCAAGATGGATTTCCCCACGTATACGATTAAAAAACTTTGATCTACCCCCCCACCCGGAATTAACGGTCTCCTTTTTCGCACTGCTAGTCAAAGCGTAATTATGTCACATCGTCGAACCGAAATTTGACTTCGTACCATCCCGGGCAGGCCGGTGACCGACCGCTGGTCTCAGCGCCCACTTTCACTTCTGCGAAATACACTATGCTCGCGCACTCGCTTTTCACGAATCACGAATCATACATTTCAGCAATACCTTGCAACAAATGAATCGACATGCACACGCGCGCGTCGTCGCGCGCGCATGCCGGAATCTTCAAAAAGTGTAGGATTCGTAAGGCTTGTATTTTCGCAACCGGAATGTTCAAAGACTTGCGCTCGGGCTTTGGCGAAATCTGCACAAACAACATAGGTTCAATCAATCCTTAACTTGCTGGCAAATCGGCGTCTCGTGCGCGCATGTCGGAATCAATGGGATGCCTTTGCGCGCGTGCTGTCGCAAGAATCCAATGCGAAACATGGAACAAAACACACACACACACACACACACACACACACACACACACACACGCGCGTCGACGCGCGCGCATGCCCGAATCCTACGAAAACAAAAAATTTAAGGCATCGCAGAAAAATACAAAAACGTGCCACGAAAACAAGTAAACACACATGGTTTCGCAACAACTATTTGTGTTCCAACACGCTTGCGCCCGCGCTGTTGCATATTCGAAGCCCATCGTTTTCCAAACAATCGCATTTAATGCAACCCACGGGCTTTTCGCGCGCGCGTGTCGAAATCGTTCGAACGCCCTTGCGCGCGTGTTGTTGCACGACACGCTTGCACAAAACAGGACAAAGTGCACACGCGCGCGTCGTGCGCTTGCCGAAATATTTCTCCCACAACAAAAAAGCGTAGGAGTCGTAAGGATGTCAAAAACGAACGCCCCGAAAACATTTAAGACAGCACGAGGTTTCCCCACACCAATTCTTTTTTTCAAAAAAGGTCTGCGCGCTCTTGCTATTTCTTATGACGACCGTCGGTGTGTCCAACGTTGCCATTCCATTCCGCCAATAGGGCAGCCCCCCGCATGTCGAACTCACCCGGACGCCCTTGCGCGCGTGCTGGGGGGGGGTACGATCCGTGGCAAATAATGCCACGCATGCCACACGCGCGTCGACCTCGCGCGCATGTCGAACTGTTCCAACATGTTCATCACCGACGCCAAAACATCGTCATAATCTTCGGCGGGCGTGATCAGCATCGGCGCCGTTACTGGCCTTGCCGTCGTGGTTGCCACCATCGCCACCGACATCGCTACTGTCATCGTTGTGTCTACTGTTGTCGGTGTCGTCATGATACCGCGCCCACCCAAGTCACCGACTTGCACTGAAGTGCCCACGGGGAATTGCCCAGCGGTCACAGCCACCGCGACCGCGTCGGTCGCGTTGCACTGGCTGGCAGCTGCGGGCTCGAGCATGCACGGGTTAGCGCGGCCGCAGAGATGCACCAGCCGACGCCAAGCACTCATCGCGATCGCCGTCGTTTAGGATCTACCGCCCCGTCGCAACTCACTGCGACCAGTAGAGGTGACAACTCACTGCGAGCATTGGTGAAATGCAACTGTGCCACATACATTGCACCAAATGTACTGCTCCACATAAACGGCACCACCCAGATTGCACCGTAAAGACTGATCACTATAGATTGCACCATATGTACTGCACCAAATTGGCTGCGCCACGTAAGTTGCACGGCATGGATTGGACTACATAGATTGCAACACACAGGTTGCTCCACACAGTTTGCACAACAGAGATCGCACCGCATCTTGTGCTCCATATCGACTGCACCACCGATACTGCACCACATAGCTTGCACACATTTCGGGGAGACGTAAGACCAGGGTTCGGAGGACTCGGGCTGGCCTGACGGGGCCATCATGAGAATGACGAGACCCAGTCTGAAATTTGACGCGAGGTCCAGCTGCAACAACCCACACATCCAAGACGCGCTCGTCAAAAACAGCCGGCAAACCCGAGTTCTGGCGTACTCGAGGCTTACGCTCCTCCGAAACAACGGTTGCACCACATAGTTTGCACAACCAAAACTGCACCTCATAGATTGCACAACATATATTGCACCACGTAGATTGTACCACACAGGCTGCGCCACATAAAGTGCACAACCTGAACTGACTGACGTAGATTACACCAAATATGTTGCTCCACAAATTCTGCACAGCATAGAGAACGCCACACAGATCGCACCACACATGTTGCACCACATTGCGTGCACTAAGTAGAACTGCGCCACATATATTGCACTACGTAGGTTGCCCCATATAAGCTGCGCAACACATGATGCTAGAAACACATTGTTTGGGATCCACGCTGGCTAACATTATTGTTTATGCAATTGCTCCCTCTTCGACTCTTGCAGCAAAGCGAGTTCGAACAATAAAAACGCTACAGAAAGAGGGGGTCCGGGGATCCGGCCATGACCTGTTCCACTGCGTTGCATATTTGTGTGCCGTCCGATCTCAGGGGAGCATGGGTAGAGGACTCCTAGATGTATGTTGATCCCATCGTACTTAAGGACCACATCCCAGAATTACTTTCGAGAAAAGTATGGGAACAGTGTCGAACGAGTAACGCCTCCCAGGGCCCGACACGTGAAAACCCTGCAGTTTCGGGACTTTCTTGGTGCTCGAATTTCTTTCTGGTGATCAAGGCTAAAGTAGGTTGGAACATCATCTAATCCGAAATGGGGTCGGAGTAGATGAGGGCCGGGAGATCGCCCCGCATCGCCGATACATCGGCGATGGATCGGCGATGCACCCTCGATGCATCGTCGACGTGGGCGATGCATCGGCGACGTCAACGTGAAGGAAATCGGGCTGGACATCGAGCCGCATCGGCGATGCATCGCCGATGCGGCGCGGTCCTCCGAACCCATCCACTCCGACCCCATCTAGGAGGCCTGGAATGGGGGAGCGGGTTTGTTGGATACTAGCGGTGCTCGAGATCACCGCGCTCGGAGGTGGGTGGAGGCCCCTTCACCAAAACACCCTTCAATGAGAACGGCTGGGGGACCAAACCGCGGGCGGAGGCCCGCAACAACGGTGGCCGAATGAATTAACCCTCTCGCGAAGCAAAACGAACAAAAGGGGGACCACGGGCGAAGTCGCAGATCCACTTGGCAGCGCGGAGCTTCTAGACGCACATCTTGGGTCGGACGAAGGCGGAGGAGGAGGAGGAGGACGAGAAGGAGGAGAAGGAGGAGGAGGAAAGAGGAGGAAGAGGAGGAGGAGTGAGGAGGGGAAGTGTAAAGAGGAGGTTCGCGCACCAGCCCACGCAGCCGGTTGTCACGGCGCCTCCTGGCGCCCATGTATCGAGGGAAGCGCCCGGAGGCGGGGCCGAGACCACGGCTGCCTGCATCTGATTTCGTAGCCCTCCCTCTTCTCCAGCCCCCCCCCCTTCGTCTCGGAGGCGGCCAAATAAATGGTCTGCGCTGGATGGGCCTCGAGAGAATCTGTTAAAACGGAGGGATGAAGGAAAATCAACTCAAAACCAGACCCCCAGAGCCCTCCCGGGATCCACTTGGTTTAATTTTTCATGGCGGACCAATTTTTGACGGTCTAGGGCCCTCGAAAAATTGCCCACGGATGCGGAAGAGGGAAAAAGCCTTCTCGAACCCAGAACACCATCTTCCTGCCGGCGGGAACAATTGGGCCACCTTAGACCTCCGGCCGGCTCGAACTTTCACCCGACCCAGACATCCTGGGCAGACAAAACTGATGACAAGACGGGGGCGGAAGGGAGGAAGGAAAGCAGCAGAGAAGGCAGCCGGGGCAGCAGCGCCCACCCCCCGCTTCCAGCCTTCGACCCCATGACCCACTGCCAGGGGATAGGCCCAAGAGCGGGCCCATCGGCACCGAATCAGCCCTTGCGCTTTCCTGGCATAGGTGGCGACATTCAAACCCTGCCTCCGCCAACCATGATTCTCCTGCATCGTTGGGAGAGGGGGGTGGGGTTCGGATTGCGCCACGTGTTCGACGAATTCCGAACCAGACCACCGCCGCCCATAGAGTTGCCTGAATCGTTGATCGGAGAGGGTACAGGGTTAGGTCGGGCATGTCCTCCTACAGGCGGATTTTGGACGACAAATGAAAACTTAGCAACATTTCCTCAAACATGGTCAAGTAGTAAAAAAAAACTCCCCTGACTATTTTTTGACTCGTTTTGAATACTCCTCCTGTGGAGGGACGTGCCCGACTCAAGTATAGCGTTCGGATTTCGCCTCGGAGGCCGGGCGCCATGCTCCGGAGAGAAGGGAGGAACGCCGAAGGACGAACAATGGACAAGACGCCTCGCAGCGCCTCGGTGGGCACCTGGGCACGCCAGGCTCGTGTCGTGCCGACTTCGGCGTTGGCTTCTGACACCGCGGGGATCGTTCAGCCTTGAACGATCGGCCGTTTCCGAAGCGTTCAAATCGTTCACATCGAACGATTCTGGGTCGCCCGCGGCGTCCAAAATGAATGCCGCTGGCAGGGTCGCCGCCGGTCGACACGACACGAACGTACCGTAACTTAGGAAGCAGCTATTGGCAGGTCGTCGTCGGAAGGATTCAACAGAACTAAGCCCCATTGGGGGGCTGCTACGCCGGAATAGGCCGCGGATGAAGCAGGGTTAAGCCGGATCAAAAGGGATTAGGCCAGATTCAGCGGGATCTAGCAGGCTTAAGCCGAATTTCGGACCAGGGCAAAGTCAGAATCTGACTTCCCAGAAGTTGCATCCGAAGGTAACTACACTCGGGGGTGCACAAACATTGATTAGCGATCCATGGATTTGGCGCGCGGTCGCCAAATCCTTGGATCGGGGAAGGTGACCTCCCCACAATGCGGCCGGCGCCGCCTCTTTCTGCGTCGGAAACCCGCGATTTCCAATGGAAACGGGACCCGTCGCTAATCCACGCCCCACTGATCTACGTCTGAAGTGACTATGGTAAGTCAAATAGCATCCGATTCCATGGGAAGCGGATGGCAGATAGCGTCCAATGCCATGCTGGGGTAGTTCAGTATGGGGAGTGGACGGATAAGATAGGATAAGATCGAGATGTAATGATCTTTCCAGCACATAGCGAACACCAGCAGCGTCCGGGCAAATAGGGCGCGCGTGCCTTGAGCCGAAGGCAACGGCGCGCGAGCTATACTCCCGATCCTATATAACATCTCCCAAAGAGCTACCCTGAAAGTCGGGAGGGGAGGAGGCGGTGAGTATAGCCGCGCAGCCGTTAGGCTCCACAAAGGCCGCGCGCGCGACTGTGTGCAAGAAAAACAGTACGTACAGTCTGGCCTAACACCAGACTGTAAGGCGAGCGTCCTCGCAAAGCA
Organism: Prorocentrum cordatum; assembly: GCA_963575745.1. Taxonomy (NCBI): domain Eukaryota; class Dinophyceae; order Prorocentrales; family Prorocentraceae; genus Prorocentrum; species Prorocentrum cordatum. The sequence continues at coordinate 262,942 of CAUYUJ010018170.1, read as the reverse complement.
TTTTCACGCATACGCAACATAGCCCCTTGGACATCAAAGGGCTATCGGCCCGGCGAGAGGTAAGCCAAACAGGCTATACCTCCCCGATCAAAAGGGCATTAAAGCAAGAGCCTGAATCGATCTGGACAGGCTCGTTGCCAAGCGTGAAAAGTAAGGCTCGTTTCCGAGCAACTAGGAGGGCGCATCTGTATTCGGCGCCCGTGCTGGCAGACTGGACCGCGGGGGCAGCAAGGACAGACTAAAACTGATTTGACTTAGGCTTGTTTCTGTCCTCAGGACCCCGAAAGGGAACAAACTGCTTCACGTCATACTTGAATGACTGGGTGCCTGACATCACCTCCAAGAGCAGCTCCCGATCGATGCTCCCCTTGGTATGCCCATCTGCGGTCATGTCTCTAGTATCGCACCACTGTACGTTATGCACTATACCTATATCCATGAGCTCACGTATCCAGCTGATATGTCCCAGCAAAGTCCGTTCCGTCGGCATCTTAAGATCTTTGCTGGATAGCGACTTATATACACACTCAGCGTCTATAGTAAGGGATACTTTAATGGCTAGGCCTCCAACTTCAGGCATATCACGTAGTTGTCGTGGAGTAAGTGCCCCTGCCTTGAGCTCGTGGAGAGTGATGAGCGTGGGGTAACATTCATCAAGGTTGTGTGCAGCTGCAAATGCCTCAGCGGCATAGCTGGACCTCACCTGCAGACGGTGTGCTTTGCATAGTCCGTCGCAAAGGTGGATAACGGACTTGCCTTGAGGCGAGTTTCCTCGCCGTGATACGTTAGCCCCACGGATGCCGTAGCCCTTGGTCTCCTCGTCTTCCTCCCCGGTGAGCTTCCGATACCCCGAATCACTGTGTATGTATACTTCGTTCGTCGGTTTCATCCGAGGGAAGGTGATGCGTTTCGGGCTGCTGATCAGCTTTCGCGTCACAGCATTCAGTCGTCTGACCTGTAAGTTGGTGGGCTCTTGGATTTTCTGGAGAGAGACCACATACACCATAAGCCAGACTTGAGTAATAAGGGTATAGGCGAGAGCTCCTCGCAGGCTAACGAACATGTCGGCGATGAGTTTGGTAGCTTTGGCGCCAGCCGCCGCTCCCGTAAGTTCAGGGTGTGTGATAGGACGTAGTTGTTTAATGTAAACGTCCTGATCCATGATCAGACCCCCTCGTTTATTCTTAGTGTAGCGAACGGCGCAGTTCGCATACATATGTTTGTTGGGCTTGAATTTACCAATCACCTTTTCGACACGTTGTACATAGCTACGTTTTTCTCTAGGCACGATGATACATATACCCTCATCGTTGCGACCATATCGGTTTTAAGTTGTGCAAGTTGGGTCTGATCCAACACTGCCTTTGACATTTCTGGTGCGGAACATAACTCAACACATGGACCATGTTCATCACTGTCGAGAGAATAGCCCTCGTCAGATGTAGTCGAGCATAGAGAAATAAGACAGGGCTCTTGTGGTTCAGGCTCGTCTCCGAGCATTTCCGGCGCTGTGATATCTTCCTCGTCCACGGATGCTGAGACCAGAACACATTGGTCGGGCAGCATAGTTGTTGGGACGCAGTAGATATGATCGTCGGTAACCGTTGTGGGATGAAGGTCCATGCGTAGTTAATCGTACCCCTCCTCCATCATCATAGCCTCGATGTCATGTTCCTCATTTTCTTCGTAGATTGTAGACAGGCGACCTTCACTTGGTGATGAAGCACCTGGGGTGTCTGGTGGAGGCCTGTCTCCCGGCTGGTCGTGTTCTCCAGACGTTGTGCCCAAGTGCTGATACTTGGCAAAATCGTCATGAAATCCTAAGGAAGGAACATGTGACGTCAGGCACTGGATGAGTCTGGAGTGAGTGCTACCAGTGATTTGAGAGATGTTTAGGCCAGTGCCCACACACTCATAATAGTGGAAGGCTGGGTTGACATCGTTGTCGTAGTGGATCAATGTAGACCCGGTGGCGTACTTTACTGAAGTAGATTAGACACGCTCTTGGCCAATCTCACGGCTATTACACGTTCAACTCGGAAATAATTTCGCACGAGATACTGTAGTGAAAGATGTGCGCGCGGGTGGAACTTGCTGTCGTACGACAGATTGAGGTTTCCCTTGTAGTCTGGGATATAGCGAAAAACTTTGGCAGGTTTCCCTGCGCCAAGGTGTGCCACATATGTAAGGGCGGTTTGCATGGCCACGTTGCCCATGCCAAGTTCCCTGGCAAGGAGGCATTCAATGTATAGCGTGTGGCGAGCATCAGGATGCATTACAATTACCTCACATGATCCTGCCTCGACGACGAAGTGTCCTCGTTCAGGCACGTTGCGGTTCACAGCAAACGGGCCATTCCAGCCTCCACGATCGTCCTTAGTGGCTGTAGGTCAGTGATAATCGACCAAGTCCCCTGATGAGTAAAGGCGAGCACCATCTGGGGCCGTCTTAGCCCTGAGAGCACGATTTGTCTTAGCTACCGCCGTGGCTTGAGTTATTGCTTCCAGGCTAACTTCTCTCACGCGGCGTTCTCGTTTGTGGCCTGACGTCTCGGGCCCCTTAAGGAAGTCAAGGGTGTCGAGGTCAGGAAGAAAGGAGGGCTGTCGCCCAGTGTGTGCTTGGCATGGCGATACTCCGTTGTAAAACGTGAAAGCGTTGGTGACGAAGATGCCTTCAGCCAATGCTCTAGTAAATACAACAGGGATGTTGTGTCTGTTCAGCTCTTCCTCAATCATATGGAGAGTGGCCCTAAGAATGCCGTTGCGTGACTCGATCGAGGTCGCGCGTTGGCCAGGCGCTCGGATACGAAGTGTCGCACCCTTGTTCGCCATCATGGCCTTGGCAGCGTCGTTGTTGAGGGCGCCTTCTCCATCTGAATACATGACTTCGAAAGGTCCCTGATAGGCAATCCAGCAGTAGTGGTAAGGGTCGAGTATAGTGTCACGTTCTCTATCAGAAATCTCTTGGCATGCTGCCAGGCGAATACGTCGGTCCATAATATGAAAAATGGTTCGTCTCTTGTAAAACATGAGATCTACTTCGCCTTCGTCAAGCCAATTTCCAGGAAGGCTTACGGAAGGTAGCGTAGAATTTCCTGGACGTTCCCATGCTCTACATTCCCGACATGTGTCGCAGATTTCTTTGATCATATTTAGTCGAACGTTGTCCAGTCCCACTTTGTCTAGGATCAGCCTCATCTTGGGTTCTTTCGCATGGCGCCACCGCAAATGCAGTTTACGGAGTTCCTTTTTGACTACGTGAGGTTCGTCACTACGGAGGTTTTGCAGACTGCGTTGGACGTCAAATCTCGTCCAGTCGGGCAGTCGTGGAGCCCCCGAGCCGGTTGAGGCAAGCGGGTTCCTTGTAGCTCTCCGCAGTCGGTCTCCTTCGTCAACTGCATCTGGTGGTGGTGGTGCGCCTTGTAAGCGGCCGCGGCGGGCCGCTACCTGTGGCGGCTCGCCTGAAGACGCGGAACGCGTGTTTCCACGCTCGGGCGCGTCTCGCAGTAGATCGTAACTGCTGGCGCCAGATGTAGGATCAGTGTCCCCAAAGGCTCGTGGTCGTGGTGGCCTGGCGTGAGCGCCCTGGCGGCCACCCGATGCTGAAGCTTGGCCCTCCCCAGGTTTGGGTGAGGGTTTCAACCAAGCTGGCGCATTGTTGCCCTCGGGCTCATGATCATCTGGGAGTTTGAACGGCTCAGCAAAACGACATTTGCCGGGCTCAGTGTCGAGGTGGTTCATAACACCCTTGCTTCTCGCAAGGTCCCTTTGGCATGAAGGGCATGGCCGATATACAGAGATAGAATCATGATACTTACACTGTGTAGGGTCTCTGTTGTGACTGGGACTGTCCTGTCGGACGTTGTCGATGCATGCTGGGCATGTAGCCACTTTTGGGATGATTTGATCGCCGATGCGTCTCGCACCTTCTCCTGGTTCAGCTTGATCAGGAAGGTCAGCAGGGGAAGCATACGCAGTGCGTGTAGGCGCGTCTCCGCGCGCGGTGTCGATGGCTTTCGCCGCATAGACGGCTTCCACAAAGACAGACTGCAGTCGTCGAGTGTATTTTTGTGCCAATGAAAGCTCTCTGTTGCACGGTTGTGCGTGCGCATGCTGACCGTTGCATTTGAGTCGCTAAAAAGGTTTAAGAATCGTCTCGTCGTTGCTGGTGATATTTGTCGGCTTCTTGATATAGTCGCCAGCCGTATCTTTAAGTCCCGTCGCACATTGGTCGATGTGCACGTTTGTGATATGCGTCGGTTGGCAAGTTCTTTCCATGGGGAAACATCATCCACCCATGTTCCTGTGGGTTGTTCGCGTATAAACCACCTCCGTGCATTATCTTGAGTAACAGCTACGTTGCCACAATAAGTTATGTGTGGCAAATCCTCTTTATGATGCTGTTCCCAAGTGCTATGGTTGGCTTTGTAGTTGTGGTAGGATGGTGGTCCTGTGGTACGGCAACTGGGCTGTAGTATGGCTACTCGTACGTAGCATACTGCGAAGTAATGATCTACAGCTCGCTGCACCGAGGGATCTCCCAGGTCGACACATGTTGTCTTGTCTAAGTTGCCTCCTGAGGAAAGACCCCATTGAGAAGGCAAGCTCTGGAATACCACCCTCACCTCCACAAAGCTCCAACAAATCCACGCAATTATTGTGACCATAGCATAAGGAGTAGCTACTATGCTATATATGTGCGCGTGTGTGTCGGGCGTAGTTGTGGGGAGGGTAAGGAACAGGTCATCACCCTCATCTGAGCTTATCAGCTCAACAGGGACGTCAGTGCTCCAGGTCGCCATAAGATCCTGTCCGAGTCCCGACAAGTCGTCGCCGCAATCATCGTTTCCGTCTTCAACGTGCTTATTGATGCGGCGAGGCTTGATGCCTGCCTCCTTTTCGGCTTTGAGCCTTTCCTTCTGTTTGATACGCGACTCCGTAGGTAAGACTTGCTCGTCTTGTTCACCGGTCTGTGTGCCCATCGTCGTTGATGAGTGGGTGCATGCTTCAATCTCCAGAGTCGGGAGGGGAGAAAGACAGTCATCTATGATGACGCGTCTAGGTTTCTGTGGTGGTTGAGTAGGCTCGTTTCCGAGCATGACCGGTTCTTCGGGCTGTCAGTACATCCGTGTACTGATGTTGGCAACCCCTGTGGGTAGTGGTGCATGCCAATCATATCCTGTTGGTTGATCGGCTACTGCAATATCCTGAATTACCGTGTTGGTATCCAGGCTGATTGTTACACGTCGGATGACATCAGACCATTTCGGTCCTCCTTTGTTGGTCGTCACATAGAGTTGGATGTTGTGATCCGTCCGTGTATAGGTGTTCAAATATATCGGCACGTTTCCGTGCGTAGTGTTGCTTCCCAAGATTTTGTCGTTGAGGTGACGGACGAGTGTGATGCGTGTCTGGTCTCGCCATGCGCCATGCGGCATGTCGTACCGTTTGGCCGTGCCAGTCCAACACATGTTGTGGCATCGCCAATTTGCACGTACATGCCCACAACTTAGAGCTAATCGGTATTGATGTTGCTACCTGCATATAGGTACCACTTGGTGTATTGTCTTGCATATTGAACCTAATACCGAACCATCCGTACCATTGTCAACTTGAGATCTTCCAGAGTATCACGTATTGGGGATAACTTCCAAACGTATCCTGGGGGGCAAAACGCTATGATTTTCATGCGGAGCTTCTTGGCTTGTGTCAAAAGGTTTCGAATGCGAGACCAATGTGGGGCCACTCTCTTTCCTGGGGTTCGTACGTACCAGTCACCTGGGGTACTGACCCATATTAGAGTATAGTCCCCACTGATCACCGCGCCCAGGTAATCTGTGCCCACAGTCGTCATAAGCTCGTTGTGGAAAATGCGATCACAGATAGAACCTCGGGTGCGGAGGTCGGCGCAAGCCTCTCTCGCATCTTCGATGGCGAAAGTTTTTTTTCTATGGCAGGTTGCCCCGCTGTCCTTGTTACCCCTGGCCTTTCGACCATTAGGCAAGGCGACGAGGGGGCAGCGTCGCCCTGCCATCTTCAAGATAAAGAAGATGCGCCTGCAACGTCTGCCAGCATCTGGGCCCCCCTCAGATGCTGGAGCTCAGCACTGCAGCGCGCGGTAGCCTCAGAAGCGGATTGCTCCGCAAACGTGGCCAGCATGGATGGATTGTCCATCAACTGCTTCAATAGGCCTTTCGACCTTGCGTCGTTGACCGTCTGCAGCTCATGGCCCGAGTATCCCATCACTATCTTCCGGCGCGACCGTGCAGCATCCATGGGTACAAGTCCGCCATGCTGGGCCAGTGTCCTGGCTACGAAGCAATCGAACGTCTCCAGATCATCGATGCTGTCGCCTCTCATCGTCGCTTTGGCGAGTGTCTCGAGCAACCCCTTAGGCAGGTTTCCCTGCAATTGTTGGCGCTCTTGCGCAGGGGTCGGCTCGCCTGCCAGCACCGTCTGGAACGATGTGGTACTTGTGCTCAAGGAGGGTTGCCCCGCGGCTCCGAATCGATCACACCTGATTGACAGATGCCCTGATGGCAACTTCGTTGTTGGCATGATCTTGAAGCACTCGGGGAGTTCCATCTTGACCTGTCCCTTCCCAGGGAATATCAGCTTCTCCTGGCCTCGTTCGAGCACAATGATAGTGCGCTTGCCCTGCATGCTGTCGAGGCCCAGGATAGCTGGCAGGTCCTTGCCACAGCCGGACGCAATATTCGTCTTGTACGAGTCGAGCTGGGTCGAACCCTGGTACTCGCAGGCAATGCTGAAGGTGCCCACGGTATCAGCTGGGGCCGACCCCTCGCCTACCCCGTTGATGTTTAAACGGGAACGAAGTTCGAACGTACAAGGACGATTATGTGCCTCAGCGGCCTGGACGAACTTGCGGCTCGTGTTTTCTCCCATTATGTTAATCTTCGAGCCCGCGTCTATGAGGATTGAATTTCCGCCATCCTCAAGAAAGGTCTTACTAGGCTGCTTGATATGCACTGTCTCTGAAGTGCCGGCTGCGCTGTCGGGCGGGTTTCCCCGCAGTTCGGTCGCGCTCCTTGGCGGGTTTCCCCGCATCGTGCTGGCACCTGGCCTCCCTGCGGCCATGCGTGCCAGGTCGATGTACTGGAAGTACGACACGTTCTGGGGGTGAGCGCCCTGTTCCTCCCGCCACTTGGCATACTCATCACGTATGTTCGTGTACTGTTCGCGGGTAGTACGCCGCGTCAGCGTCAAGTACGAATGAAGGGTGATGTCCTGTAACCCCTCATTCGTGAGGTGGTCCCTATACCGCAGCCACTCGTCGAACTCATTGTTCGTTGCTGAGAGCTCGACGGCCCTGACTGCTGTTGCCGCTGTCGCCACTGAAGAGTCTGAGAGATCAAGCGAAGCACTCTCAGTCTCAGGATTATTGGCGTCCAACATGAACGTGGTGTGTGCATTATTCATCTGGGTCTGGAAGTGGCGGACACGCATTTCTCGCAGCTGTTCAGGGTCCAGCGGCAGCTCGACCCCACCCCCACTCTGGGGAGACATCGGAAAAGCGACCTGCCCGACTCCTGGCACGTAATGAGTCGGAAGAATCGGCACAGGTGGAGTGTTAGGCAGGTTTCCCTGCTGCGGCGCCGTCATCGGGATAAGCTGGTCGAAGTATCCCGTCTCCATCGGCGACCTCACCTCCTCCGGCGGGTTGGGGCAGTGCTGTCTGCTGGGGCAGTGCTGTCTGCCTGTCCAGCATACTGGCTGTCATCTCCTCCACCATGCTCCTCAACTCCCGCAGCTCCCTTGCTGCCTGTTCGGGAGCCTGGGTGTAGGAGCCGGTCCATGGAAACGATGGCGCTATAATGCTCGGCAGATAGCACATACTGGTTGCTGTGGATATCCTTCTCGCTGTTTCGCAAAATGGCCCACCACATTCGAGTTCCAGCACTCCTCGTGGAACAGGTGGTTGCAAGCGGTAGATACTCTCCCTCGGCTGAAACTCCTCGAGGCATACCGCGCAGGTGTCTTCCATCCCAGTATAGATTTCCACATCTGCCGCCCTGGGGCACACCCGCCGCTGCCGCTCCATGACTGACTCGGAGCCCAGGAAAGCCGCTGGAGGGTCTCCCGCGGGAGCCAATGCCTCCGGTGCTACGGCGACCACTGCTGGAGGAGCTGCCGTTGTAGAGGCTGCGGGCGACACGGCTGGCGAGTTTCCTCGCATGAGTGGGCCTCTGTTCCTCACGACCTCAAGTGCGGATGCACGTGCTTGGTCACGTGCGCTCTGTACTGCCAGCCTGCGCCTGAAGCACGCCTGTTGAGTGTGGTACGTCTGTCTGATGTAGTCTGGTACTCCTCTACTGCCTGATGAAATTGAATGGGCAGTAGGCTGGACGGCCACTTCTGGCGTTGTCGGTGCAGGCATGAAAGCCGTGTGCGGGTACATGGACTGATCACTGCAGCGCGCATTCGTGAGGCTATGAAACTGATCCGCCATTTTTTCGCGAACAAATCTGTTCGGGACTCTAGACCCATCTGGGTACAGTGGCGGATCCATTGGTGCTGGCGCTGGCCTCTGGCTCTGAGCCATGCTCGGATGAGCATTGAAGGCAGGGATGAAGGCTCGTTGCCGAGCAGGGTCACGTGGGTTCGGACCCTCTGGCTCCCAGGACCAGGCTGGCCTCCACCTCTGACCACTTGGGTGGGGCAGGTTGTGACTCTGCACCTGTTGCACCGCAGCTGCCACCCTTGCGCGGTTGTCATCAGGCACTCCAGCAACAGTAGTTTGGCCAGCAAAAGGTCGGTGGTGTATTGGAGTGCCGGGCAGGTTTCCCTGCAAACTCGTTGGCGTGCCAGGTGGCATCATGTTCAAAAGAGCTGTACCATGCTCAGCTCTGGCCGCAGCGATCCGCTCCATGAGAGTGCGATTCGTGGCAGATCGACCAGGAGTCCCAAACGGAGACTGCGCTGATGGCGTCGCCACTGGGGTCATGCCCCTCGGTGTGTGCATGTTATGCGAGGGGATCCCTGGCATCTGCTCGAATCGGGCAGGCTCTCCGAAGATGCGGCCGAACATCTGCGGGTCTCCCTGCGGTTCGGGCATATCATTTCTGAGTCCATTAACGGGCAGGTTTCCCTGCATGGCCTGACGGTTGCGCGTCACCATGGCGGACATGGCTCCCTGGCCAGCGGCCCAGGGGTCTTGCTGGCACAGTCTGTCCGCCAGCTGTTCCACCTGCTCAGGTTTTAGAGCGGCCGCGATCTGATCCAGATCTGAGGTGCTAAGGACCTGCCAAGATATGGCACTAGGCCCATGGCTTGGAGCACGGCTTGGAGCCGCGCTTCCTGCCTCACTCTCGTTGATCATAAGGATCTGTAGGATTTCGGGCTGGTTCCCCAGCACTGTTGGGCTGTAGTGGTCCCCAACTTCTCTGTGACCGTGAACCGTATGAGGATCATTAACCTGTCGGTCAAGAGACCATTTGTGCTTGACACTAGCGCTGCCCACATTGGTCCACCTGTTCGGGGCCGTCATTATGGCGGTGGAAACGGGTGCAAGGCGATTGCCCAAATATTCTGGGTTACGCCATTGTTTACCCGTGGAGAGTTCTTCCACGTGTGAAATATAATACGGCTCAATGATGCCGTCTTTGCCTTCAGATAGGAGAACCCCATTGTCGGACCAGCGAAAAATTCGATTCCGTCCTTCGGGGCTTGATGCCAGTCCACAAAGATAACGATCTCGGAATCGGGGCCCCATCAACTCTGCACGCCGCGACGACGAAACGTCGGAACAAATTGGATGTGTGATCGGCCTGTCCCTCTCTTCTTGGCGTTGTGTTCTTGACGACAAGAGAGGCCATGCCACATGATGCCCTCATAGGCTGCCCATCGTGTGCCACGCATGGCAACCTCGGGGCATGGGGCCGGTCTCCCGGCAGGGTTGTCGTGTAGCACATTCAATGTACTTGTACAGCGACCAAGGGGCCTTGAGCGTCCACGAGTGCCCTTGCGAGGCACGGATGAATATGTCGGGTTTGCCAGAATCCCGTGCCAAGACCTTGAACTGGAGACGCTGCTTCTCCTCGCCGTCCGGCTCGCGGACGTGAGCGATCGCTATCATGATGGCAGCCATCTGGTCAGCCGTTCTGCCGTAGCAGGTCTCGGCGATGATATTGGCCTCATCCATCCTAGAGTTATGCCCGTCCTGTCTCGTACGCCCGTAGTTCCGCGGAAGCACGCGTGCGAGCTCGTCGAGATTGACCCATCCATCATGATCATCGAATGTCTCAAGGCCCCACACGGCATTGTGTGGTTTGTGAGGTGCGTGTTTGCAGATCCTGTTGGGGCATTTACTAAGCTGCTTGAGTGTATGGTTATGTCTCGGGACAATACCTTTCTGCCTGCAGCTCTCCATAAATGCTTCATCCACCGAGCGCATCGGTGGAAAATTCCGCAGGGCACGTCGATCATTGATCAAAGCCTGACTCCCGCTAGTAAAGGAAGTGCCCCCTGGGTGGTGCAGCTTATCCTCGGGCGGGTTCCCCCGCAAAAGAGCCTCTGTCACCGAAGAGGCTGCGGCTCCTGAGGAGGAGGATGCTGCAGCTGCAGCGCCTGGCGGGCTTCCCCGCAGTGTCTCTCGGCTGGCGCTGCCCTTGATCTTAGGCACCCAGGTGCCCCTAGATAGAGCGCCTTCCTCAGACCTCTTGGAGCGCACCGCCGCGGGCGAGGCCGGCGTAGGGGTAAACCCTGCACGCTCGAAAGCCTTGGCCTTGCCGGCGATGGAGCCGCTACGGCTAGGCGGTCGTCTACGAATCTCCACGGAGTCCTGAGGTTGTTGCCTAGGGTCGGGTCTCTGTGCCAGAGTTGCCCTAGTCGGTGACCTCGGCGTTTCAGAGCGAGGAATCTCCATCTGCACATCTAGCCCGAGTTCCTCTGAGCGGGCCGACGTTTTCTGTTTCTCCCCCGAAGGCGTCCTGGGTGCAGGTGTTTCGCTCTCGGCCTTCGGTTGGAGCGGGGGCTTCCATGCCCCCTTCATATAGATCTTTTGGGACTCCAGCAGCATTTGGCGAGTTGCCTCGCGGGTGCGTTCGTCTGCTATTCGTTTGCGCCCGGCATCTGCTGCGGCTCGCTGTGCCCTCTGCTCATCGTCATCCATCATTTCTGGCTGTTGGGCCTGACTGGAGACGCCAGGCGGGATTCCCCGCATTCCAGGAAGGCGATTGAGCGCATCCTTCTCTTCCTGGGTCATAGGCACAAGTCCCTTCGGAGGCTGGACCTCCTCGGCCATCGGGCTCCTATGAGCCGTTGTTCCGAGACGACGGTTGATCTCGTCGATCTCTGCTTGAGTCATCGGAACCAACGGTGGATGACCCTCCTTGGCAGGAGTGCGGCCTCTATTCGGGCTCAAGCCCTCGTTGAGCCCTACAGGACACCCAGGCCTGTGCTCCTGGAATGGCTCTGAGCACGGCCCACAGACTGCGTTGGGCCTGTATAGCTTGCGCGCCGCAATGACATGTCGCAGCTGCGCCCGTACTACCTCTATATCATGACGACGAATATTCGTCGCGAGCTGGTAGCCACCCCGTATGGACCCGCCTTGGACATCCCTGTGAGCTGGATTGCCTTTACCAAAGGCAGAGTGCTCACCCGTTTGACGCTCAGGGTCATTGTAGGCGAGCAGTTGACCCCCCCGCCGAGCGGCGTGTTCTGTTGGGCCTGCTTGCCTCCATTCGCGGGGAAGCCGCGCTTGCGGGTGAGGTTCTTCCCTAAGGCGTGGATGAGAGCGAGCCCTCCTGGCGCGCTCATCAGATGAAGCCGCCGACGCAGCCTGAACAGGAGCCGGCGGGGGTTCCTGCGGGGTCGCAGGCGGCGCATCTTGGACAGGCAGGTCTCCCTGCTGACTGGAGTCTGGCACAATTGGTGCTTGTGCAGGTGGTGGTGTGTCTGGGCGGTCGGGGCTGAAATCCACCTCCTCGTCTTCACCATTGGCTTCCATCATGGGGATGGTGGTCTCGTCCTCGCGCATCCCGCATCCACCGCCCTCTTCATCTTCTGACATAGGGTTGCCGATGCCGACGGTCATCGGTTCAGCTGGGACGGGCAGGTTTCCCTGCTGTACAAGCGTCTGAGCATCGCTTGGCTGTCCCGGAGTCGGCGGTACGGTAGTCGGCTCAGGCTCGTTGCCGAGCGTAGGCTGCCCGATAATATTTCGCATGGCCGTGCGGTTAGGCTGTAGCCCCGCCGCCTGGAGACCCCATCCGCGCATGGAGATGGCCCTTTCAGGGGTTTGGCGCCATCTCCCTCTGGAATACCACGCATGTCGCTGCGCGTCCTCAGGGTGCACGCCATCGATAAGAGTGAGGGCCGCCATCACTAACTCCGTGTCGTCACAGGCATCGGTGTCTTGTAGCATCATGTGGCCACTCTCGACACTCTCTTGACTCTCGGGATATGCTACGACCAATACAGCGTGCATCTGCATGAGGGTCTGCAGTATCGCGTGCGGTCCGTACTCCCCTGGAGCGAGCGAGCCAGGTGGTACGTATGGGTTTCCTGGCGCGCCCGTAGTGAATGCTTGAGATTCTAATTCCATCAGATCGGCATAAATTGGAAGATATACTGGAGTGGGCCTGTTTCCAGGCATAAGGTCGGGTTGATGTCGAAGGTTGTAGTCAACCTCCGAAGGCGAGGCCTCAACAGTGACATCCTCGTCGCTGCTCTCGTAGGCCATGATGTTGCCTGGGTGACTGAACATCCAGTCGAAGAATGATAAGGGCTGGTTTCCCAGCGTACCATTCCCCACAGGCGTAAGCTCGATATTTCCGAGAACAAATCGGCTGAGGTACTCCAGGTAGTACGCGTCCAGTCCGTGGCCGCACGCCTCGAGCTCATCCAAGTTGTCCATGCTGCTGGCCCAAGTGAAAAATAGCTGTTCCATGGCCTCGAAATCTTGGAGGCTCAGATATTCAATAACTGGTTCACTTGAGCCGAAATGGACTTCGGTCGATCCGCCCTTTCCATTTCCCTTCGCTGGACAGTCTTTTACAAGATGATCGGTACGATCACACTCATGGCACTTTAGGATCTGGCCGTCTCTACCTCGCGGGTTTTCCCGCCTACCTCTACCTTTGCCCGAGGTATCTCTACGGCCTTTACCACGGCCTTTCCCCCGAAAAATATCTCATCATATTGATCATCTGAGAGCTTCTGGAGGAAAGCCGAGATGCCTCGTCCATTCAACCTACGGCGACCCCGTTTGCCTTTACCTTTTCCTTTGAAGCTCCCCCGCATCCTCCTCCTAACACGACGCACTGGCTTCCGGGTGAACCTCCTCCACCTCCGCTTTGCCTGTTGTAATAACCAGAATAGGTGTTCGGCACGTTGATTGCCACCTTCCATTTGCATGATATTTGACCAGTCTGAGGGTACAATACCATCTGATGATATGGTGTCGGTGTCGGTGCCAGTCGAAATCGTCATTTCCTAGGTAGGTGGGTACACCGTCGTTTAGGGGATTCGCTTCCCCCCCATAGGGAGCGGTGTGGTTGAGGTTCTCTGGGGGGAGGGCCGGTTGCCCAGCTTGGTTGTGATCGATCCCCTGTGAGTAGAGCAGTAGACTCTCCAGGATCGTCGGCCCATATGCTTGCGGGCCCATTGCCAGGCTGAGCTTCGGTGGCTAAGGTAGTATAAAAAATTCCACTACCAGTTCCCGTTCCCCTCCCAAACACTGATCCTACGTTGCCAGGAGACCGTTCTGACAAATGGCCTATCGAACGCATCCTCTCACACAACTCATCATATTGTTGTTGTGATCGGGGCGTTTGGTGGTTAAGTGGTTGCCAGAGTTGCATGGCTCTTTGGTTGCCGACGCCTAGGGCGCGGAATAGGATAGTAGTGAGCAGTTGGAAGTTGGGAAGGTCAAGCCCCACCGACTGTGCCTCGAGACGGGCCATCTCAAATCGAGTGAGAGTTGCATCGATTCGCTCTCCGTGAGGCACGTGAAAGTCGATGAGCTGTGTGCCTGAAGTGAGCTGGCGCTCATCTTCCAGGCGTTCGAACTTCATGCTTAAGAGGAACATGATGTAGGTTACTGGGTCGGTGTGGACACCGTCGATGTCCGCACCGTAGTTTATAATGTCAGGTGGTACCCTCATGGCGAGTGTCCTCGCTAGGCCGCCCAGGCCGCGTTGTATGGCGGCTGCTTGAGCCTGTGGCGTCATGCGCCCGCTTGTGACGTTGAGCCACGCGTTGACTTCATAAACGTACTCGCGGAAAAGGTACGTTCCCTTGAGGGTCCCAGTATGGGCCATGTGTTTGCCCATCGGTGCTGTTGTCTCCTCGGCGCATGTGTCCGATTGTTGCCCCCAGCGCAAACCATATGATGGCGAAAATAACCAACCCAAGGCTGTGAAGATATGGGTGGTTATCAGGCGCGTTGCCGCGCTGGGGTAGCGCCTTGTTGAGTCTTCGAGGCGCTTTGTCTTGCGGGTCTCCCCGCCTTTGCTTCAAGTGCTGCGCTTTTGGCTCGTCGCCGAGCGGTTGGTAGTAGCGTAGTGATGAAGCGTATATGGTACCAATGTTGTTGTCTAGACGTCGTACCTATCGTGTTGCTTCCTGCTCTTGAATTGATCCCCGTAAATGTAGTTGGAGTGGTGGCGCAGGGTGGTAGTTGGTTGCGAAAATCGTGCCGGAAAGCGTGAGGATAAGAAGAGCAAGAGCTGACCACACGAGAGTGCGGCCAGCTCCGCTATCAAGTCTGAAGTGACTATGGTAAGTCAAATGGCATCCGATTCCATGGGAAGCGGATGGCAGATAGCGTCCAATGCCATGCTGGGGTAGTTCAGTATGGGGAGTGGACGGATAAGATTGGATAATATCGATGTAATGATCTTTCCAGCACATAGCGAACACCAGCAGCGTCCGGGCAAATAGGGCGCGCGTGCCTTGAGCCGAAGGCAACGGCGCGCGAGCTATACTCCCGATCCTATATAACATCTCCCAAAGAGCTACCCTTAAAGTATCCATGTCTGCGATCGCCTGATCCACGGGCGCTCGACCAACAAACGGACAGCTGTTTTATGTTTCGCGAGAGCGGCCATCAGCGGCCCCAGCCGTTCTCCCCCCCCCTCCCCCAGGCAACGCACGCTTCGTGCGGACGTCCGAGCTGTCTTTGATTATTTCTGGACATTTTCGGACACCGCCGTCGTGAATCGTGACGTCACCTGCCTCGCCCCCCCCCCCTTCCCCCTGGTGACGCCTGCTGTCGCCCAAGAATGCAAAACTGCTCTGAACAGTCTTCGTCTGAACGCGACTTCCCGAGACGTCCGCCGACATGTTTTCAACGCGCAGCCACTCGGGTCCCGACCCCTTCCGACCGGGACCACTTTTTGACACCGTATTCAAATTGAATTGCCCTGGGGCCCGACAACGGGTCCTAGACTTGGAAAATCTGATGTTCCCGACGGACGAAAATGTTCCACCAAACGACGGAGACCGTCCCGAAACCATCGAAGAGAACTCCAGGCATCCTTCCGAGGACGCTTTTCTGAGGGGCTTGGGAGAGTTTTGGTCGCTTCGGAGGAAAACTAGTCCCGAGCGAACCCTGAGCTTGCTAACCGCAGAGGCTGGCATCACCTCGTCGGATATCAGGGTCTCCAACGACGCACGCACGCAAAACAAATCGTGAGGGACAGCGATCGGGGGGGGGCTGGCTCACAGGCGGCGAACGTCGACTTGAAATCAGCCATACATCGCCGATAGATCAGCGATAGGCCCGCGATAGCGAGTCCGCACGTTCCTGGGCGGGGTGGGGCTATCAGATCCCTATGGGGCGATGAATGGGCGATTGGGGGTCGATGCGCCCCCCGAGCAGCCTATCCAGCGAGGGGCGCAAGTGGTGGGGGGAGGCAGAGGGGGATGTGGGCGACTGGCGAGCGGGAGGACGGGGGGGGGAGGGGGAGATGAGGGGGAGATTGAAGAGGCCCAGGGACACACATATAAATACACACAAATCCCAGGATTCCAAATATGTTCATATATTTTCTAGATGTTCGTGTTCCCCCCCACTTCCCATATTTTCCCAAATTTTCCTGAGAGTCGACGATTAAGTGTGTCTCTGTTTTATCCCCTCCTGAGAGATGAGGGGGAGATGAGGGGCAGAGGGGGAGAGGGGAGCAGGGATGGAAGCAAGGCAGGATCAACCAGCATCGAATTGGAAAATCGCATCGGGTCGTAACGTGCGTTGGATCGGGGCGCATCGGCAAAGGGTCGGGATCGGATCAGATCGGCTGCGCCAAGATTCGCAACACCGCCGTGCAAACATCAGGCGGCATCGAATAGTCGGAATATTGGGAACATCGGATGGAATTAACCTTGTGCCGATGATAATAAAGTACCCCTCCCCCCCTTAACACGCTAGAGTTGATTATCCACGGCCATTAAGAGTTCGGTGAGGGGCGCTGGGCGCGGAGGCCGAACTGTTTTATCACTGTGAAAAGTTCACCATCGAGGTTAGCTTCCTTCTTATGTTGAGATAGCAAGATCAAGCGAAGCGAAAACGTTTCGAGGATGTCTCAAGCGAAGACGTTTTCGAGGATGTCCTCTCACTTTCTCTCTTTACCTCTCTCTCTCTCTAACTCTGTCTCTCTTTGTCATTCCCTTTCTCCCACTGGCCCCTGAACTTTTTATCGCTGTGGTTCACTATCCATGGAAACCTAGGCACATGAGCTACCCTACACGAGCAGATGAAAATCTCAATTTCCATTGTTTGTTTACAAATTGAATGTCATAGGTTTGGAACTTTGGATTTTTTCCTCCTCCTCTTCCTCCTCCTCTTCCTCCTCCTCCCTTCTCCTCCTCCTCCTTCTCCTCCTCCTCCTCCTCTTCCTCCTCCTCCCTCCTTCTCCTCCTCCTCCTCATCCTCCTCCTCCTCCTCCTCCTCCTCTCTCTGTCTGTGTCTACTTCTCTCACTCTCTCTCTCTCTCACTTCTCTACTTTCGGGGAGGCGTAAGACCCGGGTACGGGGGACTCGGAAATCCCCGACGAGGTCGTCAAAAAAATGACGAGGCCGAGCCTGCATTTTGACGAGGCCTCCCGCTGCAGACATCCCACGAAACTCCTCCTCGTCAAAATCCGTGGCGCGGTCGTCAAAAAACGATGGCGAACCCGAGTCCCGGCAAACCCGGGTCTTACGCTCCCCCGATACTTCTCTTACTCTCTCTCTCTCACGCTCTACCTCTCTCTGTCTACCTCTATCTCCCTCTCTCTCTACCTCTCTTCGGACTTCGCTTCTCGATCCTCGATCCTCGGCTTTCGGTCCTCTTAACATCACCTCTTTCTCCTCCCACATGCTGGCCTCCGGTAGGCAACATTTATAATCTCCCCACGACCCCGAACTTTATTATCCCTGTGGGATTACTATACGGCGCACACGGTTAATCGGCCGGAATCGATATCGAACGAGATCAATCGGCTAGGAGTGTGCCTTGCAGGGAAGGGGGAAGAGGAAAGGGGGGGAGACAGGAGGGGAAAGGGAGAAAAAGAAGGGGAGGGAAAGAGAACGGGGTGGGGGAGGGAAATTAAATAAAACGACAGAGGACGAGACTCGGAGCAGGGCTAGTTGAGACAAGGGCAACTCGAAATCGGTCTATGACACCTCTCTTGGGATCCAAGCGCAATATTTTTTCGAACTGGGTCCAGTCGTGGCGACGATGGCCCCCCCGAAGGCAAACTAGTTACCGTTGTCTGCGCTCGCCCTCCTCTGTAGAGACCAGAAGTACCATCCTCCACCTGAGCACCCCGACAAGCAACGCCGTCTGGTAAGCGCACCCAAAGAAGGAATCGAACAGGGCAGGCCTGTTTAGTAAACGCCGAAGGCCGTCTTTTTTTATTCAAACAAAAACGCCCACCATGGTTACGTCGGGCATGTCCTCCTGCAGGCGGATGTTGGACGAAATACTGAAAATACTCAAAGACAAGTCAAGAATAGTCAAACATCGTCCCAAGACTATGCTTGACTATGTTTGAATCCTCCTCCTGTAGAGGGACAGGCCCGACTTGACCCTATGGGGGTCGGGGTGGCTCTCCTCCCGGGGCTCTGAGGAGGGCGCGCCGCGCGCCCGGGAAGAGCCGAAGCCGCGACCCCCGCACCTTTCAGACACGCTGGCGCGCCCGTGCTGCCCCAGGCCGGGCACCACGCTCGCCCGCTCACTCCTCGTCGTTGTCCTGCAGGGCCCGGCCGGCATTGGATCACCGAACCGGCTCGGATCGGAAAAAGGCGACAAATAACGAGAAGAACACACTGATAATCATGCTCACGTTAGGAAGCAAGAGGGGAAGAAACGCGTCTGTGAGCGCCAGGGGCGGTGCCAGTAAGGCCAGCGCGGGCAGGCCAGAGCCCTAAGGGATCGTAGTCGAAGTCCACGTGGGAAGGCCAGGGAAGAGAAAGCGTAAGAGTAAGTGTTCGTGGTCCAGCCTCGGTGTCCGAGAGGTCTCGTCACATTTTTCAGACAGTGTGCATGTTGTGATACACAACAGAGACAGGAAGTCGAACGCTAGATGAAGGATGCTAGCTTGATCGGAGCATCGGTGGAATAAATATCTGAGTAAGATGCACGGTCCGAAGTCCGAGCGGATCTCTCGGCTCTCGAAGAAGACAAAACACATAGCATAAACTTTCGGAGCTCCGCGTGAATTTCTTGAACCGGCGCTGGACCCCTCTCCCTGGCTCGCGGAGCGCGTCAAGGGCTGCTCCAAAGGCGCCGCCACGGGGGCCCAGCGCCGACTCAAGAAAGCCGCGCGGAGCTCAGAAAGTTTATGGTTATGCATGTTTGTTCTTCTTCGAGGTTCGGCGCTGGGACCCCACGGTCCTCCTTGGCGCGCGGAGCGCACAGAGGGGTTCGGCCCCGGAGGCGGCGATCTATAATCGATGAACAGACGCCAGCGCACGCTGATGCACTCGGTCGGGGGCGCACAAACATGGATTAGCGATCCATGGATTTGGCGCGCGGTCACCGAATCCATGGATCGGGGGAGGTCCCCCCCAATATGCGTCCGGCGCCGCCTCGCTCGGCGGCGGAAATCCGCGATTTCCCATAGAAACGGGACCCGTCGCGAATCCACGCGCCCTTGATCCCTGTCTGCGATCGCCTGAACTGTAGAGGCGAAACTGCGAGGACATACAGAGCGACCATGAGTTGCTGCCGAACCATCATGTCTTTTCCTTTCCGAGCCCGGGGGGCCTCGCCTTGCCCCCCTGGAGCCCTCGGAGCCCGCCCCGTCGCCTCGCCTGCTTCCAGCGTCCACGAGGAGGATGTGCGCTCGTTTCGTGGCGACCTCGGCGGTGTGTTTTCGAGGGGGCCCCATGCGAACCCTCCCCCTACCCCCCACGATTTCTGAGGGGGAGGGTGGGGCAGGACTCGCATGTGGCCCCCTGGTTTCTGAAACCACGTGGGCCGTTCAAGCTTGAGCGACTGCGGCTTTCCGACAGGTCGCCCGACATCGGCAAGCTCTGGTTTGGCAGCGCTCAGCCTTCCACTCCCGCGGTGTGTGCCTCAGAGTGGGGTCCTCGCTCGCGAACTCCCCGAGGCCCTTCGGACAAATACCGGCCTCACAGATGGGGGGGCGATCCTTTTTCAGAAAGGAGATATCGCTGGACGCTTCGTTGATCCTACTCCTCTTCGCATCCCTCCTCCTCGTCCTCTTCTTCCCCCTCCTTTTCCTAATTCTCCTCCTCCTCCTCCTCTTTTTCTTCTTCTTCTTCTTCCTCCTCCTCCTCCTCCTCCTCCTCCTCCCTCCCCCTCCTCCCCCCTCCTCCTCGCTGGACACTCGTTGGAGCGATGCGATGCAGCTCCCTGTCAGAATGGAGGAGTGAGGAGAAGGAGGAGTGATGAGTGAGGAGGAGGAGGGAGGAGGGTGAGGAGGAGGAGGAGGAGGAGGAGGAGGACGGGTCGCCAGGAAGAGAGAGCGTACTGCAGCATCGGAGATGGATCTTTGGTTTGATCTGGTCCTCTTTTCCTACGCCTCCCTCTCACACTGGGAGTGACCCCTCGCCATGTCGAATGTCCCCGCTGCCCGCGTCCTCGTTGATGTTGAAGTAGCGGAGCTCGTAGGCGGTCTTGTTGGGAGCCACGACGCGCAAGAAGTCGCGAAGCTGCTGCATCTTCAAGTACTTCCTGGGAGCCCCTCCCTCACGAAGAGGGGGGAGGCTGGCGAAGGCGTGGATGGGGATGATGATAGAAGCGACAGATCCGCAGACGGCCAGCTCGCACTTTCTGCCTGCTACGCTGGCCCACCAACCTGACTGCGTGCGGCATAGGGTGAGCCGGCTGTGATTGGCGGCGCGCACGGGGGGGGGGATGGAGGATGGCGAGGAAGATGAGGATTTGTGCACGCCTCAATGGAAAGGCGCTGGCTGCGCTGACGCGGTGGTCACGCGTCGGCGGCGTGCCCGAACGCTCGCGCGCAGGTCTCCCCAGCGGGGGCCCTCCCTGCTCAACAGCTGCCCCCCGCCCCCCCCCCGCAGGACGCAGACGGCCGCAGAGAACGCGGAGCCCATCATGCGCGCGAGGTGGCCTTCCATCAATTGGGCGCGCACGTCCAGGCGATTCAGGAAGCGCCGCCTGGATTCGGTCGACCCCCTCCCCGCCCCCAGGGTCAGGAACCGCACCGAGGCACCGTCGAAGGACGCCCGCAGAGCCAGCACGCACAGTGCGCCTAGCGGCAAAGAGGACGCCGTGAATTGGAGACGGTCGGTCATGCATGGCACCCAACCTGTCCGTCGTGATTAAAGGGAACGAAAGCCGCACTGCGCAAATGCATTACAGCTGCAAGCAACAGCTGTCCCCCGGCTCCCCTCGACTCGCCCCTTAATGCGTGACCCCAGGCAGGAGAGACATTCGGTGCGCAGCCTGCTGATTGCTGCCTGCGGTGCGGATGCTTCGGCTTGGCCCCCCACACCCCCTCACAGCCGCGCGCCCAAAAGCCGCTTTGGTGATAGGCCACTATGTCGTACAACCGATCCTCAGAAGCACGGTGTGACGGCAACCTGCAGAGACCTGCGTGTAAGACTGCCCCCCGCCCAAGGACGGAATGTCGCACCGTGCGCTGGGACGTCGCTGCCAACGGTCATTGCAACCGCAAGCCACAGCTGTCCCATCGCTGATCAGCAGCACAACGAAAAAGCTACCTGCAGCGACCTGCGTATAAATGAAGAAGCCCCCAGCCAGCGCTGGGACCTCGCACTGCTGATCGACATTGAAGCCGCGAGCCCTCGCTGCCCCATCGCTCCTCAGCATTACGGTGCGAAGGCCGTCTGCAGCTGCCTGCGTGTAAGGCAGGCCCCCCCGTCCAGCGCCGGGAGCCCGCACTGCCTGTCGACATTGCAGCACCAGACGACGGCCGCCCCGTCGCTTCACAGCAGCACGGTGTGCCCGAAGCCTGCAACGACCTGCATGCAAGTCAGGCCTCCATCGAACGCGGAGATCTCGCACTGCCCACGTCCATTCCCGCGGCAAGCGACGGCTGTCCCGTCGCTCTTCAGCAGCGCAGTGTGAAAACCACCCACGGCCACCATCCTGTAGTCGGGCGGCGTGCGGGTCGATCGCCGAGGCGTTCGCGTTCGGGCAACGGCTACGGACGGAGAGGGAGGCGAAGACGTGGGGAGAAGCCCCCGGAAATCGTGCACTTTTTGGTGGGGGCAACGTTCCGCATGCCTGATCATAGACTATATCCGCCATCGTGTCGCGACGCACTGGATGGATCACATCTTCAGTCCTCGAAACATCCCCAACATTGAATACTGTGATGTCCTGGACCGGGGAACTCCTGAGCACTCCCAGGCGTGAAGGCTCATGCGAGCACTCAACATTGAAAAACTGGCCTGCATCCAGGTAGCACACCCGTTGTATCCCACCCGTTGTCTCCCATTGTTTATCCCTATCCGTATCCATATCCGTACCCCAATCCTTATCCCTATCCCTATCCCTATCCTTCTGCCTCTATCCCTATCCCGATTGTCCCTATCCCTATCCTGCATCCCTGCACATGTCCCTATCCGCATCCCCATTGCTATCCCTACCCCTTTCTGCCTATTTCTCTCTCTCTATATATATATATAAATGTATATATATATACATATATATATATATATGCTAGAACCATCGCGCACGCTTCGCGCGCACTCAGGTTCTAGCAGGCCCCAGACCTTGACGAATTCATTGCTCCACTGAAGTAGTGGACCACAGTCCACGCATGCTAATCTGCATTTCGAAAGGCCTTCGAGGAAAATGGTTGTGTAGGGGGGCGGGGAGCCGTATGAATCGGGTTCCCAGAAGGCCTTCTGGGAGCATGGATTTGGGGGCGTCTTGGGGAGCCTGTTGGGGCGTGCCGTCGTCGTCGTCGTCGTCGTCGTCGTCGTCGTCGTAATGTCGTCGTCGCCTACTGGGGCGCGCCGTCGTCGTCGTCGTCGTCGTCGTCGTCGTCGTCGTCGTCGTCGTCGTCGTCGTCGTCGTCGTCGTCGTCGTCGTCGTCGTTTCGTGTCGTCGTCGTTTCGTGTCGTCGTCGTCGTCGTTTCGTCGTCGTCGTCGTCGGTTCAAGAGGGCACTTGGGGCAACTTTGTGCGAAACAATCTGCGGAGGGCCGCGAGAAGGCGATCAATCATGTTCCCAATCAACTTCCCAGACAGCTCTCCTGTAGCATGATGGTACTTCGAAGTTTCCGGAGACTCGCGGGCCCATGATGAACCATGTCCAAGGAAGGCTTCTCGATAGGAGACTGATAGCCCATCCCGCCGAGGAACGTGCGGATTCGCTATCGGGGGCTTATCGCCGATCTATTGGCAACGCACCGCCGACTCCAGCTCGATGTTTCCCCCCTGCAGAGCCTATCCCCCCCCCTAACGTTGCCCCTGATATCGCTTCGATGTTCGATGCCCGCCGAGGCGGAATACCCGGGGCTCTCGAGAATGCAGGGGACTGGCGGCCGGGGCAAGCAAAGGCTGGCGGGCGAGGCGAGCGGGAGACTCGAACCACTCTGGACTGCTGGGACCTGGCGGCCGCATTCTACTCGGGGGCGTCCAAGGAGGGGGCGTCCAACAGGGGGGGTCGCACATCATGGCCCGAGGCACGTGCGCGCCCCATGAAGGGGGGAGACAAAGGGACGTATTGAGATAAGAAGGGCCATGGAAGCTGAGCCCCCTATGTAATCAGTACCCCCCTTTGGCCGGCACAAGGCTGGTGGGCGAAACGGGATGCCCGGGAGCATCGGGACCACTGGGGTCTGGCGGGCGCGCTTCTTCTTCACGTCTCAGCAACTCCGACCTGTCGGGTAAAGACACTGAACACAAATCCGGTTCTTCCCCAAATGCGGGCGACATGACAAACGCTCCCCAGCGAACCATGGTGCACACGTGCAGGACCCGCCAGTCCGTGGCTCAAAAAGGGCCAGCGGGCGTGGCCATCCCCTGCTGCTGCTGCTCCTCCTGCTCCTGGAGGGGCAGGAGGATTGATGCGGGGAGGAGAAGGGGGAGGAAGAGGAGAGGGGCAGCCCCTCGTCCTCCTTCTCCGCCTACTCCTCCTCTCATCCTCCCTCCTCCCTCCTCCCCCCACCCCCCCTCTTGGACAGGTACTTCAGGTACCTCTTGGAGAACGGGGCCTGCCACGGGGCGAGGGCCCTCCCCCCACTCAGAAATCGCGGGAGTCATCGCGGACACCGGACACCAGCGCCAGGCCTGGCGCCGATGTGCACTGCAGCGGCGCGTCGCGCATGCCAAGAGTAACCCTTGGGACCTGACGCGTTCCGCCTTCCGTCGAGCCGAGAGGCTGTCAGCAGACCAGGGCGGGTGTGGCAGATGGCCGAGCCTCGACGTCCTTCCTCTCTTGCTGATGCTGCGGCCTTTGCTTGTGTTGTTTCTTTGTTTTGTTTTCTCTCTCTCTCTCTCTCTGTCCCTGTACTTAGATCTACGTATTAAAACGACCGAGAACTATTATTTCATAAGTTTGAAACCAGGACCCCAATGCCCGACAGGCCAGCCACGGTGTCAGATCATCTGATGATGTAGTTCTTACTCTTACGGAGAAGCACAACCTGAGTGCAGTTATCCAAACAGCGCGATTAGAGCCAAGGTGGCTCCAAATACATGTCGCGCGTCATCGGCGTCCTCCTGCTCCTGATCGGCTTGCACTGTCATCGTCATCGATGCTGTCGTCGTCGTTAATGTCGTCGTCCAAACGACCCCTTGCCCTTCCCCCTCCCACTCCATCTCTTCTTTCGTACATAATATCCTATCTCTTTCCGTTATTCCTCCTCCTCCTCCTCGTCCACCTCCTCCTCCTCCTCCTCCTCCAACTCGTAGTTTTGCCTCATCCGCCTCTCCACTTCCCCATCATCCTCACCCGTCTCGTGCCACTCGTACTCCTCTTCCCCTTGGCTCTCCTCACCCCTCGCCGTCCTGATTCTCCTCAATACCCTCCTACTTCTCAATCTCTCTAGAGACATCAACATGTACTCAGATATGGCGCTCCCGCCTGAGATTTCCTTGCAAATGACTGCTCTCGCCTCGGCGCCAACTACTTACCTGCTCCCTCTTGCCAGAGGCGCACCTGCCACTCCCCGGGTACATGTTGATCCCTCAAGCGTGCCCAGATTCGTCCCCTGGTCATGTCCTCGCCTCCCTCCTCCCCCCTCTCTCTCATTCTCCCTCCTCCTTCCCCGGTCATTCTCTTTCCTCCACCGCCCCTCCTCCCTGATCTCCCTTCCTCCCTTTTAACTCCTCGCTTCGCTCTGGCTCACGCCGTCCTCACAATGTACTCAGGCTCGGCGACCCGTCTGAGACTTCCTTACGAACGCCTGAGACTTTTGATTAACTAGACATGGCCCAGGGATCTTGCTCTCGCCTCGTCCCTGGGTAATTTTTCCCTCGGGCCAAGGGCGTTTTGAGCCCCTGCTGGAACACAACACCAAGAACAGAAACGGAATCGAAAGGGTCGCCTGGGCCAGGCCTCGTCAGCATCCTCCCTTCTCCCTCTCCGAACCCGGAATTGCAAGATTTCCAAGGAGAAACGGGCTAGACCACCTCGCGCGCGGCGTCTGAGAAATGAGAGAAAATAAGGATGTCTCACGCGAAACGGGCCAGACCACTTCCCGTGCGGCACTTCGGAGCCCCAAATTGCGAAGATGTCTCAGGCGTACAGGGCCAGACCACCTCTCAACGGGCCGCACCACGTCAATCCTGGCCATCGCTCAGAATTGTGAGGATGTCTCAACCGAAACGGGCCAGACATCTCTCGCGCGGCATCTCGGAGCCCAGGCTTGCGAGGACGTCGCAGGCGAAACGGGCCAGAACACCTCAATGCTGTCCATCTCGGATCTCGAAACTATCATACTGTCTCAGGCACAACGGGCCGGAACATAGCCAAAAGAAACTGTAAAGAAGTCTCTGGCAAAATGGCCACCTCTCGCGAGGCATCTCGGAACCCAGGCTTGCGACGATGTCGCAGGCGAAAGGAGAAGACCACCTCAATGCTGTCCATCTCGGATCTCGAAACTATCATACTGTCTCAGGCACAACGGGCCGGAGCATAGCCAAAGAAACTGTGAAGAGAACTCCGGCGAAACGGGCCGGGTCACCTCTCGCGCGGCATCTCGGAACCCAAGCTTGCGAGGATGTCGCAGGCGAGACGGGTCAGACCACCTCAATGCTGTCCATCTCGAAACCCAGAACTGTGAGGATATATTACGCGACATGGGCCAGACCACCTCTGGCACGGCATCTCGGAACCCCAAATCCCGAAGACGTCTCAAGCGAAATTGGCTGGACAACCGCGCACGACGAATGTCGGGACCAAGAAATGTGAGTATGCCTCAAGCGAAACGGGCAAGATCACCACGCAAGCGGCATCTTGGACAGCAGAATTGTGAGGATGTCCCACGCGGAACAAGCCATGACATCTCTGGCGCGGCACCTCGGAACCCAGAATTTCAAAAACTTCTTGCGTGAAATGGGCAAATGCCGGGCATCTCGGAAAGCAGATGTGTGAGGATGTCTCAGGCAAAACGGCGCAGACCACCTCATAATCTTCAGGCATGTGCGCGAGCCCTTTCGGGTGGAACTTGGTATTACCAGAAGGGGACTCCAGCCAGCACAGCGATGTGAACAAATCTACATATGTGCCACCTGAGATCTTTGGGCGTCGACCATTCTTTCACGCGCGAACGATCGAACAAGCAGTTCTGCTTAGAGACCCATTCGGCTCGAACTTACATACAGCACCCAACATCTTTAATATACCAACGCAGAAGTACCCGTAGCAACGGGTATACACATACAGCATGGCAGAGTTAGAGCTCAAAGGCCGATGAACGAGACTAGAAAATACAATAGACGGATCGACACGTTCTCCGACCTTGTACTGCGCCGGACGCGTTGTCTATAGACGGATCCACACAGAATGTGTCAATATACGTAATGACACCCACTGTGTCTATGGACGCTTGTGGCTGGAACTTGAAAGCGGTATTTGGCAGATGGGAGCAGGTCGACCTTGCCCTCCAATGGGGGCTGACCTGTGCAGCCCTCGCCAGGAGGCAAAACCAATTGATTTCTCAGTGAAACTGACATTGTCGCTCTGGGCGAGGCCTCGCGGATTGCGCAAGTAGGTCGTGCTCAAACACCAGGCCCTCCTCCACAGCTGCCACGTCCGCGCTCCTCCCCCTTCTCCCCGCTCGGATCGGACGACCGGAGGGGGGAGTAACGGGAGGGTTCGAGAATCAGCTCACGCAGCTGGCTTTCCCAGCGCCTCCTGGCACCGGAGGCGCTCACGCTTCGAGGGGAGCGCTCGTCGGTGGGGCCGAAACCATCTTGCGCGCAGCTGGTTTCGCACGACACCCCTTTCCCACCCAACCCCCTTGGCTCCTCCTCTTCCTCCTCCTCCGCCTCCTCCTCCTCCTCCTCCTCTATCTCTCTCTGTCTCTCTTTCTTTTTCTCTCTCTCTCTCTCTCTTTCTCTCTTTCTTTCTCTCTGTCTCTCTCTCTCTCTCTGTCTGTCTCTCTCTCTCTTTTCCCTGTCCGCGCCGTGGCGCGCAACGGACGGAGGCGCAGGGGCCCATGTTTTCGATTCCGCAGGAAGACAGGAGGTAGGGAGGGGGCCAATAGACCATCCTAAAAGCTGACGGTCCCGAGGCTCATGAGGATAAAATGGGGGAAAGAGTAGGCAAGTCGTGTCACACGCCTCGTCCGTGCCACTTGCGACGTAGTACTTGTATGTAGACGTATCATTGCTGGTGCCGCTGGGGGCGATGTACTGTGCGACGGCAAACTGTGGTACGGCATATGTCGAGACAGAAAAAAGAGAAGTAGGTACGACGCTCAAACACCAGTCGCATGCGGAGTGTGGTACTCCAGGAAGAGCGCTGACCACGCGCACGCGTCTGCGGCCCCTTCATGGTCTGTGTAGACACACGCTTGTTGTACGGATAATCTGGCGAATCTAAGCCCATGGCGTTTTGATAGTCTGCAGCAGTCTGGGCACCATTTTGATCCAGTAACTCGATCAAGTGTTTCGATCCACACGTCAACGTACGTTGGTGGCGAAGCGTCTGGTCATCTGTTAGCTCCTAAGTTCTGTTGTTCATGGAATAGACATTTATCTGCGTGTACTCGTGTCGAGTTCGATCATGATCTGGGAACCCTGGTCCGTAGATCTTGGCGACGGTAGCTTGCTTGAGGTGGCCGATGATTCGTGTAACGTAGAAGTGTCCAAGGTGATGTAGTCCTCATTATGGAGGTCCCAAGGCATGAAGGAGAAGCGTGCCGCTGATTCCCGAGGGCGTCTTTCCACACTCGTGTGATTGCGCAACGCCATCACATGTCCGTCGCGTAGCGGTAACGGAATTCCTTGCCCGTTGTGGAGTGCCCCGGCCCTGTTGTCGATCGCGACCTCCCTGGTAATATCTGCGCACTTGGCGTTGTAGATGTCGATGCGTTTGTTGCACAAGCCCTCGAAGTAGTGCTTCAGCGAGGACTTGACATCTACGACCCCAGAGTAGGTATTGCAATCCGCGCCGTATGTAACTATGCGGACAACTTGAATACGCCTGTTGCCATAGTAGCGCAGGTCGCATGGCCAGATACCTTCCTGGGCAAACGTTTTTTGTTGAATGTTGACACCATCATCGGACCCATCGAATTGAAATTGTGAATGAGGGCGGTCATTGCGTGAAAACCTGAATGTTTAGCCAGTTGCTCGAGCCGGTAACTTCATGGACTGCTGATGTGGTCATGTACTGTTGATGTGGTCATGTGGTCATGTAGTGCCACAGTGCTATAACGATGTACTTGATGCACCTGATGTGGTCATGTCCTGCAGTCAAGTAGTGGGTATTGGAGGTAGACTGGCGGGCTGGCGGGTTAGCAAGTCAGACTGTAAGTAGTGCGCAGAATGAGGTCCCCGTGTTCTCGCTGTAATCCTGTGGTGTCTCAGTCAGTGTAGGCAGTATCCCACCAGTAGACCCATGGGCATCACATGGTAAACACGTGCGCGCACGAGGGGAAGAACGGCAGGAGCCAGCTGGAGCGGAGCCTACCTGTTGCTCGGGCGCGCGCGCCTCTTCGTATCCTCCTCCTCCTCCTCCTGCTCTTCCTGCTCTTCGTCCTCGTCCTCCTCCTCCTCCTCCTCCTCCTCCTCCTTTTCCCCACCCTCTCCCCGCGCGCGCTCCCGCGCGAGCGGGAGAGACATATGAAGGAGGGGGTGAAGGAGGATGAGAGGAGGAGCGAGATTGGGGACCATTTCTAAAGGGGCCCCAGGACACACAAATAAATACACACAAATAAAAATATCCCCCATATTTCCCCATATTTTTTGGGTTTCTGTCTTCCCGCCCAATTCCCATATTTTCCCATATTTTCTGGGGAATCGAGGATTAATTGTGTCTGTGTGTTTTTTCCCCTCCTGAATTTCCTTGTGCGGACAAACAGCGGTCTGGAATGAGATCTACCACCGTCGGGAACGGCTGTCCCCAGGCGGCTAGAAAGTTCGCACCCCGATGTGCCGCCGCAAGGCTATGAGTTTCCCAACCGCTCTGGGACATGCGCCCCGAATGGCGAAGCAACT
Source organism: Prorocentrum cordatum (assembly GCA_963575745.1). Classification (NCBI taxonomy): domain Eukaryota; class Dinophyceae; order Prorocentrales; family Prorocentraceae; genus Prorocentrum; species Prorocentrum cordatum. The sequence goes on along the minus strand of CAUYUJ010018170.1, from coordinate 233,863 downwards.
GATTGAATAACTCCGACGGAACAACTGCAGAAAAATAACCTTTCGGAGCTCCACGCGGATGTCTTGGATCGGCGCTGCCCCCCCCCCCCCCGCCTGGCAAGCGCCGCCAGGGGGGGGTCCAGTGCCGATCCCAGAAACCCGCTCGGAGTCCCGATCGTTTGTGTATGTATGCGACTTCTCTTCTTCGGATCTGCACTTTCGCCCGTCGAGTCCAGATCCCTCCCGCGATACAGGAAGCGCCTCGGCCGTGATGTGGATCTTCGCCTTGTCCCGCGAGACGGTGACCTCCGCGCCGCGCCGCCCAGGCTCCCACGTGCCCCCCCTTCTCTGAGGGCTGGGCGTGCCCCTCATGAATCGATCGGAGGCGGGGGGAGGGTCTGGCTTTCGCCACGCGCTCGACAGATTCGGAACCCTACCCCCGCCGCCCATCGAATTGAATCGTGAACCGGCAAGGGTTAGACTCGGATTTCGCCGCCGAGCTTACGCGCGACCTCACCCGGGCAGCCTGCAGCGTGCGCGCGAATGTCGGCGCAACCGACCCCGAGTTCTGCCCTTGCTTGAATGCCTTCGGCCTTTCAGCCCGCGCGGAGCACCCCTCCGCCCCAGCCGCCCCCGCCCCCCAAAGACTCCACTCCACCTGGCGCGCAGGGCATGGGCGCACAAGCTCGCTGAAGAGGCCCGAAGCCTGGTCTTGGGGCCGCGTCCCCGCGCCTGCCCCGTGGACGTCCTGGGGCTGTCCCCATCTTGCCCCGCGATCCTTGCGGCGCTGTCCTGCGAACGCTCTGTTGGATGGGCGCGCCCGAAGCTGGTACAGAAAAATGAAAACGATTCCCCGCAGTACAAGTGCGGTCCAATAGCGACCCCGGCCGCTGCTCGGCAGGCGACAGCTTGACCCAAGTCAACAGGCGGCCGCGCCGGCACAGACAGCGAGTCCTGCTCAAACTGGGCAAAGAATGTAATTGGTCGTCGCCGTCTTTCCGTCCAACTTTCGAACGTGCTGATTGGAACGAGCAAACTCGGGCACCGGATCGCGCCGCATCGCCGAAGCCCCGGAGGAATCGCCAACTACCCTGGCTATGTATGGCGAGCCTGGATATGCACGGTTGTCCCACGGTTTCGGTCGTCCACCTACTGGCATATAGATGTCCTGCCCTTGTGGCATGAGTGTCACGTGGTCAACTCCGAATGGCTTTCCTGGACGACCAGGAGATGGATAAGCTGTCCATCTCCGATACATGTATATAAGAAGAAGAAAGAGGCCGAAAGGTAAGTCAATGTCCCTGGATGCGTGGCTGACTTGGAATTCCGCGATGCGGATTATTGTTGTTGTCGTCGTCGCTGTTGCTGCTGTTATTGTTCTTGTTGTTGTCGTTGTCGTTGTCGTTGTTGATGTTGTTGGTGGTGTTGACCTCTAACTGTTGAATTATAACTATTGTTGATCCCCCCTCTGGTGCACATTGTATTTTTCAATTGAAATGCCCCTCCTGGCGCTCGCACCTGTTTTGAATCAAAGAAAGTCTTCCTGCTCAAACTGTGCCCCTGGCCCCCGTTTACAACAACAACGGTTCCCGCGTGATACTTCCTTGAAATGTACTCCGGTCCCGCGTTCCCGCTTGAGACTTCCTTGCAATTTACTCAAGAATCGCGCTCCCGCCTGAGACTTCCTTGCAATTTGCTCAGGCGCCGCGCTCTTGCCATTCAGGAACCGCGCGTTCGCTTGGGACTTCCTCAAATTCACTTAGGAATCGGTATCTCGCTGGAAACTCCCTGGCGAATCAAGCAAGATTCACGCAGAAATAGATACCCACCAAAAATGCTATGAAGGAAGACGAAGAGGGCGGGTATCGAGGGTTCAGGACATGCATGCTGAATGACGCCACTACCTGTTGGAACGCCTCCCCCCCCCCTCACCGCCAGCTTACGACTCCCTACCACCGTCCGCACCACAGCACCCACTGTTGTTCCCACCACCACTGTCCTCACCACCACTGTCCCCGTTGGTTCCACCACCGTCCCTACTGTCCCCACCAGAGCCCCCACCGCTGTCGCACTGTCCCCACTGTCCCCACCACTGTTCCCACCACGGCCCCACTCTCCCCACTTTCTCCACGGCCCCAACCACTGCCCGACGATCCCCACTGTGCCCACTGTCCCACTGACTCCTCCGCTGTCCCACTGAGCTGCCCCACTGTTCCCACCACTGTCCCCACTGCACCTCTGTCCCATTGTCCCACCGCCGTCCTCGCCACCGCCTTCACCGCAGTCCCCACCACCACTGTACCCTCCATTGTCCCATTGTTTCCACCGCATTCACCACTGTCCCCACCACAACCGTCCCCACCACTGTCCCACTGTCCCCACTGTTCCCGCCATTGTCCTCACCTCTGTCCCCACCACTACAGTCCCCACCACTGTCCCACTGTCCCCACCACTGTCCCGCTGTCCCCTCACCTCTGTCCACCACCGTCCCCGCCACTGTCCGCACCCCTCCGCGGTTTTCGAGGGGGGGCGGGGGGGGGGGTCGAACCGGTAATGACCCCCCCCCCCGGTTTTCGAGGGGGGGGGGGGTCGAAGCGGTAGTGACCCCCCCCTCCTTTTTCATGATGTACTGGGGGGAGGGGGGGAGGGGTTCGAACCGGTAGTGACCCCCCCGGTTTTCCGGAGGGAGGGGTTCGCACCGGTAGTGACCCCCCCGGTTTTCCGACAGCAGCGGTAGAACACGCTCTTTCAAATATACAAACATAGATCTGAACTCTCACACGCACCTATCCGAAGGAGATAAGCTCAGAGGTGGTAAATTGAAGCCGTACTTTCTTCTGGCCGTTTCGCCCGGGACATGGAAACTTGATGCACCCTTCACGCAGGTAGCGACGTCACGGTCCAGAAACTCATCTGAATTTTTACACGTTACCCCAAAACCTTCGAAACACGTGATGTTCAATGAGTTTGAACTTCGCGCATAGAGCAACATCGGCTTCGCATGAGACATCCCCCCAATGGAAACCTGTGTATTCAGAGTTGTCCTCATATTCTTCAAAACGGTAGTTTCGGTCGAGACAGCCTCCAACAATTAGCTTCGGAGCTTCTTTCACCTGCAATCGCAAGGTGCGGAACATCCTCCTGCGCCGACACATCGCAAGGTGCGGCAATCCAACCTGCCCTCGACTGCGAGCCCTCTGTTGCACCTCCTTCCCAACAGTCCCCTGGTGATCCTCAATGTCCTCCTTTTCTCCTTGTTTCCCTGCTTCTCAATCTTCTTCATCCTTCTCCGCGCATCCGACTCCATATGCCTCTGTTGATTCATTGTGTGCGATGCTTGCGTGCTGCAATTTTGTTTGTATGAGCCTGGGCACGCACGTGTATATGTATCCGCCACCGTGCCCCTGCGGCACGGTATGGAGTTCCTCAGATCCCTAGTCTAATCCCTCAAGCCTCAGTCCTCGAACCTGAGGATTCTTAAGGGGCACCGGCCCCAAATTCTGAAATCTCCCGCGGTTTCCCGCGTTCAACGTGGGGCTTCTCGAGGCTTGTCGCATCACCTGTCGGGGCCAATCGTGCCCCGAAACGGGCCGAGACGGTCCGGAGAGGCGAGGCCCCCAAGACGGTCCAAGAAGGCCCCGAGTCGCCGAACAATATGTCCAAGACGCCCACGATGGCCTCCAGTCGGCCGAGGAAGTGCCCAGGAGGTCCCAGGAGGCCTCCGAGAGCCTTGTCAAGAGCGCCCCTGAGGCCAAGTTATAAAGATCCCTGTAAACATGCGAGATTGGAGATTGATCATATGTTTAAGGATGTCCACGGCGCTGTCGTCTCAAGACGCCTGGCCATTTCAACCCGCCCGGCCTTTTCAACCCGCCTGGGCCTTTGACCCTGCCTGACCGTTTCACAAGAATGTCTGGCTTCAAACCGCATGGTCATTACGATCGCGTGACTGTTTTCATCGGCTTCGTAATTTTTCCACGCCTGGAAGCGCTGACATCCTTGGCCGTTCTAACCCGCCAGGTCGTTTTAACCCGCCTGGCCGTCGAAACCCGCCTGGCCGTTTTTCGCCGCCAGGGCATGTTGACTCGCCCGGCCGTTTCCAATCGCTTGGCCGCTTCAAATCGTCCGGCCGCTTTAATTCACCTGGCCAATTGAACCCGCCTGGCCGTTTTAGCCCGCCTGGCCGTTTTCAACCCGCCTGGCTGTTTTAACCCGCCTGGCCGGTTTCACCCGCCCGGCCGTTCTAACCCGCCAGTCGCTCATATCCGCTTGTCCGTGTTAAACCGCCTGGTTTTTTTAACCCGCCTTGCCATTCCAACCGCCTGTCTGGCTTGGCCGTTTTAGCCCGCCTGGTCGTTTTAACCCACCTGGCCGTTGGAACTGGCCTGGCCGTTTTAACCCGTCTGGCCGTTTGAAACCGTCTGTCCATTGCAACCCGCCCAACATTTTAACCCGCCTGGTCGTTTTAACCCGCCTTGCCGTCTTAACCCGCCTGGCCAGCCTCACGGGCCGTATTGGAGCAATTCCACGACGACCTCGACAACATCTCATTGCGTGAGGATCTCCCTAGCGAAGTCGCCATATGGGGCAAGAGCGATACCAAGACGATGTCGGCAACATCTTGTTGTTTGAACCTGCCCTTATCAAAATAGAAGCTTGACCAAGACTGAGACCAAGAGCACGTCGACGACATCTCCTTGGTGTGAGGACGCTCGAGCGAAATCGCTATTCTGGCCAAGACCGAGACCAAGACGACGCCGACGACATCTCATTATTGTGCGAGGGTACTCCTAGCGAAATTGCAAGTCTGGGGAAGAGCGATGTCGACATCCTAGCAACATCATCATTTTTCGGGCGGAGTTGAAGCGTCTTAGAGCCATCCTTTTGAGTTCTGATGGGCCCTCTTGAGGCCTTCATGAGGTGATCCCGAGAGGACAATGTTTGAAGACTTCAATAACGCAAACCCTGGGGCTAGAGATGCCAACCCACCAAACTCCCCCTAATGCCATTTTTTCCGACTGGCGGATCGCAAACCATGCGCGGCTTCCGTCATACCCACATCCACCGCCTGCCGAGTCCCAGGATATCGATCCCCCAGGCGGTCATTATGGATAAATCCCAGCCTCGGACCCGTGTCCTTTACGGTAGGAGCCAGCGCACTGGATTCCGATCGGATCGCAGCGCTGCCGTGGCAGCTGCAGTGTCGCAGGCCAGAACGAGGGCCGAAGCCAGACGGAGAGGCAGGTCAATGGGACTCTGCGTCCTCTCTGCCGGGAGCTGAAGCTCCAGACATCAGGTGCGGTGCTTGTCTCACATGCGCGGCCGCGAAGGCCCCGACCCCTCCGCCAGGTTTCTGTCTCGCCCTGGATCCATTCTGGATGGCCCCGGGGCCTCATAGTGGGCCCCAGAAGCCAAGACTGAACAGCATCAGATCGCCCAAGATCTGGGGCCGCGTCTGGGCTTAGGTCGGGCGTGTCCCCCTACAGACGGATTTTAGGCGAAAAATGAAACATACACAAACCAGATTCAAAACATGCTCAAAAATACTCAAAAAATCGACCCCATACTATTTGCTACTATGTTTGAACATTCCTTCTGTAGAGGGACGCGCCCGACTCAAGAGTATGCATTGTCCTTCTTCGAGGGGGCAAGCGCCGCCGCGCGGCCTTCTCCCCCAGATTGCCCGTCTTCCCGTCCACCTTGATCCTGTTGTTGAGGAACTTCTCGAGATCCTCGGCGCCCGAGGCCGAGGAGCAGGAGGAGGGAGAGGAGGACGAGGAGGCGAATGAGGAGGAGAAAAAGGAGGAGGAAAAACAGGAGGAGGAGGAGAGGCTCGCACGAAGCAGCAACAGCATCTGCAAGCCCCGTCGAGCGCCCAGCGTGTCCCATCTCAGGCGCGGGCACGGGCCTGATGACAAGCAGGACACTGCAAACATGACACTACTGGTGGTGTCAGAACTGGCACTACTGGTGGTGCATATCTGCAACCCGGTATTATATACGTATACGCGGTGACTGACTCGTCGAAACAAGTTCCCTTGAGCATAAGCTGTCTAGCAAGCCTGGCACTCTCAGTATAGCATCCTACACTTCTACATGAGTTCATGGTCGTCATCTGAGCCATGGTGTGATGTGGCGGTGTAAGCGCATGGGCGGGCTCCGTAAGGACATCCTCACGAGACAGAGGTCTCTTTGGCCGCTGCCCTTGTCTCCCCTTTTGCGAATCCCACCAGCTCTCAAACCATGTGTTCCAACGCAGTGATATTGTTCAGTGAGTCAGCTCTTTCGAAGCACACCCTTCTTCTCCTTCGGGGTGCAGTGCATAAAATAAGCTGATGATAATAAATGGCTTATGCCTGCTCGCGTATTCAGGTTACGATGGGCCTCTCGCGCCACAGGACTGCCACGAGATGACTGCCATGAGATGCCCCCAAAGGGGCCTTAGAGGAGGCCAGACGGGCGCAAAGAGCGCTAGGCCCCTGACAGCACCCACAAAAAAATAAATCCCGCAACATTGACCAACGCGCTACCCCTGTTCCTGTTTTTTCCATCCTCCCGCTCTTGCTCACCTTACCTCTCATGTTCCCCTCGTCCTCCCTCTCATCTCCATATCCTCCCTCTCATCTTCCTACTCATGCTTCCCCGCTCCTCGGCCCGATGGCGAGGGCCAAGGGCCAACGAGACAGCCGCCCTCGCTGGCCCGTCCTTGGTCTCGATGATGTTGTCGTCGGCGGGCTGCTGGCAATCCACTGTGTACTTGAGCACCTGGTGCCGCCTCCTCCGATTGCTGCTGCTGCAGCTGCCGATCCTGCCGCCTCCAGCTCCTGCTTCTGCTGTTGCGGCTCCGCCGGCTCCTCTACCCCTGCCTCCTCTCGAGAAGCGTCAGCTGATTGCCTCGCCGAGCCTTGCTGGGCCGGCCCTGAGCCCAGGATCGGTGTCGACGCCACCCTGGCCAAGCCAGGAGACGTATTCATACGTGTACACCGATCCTGGGCCCAGGATGGGCCTGGCCAGGATTGGTGGTGTGACCAGCTGACTTGACCAGGTCATTGATGTCATTACCTTCCCCCTCCTCCGCCCGCGGCTGGTGCTCCTGACGCCGCAGAGCTAGTGGATGGAAGCCGAGCACCTGCACACAAGTCCATCTCCTGCCTCAGACCCTCCCTTCGTCCTGCTCTGACTGCTGCGTTCCTTTCTGGCAGAGCGGGAGGGAAGATGACCCAGGCGATGTACATGTATGTATGCATGCATGCTTTCATGGCAGTGGGTATGTATGTAAGTAAGGAAGTACGTATGCATGCACGTATGTATGTATGTATGTAGACATGCATGCATGCATACACACATGATGTATGTATGTGTGTATGTATGTATGCATACATGCATACATGTATGTATGTGTGTATGTATGTTTGTATGTATATATGTATGTATGTGTGTATGTATGTATGTATGTATGTATGTACGTATGTATGTATGTGTGTGTTTGTATGTATGTATGTATGTATGTATGCATGTATGTATGTATGCACGGATGGTTGTATGCATGTATGTATGTATGTATGCATGCATGCATGCATGTATATATGTGTATGTATGTATGTATGTATGTATGTATGTATGCATGCATGCATACATGTATGTATGTATATATGGGTGTATGCATGCCTGCATGCCTGCATGTGTGTATGGGTGTATGTATGTGTGTATGGATGCGTGTACGTATACATGTATTTCTTCGTGCATGTATGTATGTATGCATGTATAACTGTTTGCACGCAGGTTTGTATGTATGCATGTATGCATGTAGGTATGTACCTTTACATGCATCGATGTGTGTATATGTGTCCCCCTCCGACTGGAGCCACGGAAACCCGCAACGCTTGCGGCCGAGGCGCTCTGCTGTCCTCTCCGCGAGACCCAGCGCGCGCAGCGCCACTGCTGCCACGTCTGCTGCCGCCACCCGTTCCTCTTCGAGCGGGGGGGTATGGCGACCCCAGGCCCCGACCCTGAGGGCATCAAGGAACATTCGACGACCTCCCCAAGACTGCCCTGGAGGCGTCAAGATGGCCCAGAAGCGGACCCAGAGGCTCGCAATACAGTAGGGGCCCGACCACAAGAAACCTTCCACAAGAAACCCAACCCTGAGACCCCAGGACGTTGATTGCTTTGTGGTGTGGGAACGTCACGCTTTCCATCGCAAAACCATCGAGACCCGAGAAACCATTTCACCCTAGAGGCAAGCAGGATGTGTCTTGGCATGGATCTCAATCGAGCCTCTCCAAAGAAGCTCCGCGGAACTTACGCGCCGAAGACGGCCCTGGGGTCCCCTGACGGCCAACAAGTTGAAGCGAAAGGCGGAGATATACGATTCGGGAGGTGTCCCAACTCGATGGGGTGTGTCCGCGCAGCCCACCGGGGATGCATCCCTTTGGGCGGGCCGACAGCGTGGCTTGCGCGCGACCTTGCGCGGGAAGCTGACGCGCGAATGTCCGCGCAATCGACCCCACTTTCTTTTGTCACTCATTTGTTGCCAACGGCCGCCTATTTGTCGGGCGAACTCGGAGTGAGGGCGACAAATCGCCCGCGAAAGAACAGCCCCCTCGCACCCCCAAGCCTGGCTCAGGGGGGGGGGGAACAAACTATACCTGGAATCGACGATGCATCGCCAAGAGGGCAGGTTGCGGGACCCAGGCCCGACCGGCGAGGAATGAGCGATTGGGGGTCGATGGTTGCAGTCAAATCGCGCAATCAAAATACACGGGCCTTTGAGGGCCATGTAAGCGCTTTCGAACGGGATTGGCACGCGAAGTCGCCACGGAGGGGCCGAAGGGGCAAGGACGCAAGGGTAGCCTTGGAAAATTGCTCATTCGTGCTACAGTTCCCCCCTGGGCCTGCCATACCATGCCGGCCCCTGATTTTCGAACACAAACACCCGCCCTCGAAATCCCAAACTTACCAGAAAGCCCTGGAACCATGGTCCTCGACCCTAATTCAATGGTTGTTCCGTTCGAAATACCTCGAGGCCGTGCTTGCGGCACATGTAAGGAACCGAACTTTATACACCGATGCTGTGTTCTGGCCCCGCACCGAAAGTTGCAGAAGAAAACGGATTCTGGTGTATACGGCATCCTGGTGTATACGTTTGTTGTTGTTTCCACGGGGAAACGGGGGAACAAAATACACCACACCACCCCGACGTCGTCCCCGACCATCGAGAAAGTCCTGTATATGTTCCAGTTCCCGAACATGTTCAAGGTTATGAGATCTCGGGCGTGCGGCGTTCGAGCGAGTTTCACACCCGCGCTGCACATTTCGAGGGCGGTTTGGAGCCCGCTTTGCGAGCCTGGGTGCGTTTGGGACTGGGCTTGCGCGGTGAAGGCGTTTCAGACCAGGATTGGGTTTGTCAAATTCGGACTGGTTTTGTTCGGCCATGTCTCTCTTCCTCTCCCTCCCTCCTTCACCCGTTGATGCACGGCCCTGGCCCCCAACCCTTTGGGGCCGATGGCCAGAAGGGCCAGGCGGGCAAGAACGAGTCCGAAAACGACGCCGGGTCATCGGCAATGCCGTCCTCGTGCACGAGCCGGGCTGGCGCGTTGCTGGCAAGGGCGGCACGGCGAAGGACGAACGGGTGACGAGTGCCTAGGACTGCCGGCTGATCCTGGACGGTCGCCTGGCAAGGGCGTGGTCGCGGTCGTCGTGGTACTAGCGGCCGTGTCTAGTAGTCTTGATCGTAGTCGTAGTCCCCATCGTTGCGGCAGCCGTGGTAGACAGACGTTGTGGTCGTGATAATGGTCGTGGTAGTGGTCGTGGTGATGGTGTGTAGCCCGGGAAAGGCGAAGGTGGTCGTTCCCAGTGGGTGTCGCAATCGTGGCCCCTGCAATGCCGGCGGTGGCGGTCGCCGTGCGTGTGGTCTGGGTTATATGGGCGACGCGGCCTAATATGAACACCCATCGGTGAAGCTGGTTCCCTACCTAGGCTCTGCCTAGAAGGATTCTTACTGTGTTCTCTTAAAAGGGCCCGGCAATGGGAACCGGCCTGGGCGGTTCCCCCGGCATCCGCCCCGCGGTTCCCCCAGTGACGCCCCCTTAGCTGAGCATAGCATAGCATAGCGCAGCACATCACAGCGCAGCATAGCACCGCGCAACATAGCATAGCATAGCATAGCAGAGCATAGCACAGCAGCAAAGCAAAGGCAAAGCAACAGCAGCGACAGCAAAGCAGAGCACAAGCAACGCAAATCAAAGCAAAGCAACGCCAAAGCAAAAGCAAAGCAAAGGAAAGGCAATGCAAAAGCAATGTGCGACAGATGCCGAGCTAGCCTCGATGGCCGGACCGGAGCCCCCGCAAGCAATGCCTTCCGTAACCATGTCGGCTCAAGTCCGGAGGCCCCTGGTTGGCGGAGTGAGGCGTTCAGCGGTGCTGCAGAGCCCGCCTCGCCACCAGGTGGTGATGCACACCCCACCCGGCCTGTTGTGGCAATCGATGTAGGCGACGTCGCGTCCAACCGGAACGACAATGAACGGGTTGAAGGCAGCAAGATTCACACGGCTGTCGAGGATGGCTTCTGGGCGTTCGTTGTGCTCTTTGCGGCTGAGTACGGCCTGCAAGACATGCACTTCATCAGTCGCACGACGCGGGGCACGTGGTACTCGCACCATGCCCGCCTGGGCAGGGTAGAGGCGTGGGTCGTCAGGCTGATCCGGAGCACAGGCTTGCTCGAGATGGGGATGCCTGACGCGAACATCCATTTGACGTAGCAGAAGAGCGGGGAGGATGGTGAGGGTGTTGCTTCTCAGCATTTGCAGCTGACCCACATGATCGACAACGATCTCGAGTGTTTGTGGAGCGTCTTGAACGACGGAGTTGGCAACTCGGGCCTGTCGATCAGGCGGAGCAGTGGCCGCGTCATCCAGTACACGCGCATCCGCCCTGTGGACAGCAGGCGGTGGCTTGATGAAGACGACGACTGGCTGGAGGTGCGACTCGTGGTTCCAGGTTGCCGAATCCTTCCAGCTGGAGCCACTGGACATCTGGAATGAATTGGTGAAGCTCAGGCCGCCGGTGATGCCCCACCCCACGTCGCGCGGAGGCAGGCCCCTGACAGCGGCGGACGTGATCGATCTGTGTCAAAGCGGTGGTCGCGGCGAGCCTAGCCGCAGTTGCGGCCGTCTGCGCCATTCTCGCGGCGACGATGACGACGATCATGCTGATGAGCCTCGCCGAGTTGAGGCCAGGCGCCGCAGGAGCAGCGCTGTACAGCCTGCTGACGCTAGGCAAATCCAGGCGTCCATGATTCAAAATGAAGAGCTGCAGTGGACTCACACGCGACGGCCGCCTCTGCCCGCGACCCATAGCATAGCGCAGCATAGCATAGCATAGCATAGCATAGCGCAGCTCTGCATAGCATAACATAGCATAACTTAGCATAGCACAGTGCAGCATGACATAGCATAGCTTAGCATAGCATACCATAGCATAGCGCAGCATGGCATAGCATAGCATAGCATAGCATAGCCTAGCGCAGCATGGCATGGCATGGCATGGCATGGCATAGCAACTAATGCTGCTTTCCTAGGGGCTCCAACTTCTAGGTAGGGTCGCTCTGAGGTAATTGATGTCCCCATCGAACCCAAAATCATCTCCACACTTCCGCTATCGAGGGGGGGAACACTCTCGAGGCCAATGCCCTCGCTTGGCCACGGGAGCAAAAGGATACACACTCACGTGTATATTACATGTATATAGATACATGCAAATTAATACACGTGCACATTTGTACACATATATATATATATATATATATATACATATATATGTGTGTGCATACACATATATATATATATATACATATATACACACATACATATATACACATATACATACACACATACATATATATATACACGTATACATACACCATATATATATAAGTACATCCACGGATGCGGCGTGTGAGTTTAGGAAGTCTAAGCTGAAGCTCTGCTTCAGCATGAGCTTTACCTCTGCTTGGGAGGGGGGGAAAGGGGGGGGACGTAATTAACTGACGAATTCAGTGTTCGCTCGGCACCTCCCCCCCCTGCTAGCCCCCAGGAAAGGGAGGGGGACAGGAGAGAGAGGGGGGAAGGGGGAGGGGACCGGAGAGGGAGGGGAGGACAGGAGAAAGACAGGGGGGAAAAGAGGGGGGGGGGACGACGGAGGGGGGGACAGGGGAGAGGGGGTTTTCAAGAGAGGGGGGGGGGACAGGACTATGGAGGGGGAGAGGGGGGAGGGGGGGACAAGAGAGAGGGGGGAGGGGAGAAACGAGAGAGGGGGGGGGACGCGGGTGGGGGGGAACAGGAAAGGGGGGGGGGGGGGACAAGAGAGAGTGGGGGGGGGACAGGAGAGAGGGGGGGGGGCAAGCTAGGTGCGCTCGCGCCATATCTGACATCCTAGCCCTCCCTCCCACTCTTACACATGCGTAGATCCCCTCTCTACTCGCACAGTTGGATGTCGAGCGTGGCAATGTTCCCGCAAGGGTACGCGATGCATTCTGAAGCACGGCGTGGCATGGCGTAGAAGAGCACCGCAAAGAGTAGTATCAACCTAGCAATGGATTGCATGCCGTTGCGTGGCACGGGAAATCACGCCAGCGCTGCAACGGGAGCACGAGTCGAAACAAGCGGAAGCGCGGAAATGAGGCTAACGCTGCAGCGGGAACGCGATTCGGAACGAGCGGAAGCACGGAAATGAGGCCAGCGCTGCAGCGGGAGCGCGATTCGGAACGAGCGGGGCCCGAAAAAAAGGCCGGCGCCTCAGCGAGAGCAGCATTTTGAAAAACATGCACGCGCAAACCCAACTCCGGGGAAACCTGTGTGCAAAAAAACAGTGCGCGGGGGGGGGTCAAGCACTTTCAAGCCGTCATCAAGGGAAGAGGGAGAGTAGTATTCAGATTGAATGCTTGTGAAAGGGGGAGAGGGGGGGCAGGAGAGAGGGGTGGGGGGACAGGATAGGGGGGGGGACCGGAGAGAGGGGCGGGGGGGGGGACAGGAGAGAGGAGGGGGGGGCAGGAAAGAAGGAGGGGGGGAGGAGAGATGCGGGGGGGGGACAGGAGAGAGGGGGGGGAAAGGAGACAGGGGGGGACAGGAGAGAGGGGGGGGGACAGGAGAGAGAACGGGGGGTGGGGGGGCTGGGACTATCACAGTCTCCATCACCATCACCATCGTCAACTCACCATCGTCATCATCATCCTCATCGCCATCATCATCATTCTCATCACCACCATCATCTGGAGCACCTCGGATCGGCGGCACTGGCCGGAGGCCACTACAATCTATAATTCAATAAATGCTCTGAGGGGCAGCGTTCAAGAAAAACGAGTGTTGGCCACTCTGAACAACACTCTCCGCGGTTTTATAAACGGCTGGCTTTCTTACCTTACCCTGAGGGCCTACTGTCTAGGAGTCGGCTACATATGCTGCGGGGTTACCCTCGGGCAGTCTGCAGCGCCCTGTGGTGGGTGACTTAGGGGCTGCCCTGCGCCACGAAGGCAATAAGGGGCCTCTGAGACAGTGAAGAAATCTCAGGGGAACAGCGATTTCAGCAGGCAGGCCTTTTCCAAGGAGGATGGAAACGAGGGGGGAGGGGGGGGGCGTTTTCTCAAACAAGCCAAAAAATGCAGCTGTGTCTGCGGGGTCGCACAGCGTTCTCAATATAGCGCGTGCGCGCCGGCCGAATCGCTAGAGGAGTTGCCGCCAATGTTGTCCTCGCCTCCGAACTTCGCGCTGAACTCCTCGCCCTCAACAGCAAGCGCGCGGAGAAGGAGGGCGCGCTGGTGGCGGAGCTCCGCCGCAGGAACGGGATCGCCCGGAGGGGGCCAGCGCCCCGCGGCCCCCTCGAGCGCGCGGCGCAGCAGCTGCTGGGCGAGTTCGCGGGCAAGAAGGGCTGCAAGAAGAAGTGAAGATGACGCCGGGCCAGCAGAATATCAGAGGCCGCCACTCGGAGAGCTTGTCAGACCTCGTGCGCAGACGCCTGGCCCCTCTAGAGACAGCTTTTCGACGGGCGACGGCGTCGACAACGGTAGACCCAGTCAGGCGCCGAACAAAGCACTAGACAGCAAACAAGTTTTTAAACACTCGATGAGACCTCAAACGTTATTGGCTTCGGAGAGAGTGTGCGAGCATCGAATCCAACTTATTCGATTGGCTTGGGGTTCATCCGAGACATCAGACCCCCCCCCCCCATCGGCCCGCAATGCGGTTCAAGTCTGGGCCCTGGTTGCCCTGCCCCTTCGGGGGGGCCACGCGCGACGATTGCGTTTAGTACCTTTGTTGTGCCGAGACCGAGGCTGGCGACACGCCGGGCTTGTTCTCCTTCGGCTTCGCGGGCCTGCCCTTGCAGCGCGCGACTGCTTCCTGCGCCCCATGCGCGCCCGTGTCCGTGATGTGCGCCATCCAGCACGCCAGCGCCACGTCGTTCGACCTCTGCTCGCACGCCTCCTGGTTGATTCCCTTCGCCATCGCCATGAATACGTGCACGCGCGGTGGGCCTAGCTCCTCCAAGCCCTTATCGCCGTTCATGGCCCTGGGTGCCTGGGTCGTCTCGTGGTAGGTTTGGCCTGCGACCGTCGTGGCCAGCGCCGCGCGCCGCTTTGCCGTCGATGGGCAGGGGCAGGCAGACGAATACCACGCCAGCGATGTCGCGTAATTCTCCTGCGCTTGTCAGCGCCAGCCTGGCGAGGGCGGCGGCAAGACGACCGAGAACGTTGTCGTCCTTGTCCGCATCCCTGGAGCAACGCCTCGACGGTGCGCTGCTGCTTCTTGCGACTGTCGTCTCCCCCTTCGGCCGCGCCCTGCTTGTCTTTTATTGCAAACCAGTGCCCACCGTAAGTTGCTCCATTTTCCCGCGGAGGTAGTCGGCAGGCGCACGGTTGGCCGGGTCCAGGAACTCGTCCCAGTTCTGGTCAAGCGTGGCCCCCAGATGGTCGATGAACGCCCGCCCGCGTTCAATGTCCATGCCCGTGCGCGCCTGCAACATCGCATCCGTATTACACGTTGGGGTGTTGTCCTGCTGTCTCTGCTCGCTGATGGACGGCATTCTTGGATTCACATGCGCCGGTAAGTGATATCGTCGCTGCTTGCTGGGCATCTTCTGCGCGGCTCGGCCAAGCATCGCCCACGGCCCACAGCTTGTCTCCCACTTCGCCATTGCCGCTGGGATGCAGAGGTAGTCCACCGGCGAAGGGTTATCGCAAGTTCCATACCGAGTGTCGTCCGTCTTCATTATTGTAGTTGCAACAGTGCGGTGTCCCCCAGGATTTTACGACAGCGTCGCCCAGCATAACGCTCCCTTCGCGCACCTGGTCGATGGATGGCCGCGCTGTCCCTGAACTCCGTCCCCTTGCCGTTTTCCGTGACTGTCTGCCACATGCCGTCGTTAGGGTCCAAACATATGATGGGTGAGTTTCGGCTTGGGGTCTGTTGCAACACCTCCTGCAGCCAGTATATCAGCATGCCCACGCACTTCTCATATGTCGATCAACCACCTTTGTCGGGCGTGGCGGCACGTAGAGGCCTATCAGCGTGAAGTCGAACTGTCGAAAAAAAACAGTCGCACCGCTAGGCCCCGTCCTGCGCATTGTTCAGGTGCTGCCACCACCCTACGCAAGTTTCCAGGTTTGAACCTGTTGCCGAAACTGAAGAGCACGCCTGCAGACGTGTTGCTGAAGAATGCCCGTTCCCGTCCACTCTCAACGCGCCAGCGTTCCCCAGCTTGTCGTTGCTGAATCAGGAGATCGCACCGACGCTGTGCACCGATGGAGCCAACGAAATCATTGCCCTCGCAGGCGTGCTCGAATTCGTTTCCGTCTTGCGCGCCGCCAGCGGGCTGTAGTGCAGAGGCCTCCAATAAGCCCGTCGCGTGACCGTATCTTCTGTCTCCGCTGTCTGCGCCGCCACGCCATGAGTGATCGCCGCTAGCCAGGCGGTTCTCATCGCCCGCGTGGCCACCTGCAGCTCGTGTGGAAGCCTTGGTAGGCGGGTCGGACGTGCCGCATGGGATCGCTTTGGCCGCCGGGCTGAATTTCTGAACCAGTATGGCGGCCATGTTTTTTTTTTTTATATATATATATATATATATATATATATATATATATATATACACATACATACACATACACAAAAAACACACAACAAACAACATCTATACAACTAGAACCCGTGTTTTTGCGTTTCGCGATAACGCCCGTGACCGACCCCGCCCCCCATTTCTCCACCCCTGGTCACGTCACGATTCGCGCTGACGCCGTTTGGGAATGTGCCCTGCATTCCGAGACGGCGCCGGCGCGAATCTTGACGTGACTGCCCCCCTCTCCACTCCCGCACCCCTCCGGTCATGCCCCCGTGCTTATCGCCAGGGGATGAAACAACTCCTCTCTCTCTCTCTATGTGACTCTCTCACATGTTTTCATATATGTTCTAGCATGCTTATGTCTACATTTGTTCATATTCATGCATGTGTATGTACGCATGTATACGTACATATGAATACATTTACATGCATACATACATACATCTATATCTATACATATATATACACACACGTATCTGTCGGCTCAGGCTGGGCCCGGCCAGTGGGGTGGCCATGCAAGCAGATCTCACCGCCCCGTGGGCTCATCGCAACGCAGCGCTGCCCGCGTCAGGGGGATGCGCCTCGTTCCGGCGGCCCTGGCCTTTTGCCTGCGCGCTCGCCGTCGTCTGCTTTCGGAGAGCGGGGCCGTCCAACATAGAAACAAAAACGCCATAAACATAAAATGTTGGCGCTCCGCGCGGATGTCTTGGATCCGCGCCGGGCCCCCTTCCCTTGCGCGCGGAGCGCGCCAGGGGCGACGCCGGAGGCGCCGCCGGGGGGCCCCAGCACGGATCCAAGAAATCCGCGCGGAGCGCCAAAAGTTCATGTTTATGGTGATTTGTCCTCTTCGACAAGAGGAACGTTCGCGGCCCGAGGCATCTTCGCGGAGGAGGGAGGACCAGGGGTGGGGGCCATGAAATCTGGACAGATAGCATGGCCCCGGCCATGGTATCCCCCCCAAGTCCGCACCCCCCTCTTGGATGCCCCCGCCAATTTTGGGCTCTGCCCAGCAGTGCAGGGCAATGCCAAACAATGCGCTGCATTGCATTGCTCTGCATTGCTCAGAGCTGCTTCGAGCTGCGCTGGGACGAAGGACCCCAATCGAGGTCGCGGCTGCCTCAGATTGGCCAGGCGCTGCCGGGGATGGACCCAGTCCAGTCCCAGACTCCTGCGCAGACACAGACCGGGCATGAAGCAGACGGGTCCTGAGGGAAAAGCGGGCCGTGGACCCCTGGGGGTCGCCCCCCAGGGCCAGCGTGGAGGGCCCCGGAGGTGCCCCAAGCCGGCCAGAGACCTCTGGACCCGTGTCTGGGAAGAGCTCGATGCCTGTACCGCGCAGCTTGGTCGGCTAAGGAGCTCGGTGAATGGGCGTCCCAGCTGCCCAACATGCGGGATGCTGGAGCGTCAATGCACCGAATTCCTTCGATGGATTCCCTGGCTCTTTCGCCGACCAGACGACGTGGAGTATAGACCGAACCCCCCCGAACTTCTTTCAGGACCCGATTGCTGTTTGTCTTCAGACTCAGGCAGGCTTACTCGCATGGGAATCCCCCTCTCTCCGCCGCCTGCTCAAGCAACGCTGGGCCGACGAGGCGCGCAAATTCGTGGATCTTCTGACACGGGTCAATCCGGACAGGGGTCAGTCAGGCCTTGCAGGAACCTGCAGGGTCCTGTGAGATCCTGCACCCACAAACCCAAGTCCATGCGAAAGATTCTGCGCGATCCTGCAAGATCCTGCACCCAAACCCGGGTCGATGCGACCCTGGCCCTGCAGGATCCTGCAAGATCGGGCGCTCTCGCTGAACCCCGTTTGCATTGACCCCCGTCTCAAGGCTCCCGACAGGTGAGTCCCAAATGAGTCCTGGCTTGGGTAAAGGCCAGGCCTCCCTTCGGACATCGCGACGACCCCCCCTCAATGCAAGTCAACTTTGAAGGGGCCCCAGGACACACAAATAAATACACACAAATAAAAGGATTCCCCATATTTTCCTATATATTTTGGGTTTTTGTCTTCCCCCCCACGTCCCATATTTTTGCATATTTTCCTGGGAGTCGACGATTAATTGTGTCTGTGTGTTTCTTTTCCTCCTGAAACTTGCCAGAGCCCAAAAAGAAGCCTCTGCACGGCGAACAGAGCGCGGAGCTCGCGACATGTGGGGCAGGGGAGACACGTGCACCTGTCGTGCCCTCTTTTGGGCCCCCAGGGGTCCTTTCCAGGCCCGAAGCGCGCATCTTTCTTCACACTCCCAGTTATCGCCCCCCCATCACTAGACAAGCGCGTCCAACTACTCGCAAAATTACTCCTCGCAGAAGGCCCAGATCCGCCACGGAGACATTTCGATCCACTATGTCGAGGCAAACACTTTCGGACGCTTGCGGATAGGTACTTCCGCGATTCGTGGAACGCGCTCGGTGATGATTTATCGCCCTCCGTAGATGGAGCC
This sequence comes from Prorocentrum cordatum, assembly GCA_963575745.1. NCBI lineage: Eukaryota > Dinophyceae > Prorocentrales > Prorocentraceae > Prorocentrum > Prorocentrum cordatum. The sequence continues at coordinate 215,333 of CAUYUJ010018170.1, read as the reverse complement.
AGACGACAGTTCTTAGAACAGAAGAATATTCTACAAAGACAATGTTCTTAGGACATGAAGCCGTTACATCTAAACAAGACGGTCTCAGACAGATGTTCTACAAATATTTCATGCAAGCCACAAGGTGTTCATTACACTCTTTGGTGGGCCTGCAGACAGATCAGGACGCTTCGCCACTAATTGACACTACGCCACGCCAATTGGTGGCACGGGAGCTCGCCGCCGGAAGGCGCCTGCTTCTTCCCCTTGACGGCGGCCTCGCGGGCGGGCGGCGGCGACTGGCTGCCCGCGCGAGGTGCGGGAGACCAGGCGGGGACTCTCTCCGCTTGCGGCGGCGGCCCTGCGGTGATCTCGCCCCCTCGCTACGGCTCGATGACCCTCAGAACGCGCGTTATCGCCTCTGTGTGCTTGTCCACCGATGCCCTTCGATGCGACGCAGGCGGTACACTCAAGGCCGAAGCAGGCTATGGGCTGTCGGCGGAAACGAACGGGGTACACACACTTTGGGCTAACACACACACACACACTCTTTGAGAATCATCGAAAGGCGTGCCATCCTTGGTGTCCGTTCCATGGGAGTTCACGTGGCCCCCGGCGCTGTCCGATCTGGGCCTGTTTTGGGCCACAATGGGAACCCATTTGGGACCGGCTTCGCCCCTTCACAAGAGAGACGAGAAGATCGAGGAGGGGGAGCGAGGGAGAGCAGCAGGAGGAGGAGGAGGAGGAGGAAAAGGAGAAGGCTTGGGCTCCAAAGCCTGGTGACCACCGAGACACCTCAGATTGGTGTGGTCGCCAGGTGCAGCTCGCACCTCAGGCGTGCTCTCTGAGCCGCGCGCCTGGCTTCTTTTCTGTATCGAATCTTATTCTCCGCACATTTCGTTGAAGACGGCAGGTCGCCGTGAGAAGCCCGAACCTGCCTGGCACCGCAGACTTCGCCAGAGACGAGGCATAGCCAGGTTGCTCGTCCGATTTTCTGCTTCCAAGAAGATCCTGAAAGCGCACCACTCGTCCAACGTCGTCAAGAAGATGGCGACTCGCTCAGCAGGCCCGCTGCCAGGCCGCACGTGGAACTGCGCCAATTGGTTTCGAGTGATGAAAGGCCATCATTGGAAGTGCTTGTGCGGGCTCCACTTTGACAATAACTTCAATCGCGGCACAGGGCACCAGTGGCCAGTCCAGCCTGCTCGTCAGTATCCTCGCCAGCCACGCAAGCCCAGCCAGCCGCGAAGGGACAAGGCCCTCCAGCTACAGCAGCCCCAGAGGTCCAAGGCCCTCCGCACTTTCCTGGCGCGCATCGTGCCCATCACGCGCGCACAGGTGGGCAACCCCGTCCAGCAGCCGTGGGCCACCATATGGGAGGAGCCGCCGACCGACCCTGCCCAGATCAAAGACTACTCAAAGACTACAAGAGCCGCATCTACAAGAAGATGGATGCGCTAGGTCAGCTCGCACTGGTCGCCAAGGATGCGGGCAAAGGCATTGATTCATTAGTTGCGGAGATCTCTTGCATGAAGCTCATGGCCCAGAGCACGGATAAAGCCAGCGTTCAACTCGGCAAGCTCAAGTCGATGCGCGACACTGCCTGCGACAAGCTAAAGACTGTGCACGAGCAGAGGCACCGCCTGGCCGCGGAGGAGCAGGTCATCCAGCACGAGCTTGAGATGATCAACAACTCCATCCAGGAGGTCAAGGAGCTCGAGATCTACGAGCGCGAAGCCGAGGACGACGGGGGCGACGACATGGAGCGGGTGGGCGCTGGCCTGCCCGAGGGCGCCTGGCCCGAGCAGGGCCTGCCGCAGCCCGCGGCTTTCGGCGCCCCGCCTGGCGCCCCGTCTGGCACCGCGGCCTTCGCCGTCCCGCCGCCGCCGCCGCCGCAGGCAGCTGGGCACGGGGGCCCCCCGCAGCCGGTGCCGCCTAGGCCCATGGGCCAGCCGCTCATGCAGCCTGCGCAGTCTGACCCCCGAGGCCGCCCTGTCCCGCCGCCGCCGCCGCCGCAGCAGCAGAGCCAGCCCGACCCCTTCCAGATGCAGATGATGGCCATGATGCATGCCTTTCAGTCACAGATGCTAAACATGGCCCAGACGCAGGATGCCAATATTGCCCAGCTCGGCATGGCCATCACCGAGATCCAGGGCACCAAGATGACGACGACATCCAGCGCCAGTTTGCCATCCAGCGCGGGGTTTACCAGGCAGGAGGGGGCGGGCGCACCGCCTCAGCCTGCCGTGCCCCATGGTGCGCCTACGCCAGCCACGCTAGCAGTTTCGCCTACACCCGTAGCAGCCACGCCGCCGCCAGCCCCAATGGAGGTGACGCCACCGCCTCATGGCCGTTACCCTGGATCGCCCACGCCGCCGAATGCTCAGCCCTCGCCCGTAAGTCATGGCCCCTGCGCGGAGGGATCATACGGGCCCTGCCCAACACCGGTACCAGCCAGCGAGATGAAGCAGGAGCCCAAGGAGGAGGAGCTCAAGGAGGCCAAGCGCGAGGACATGTCCCAGGCCACCCAGGTGCTGTACCAGCCTCCGCTGACGCCGACCCAGCCATTTCAGACGGGGGATCCCCTGCAGGAGGACAGCCAAGTGACCGCGCCCCAACATTCGGTCGCTGCCAACCCCATAGACGTTGCCGATTCTCAGCCGACGCAGCTGACGGCTTCACAGATAGCCGAGGCTGCGCGCAATATCGAATCTGCCCACGGCGTTCCCGTGGGCCCGCCAGACGCCGATGCCGACGTGCCCAGCCCCCCGCGCAAGATGCCGAAGGGAGGCAAGGGCGAGGGCGGGCCTTATTAGCCTCTAGCCCCAGCTATACCAACTCGCAGGCCGTGCAGCCAGCGAGCGCCCTCTCACCTCTACCTCACCTCATTCACCTCTATCGGTCGTCCAAGGTCGTCCAGCTATGTTCGTGCATATCCTCCTCCCCTCGATATGGAAATCTTGATTTTGTGATTTTCTCGAGCGAGAATACCTCAATCCCGGCGTGCACTTGCTCCAGCTTTGAAGGGGCAGCGTCCGCCCCAGCCATCATTATCACCGATATACGACATTCAAGCGAAGATAGCCTTGCAAGGCAGCGTCGCCTCATTAGATCTCTTTCCTCGGGGTATGGGGAGGGAGAGGGTAGGGTTGTCTGACAACGTGTTGCCAGCAGCAGCATCTCTTGTCTTGCAGCTTCCTCTTACTCAGCCTCTGCAACTAGACAGCCAGGCACGCCCCCAGGGACACAAGGGGACAGCCAAGCTAACGCGCCTACCTGCCCCAGCCTCAGGCACCTCCAGAGCCAAGCCAGCAAGCTGGCTCGAACTAGAGGGCAGCGTCCGCGTTGTCCTGGGAATAGACACCTGCGTCACGCTTGCTCTCCAATAAGCTTGAGCCTGCCACTCTCACGAGGATCGAGGAGGAGTTGGAGGTGGGATAGGTTTGGGAGGAAGGAACACGTCATACGAGATGCGTTGCGGCCTACCTGTGCGCCTGCTGTGGGTAACCATTCTAGCTGCACGGAGGCCGATGCCCCCGACAATGCCCGTTGCTGGTCTTGCGACCCTCTCGAATTATTGTTCTTTGCTGAGCTGACGCTCACCTCAGGCACGATTGCTGAAAGGTTCCTCAGTCTCGACACCAGCGGGCTTATAGCATGTACAGATGTCAAAAAAGCTCCGCTACCATTTGCATACACAGCCCTCGGTCGAATAATCACCTCTCTACCCGCAGCCTCTAATGCCAGCGTAGCCGCTCTGTGCGCGGCTCAGCAGCTCTGCAACTCGTTGTATCCTGTTGATTGTTGTTTCTCTTATATGTTTGTGTGCTGTGCTGATCTCTCACTGGTCATGCCACTTTATGGGGGGTCCGATGCCCTCCGGGCGCACCCGTCCGAATGTGCCCCTGGCCCTGACTATCCCGCGGTCCTACTCCAGGACCCACCCCCCTCACTCGGTTCTGTCTGCCTGGCATCCCATCAGTCACCGAGCAGTTGAGCAGAGTCGCCTTCCCCCCGCCTGATCTGAACACCGCAGATTTGTCCGGCCTCCCCCAAGAAGCCCTGATGGCGCTAGACCTCTGCCCCCCTCGGGAAGGGGAATGGACGAAGTACCACATCTTTTCAGATGGGTCAGTCAAAGATGCCGACGACGAGCTCGCGGCATGGGCCTTCATCATATTCATGTCCGACCCCCGCGGCTTCTCTTATGCAGGCAGGTATGGAGGCAAGGTAGCAGATTCTTGCAGGACTATGCCGACCCACGCCCTAACCAGCACCGACTCAGAGTTTGCTGCTATCCTTTGGTATATTCTTCTGTTGCTTTGCATCCCAGATACTCTTCCAGTGCACATTGAATCTGATTCGCTCAATGCAGTCCGAGCGGTGAACGGGCTTGCAGCGCCTCCAAGGGACGACCCACTTGCGAGGCTCACGTGTTCGTTATGGCTTGTACTCTGCCAGCGCAGACATTCCACCATCTCCCACGTCAAGGGGCATTCAGGTCATCCCTGGAACTCCTTGGTTGACTACGTTGCTCGTCACACCTTGCTTGGCGACCTGGCCCCCTCTTCCTTGCCGCTTGACATTATCGCCACCACTGACCACCATCTTGGCGTGGATTGGGAGTGGCCCAGCTGGGCCCTGCTCAGGCCCTTGCCTTTCCCAAGTGGGGACACATTGTTGAAGCGCCTGTGCCATCCTGCTTGGCCGCGGAATGCCACATGAATGGCCTAACCTCGTTTAAAAATGTCAAGGCCTCTGGAGCCTTAGTTGCTCTTACTACCGTCCAATACAATGCTCGCTCTACGTCCACGCGCAAATGTTGGGGGGCCCTAGGGGCCCGCAACAAGGCCCTTCGCGTTCAAATTGGTACTATTGGGGACCACTTAGTAGGTATTCAAGAGGCCCGCAACCCTACGGGCACTAGGTGCGCTGACGATTTTATTGTTTTTTCTTCGGGCCATGCCCAAGAGAGCGGGCAGGACGGTCTTGGGGTGAAGCTCTGGGTCAATCGACGCAAGCCGTATGCGACCGTTGGCAAGAAGGAGCTCGTCTTAGCACCCAGTCACGTTAAGGTCATGCACTCGTGCCCTCGCATCCTGGTGGCGAGGTTGTTGGCTCCTGCGCTACAGCTAATTGTCATGGTCGCTCATGCCCCCCATTTCAAGAAGCCCCCACATATTCAGAAGGACTTCTGGGATACTTTCGGAGACCTCTGCCAACGCTGGCGGCCCCAACTTGTCTTCGTGGATGCCAACGCCCGTGTTGGATCGATAGCCTCGAGCGTTGTAGGCACAGCCGGTTTCGCCCAGAAGCAGGACGCCACAGGCGACATCCTGCATGAGAGTGCCCTTGAGGCATCTCTAGCCTTGGTCAATACCTTTCTGCCTGACCCTGAGAGTGGACGCACGTTCACAGAGCTAGGGGGCACCCCCCATCGCATTGATTATGTCATGGCTGACCAGGCCACGCTTACATTTGCCAAGAAGACGACAGTACTTTATTCGTTTGACAATTGTATGGCCATCAAAGATCACCATCCTTTGCAGGTAGATTTCCAGTGGGGATGCGAACCCTACCGTACCCGTATCCCTCGGTGCCCCAAGCTCGACCCCAGGAAGATGGCTGACGCCGACGACCGCGCCGCCTTTGCCACCCAGTTAGGACACTGCCTCTGGTTTCCTTGGGACCTGGATATCAACGATCACTTGGATGAGCTTTCCTCTGCCATGCTACGCTGTGCTAGTGCTTGCTTCGCTTATCCCGCCCGTGCGCCCAAGCAACCGCACGTGTCCTCGCAAGCTCTTGACCTCATAAGCTGGCGCCGAGGTGCCACTAGGGCCCTTCGCAAGTGGCACACGCCCCTGTGCGCCTCACCTGATTCGGGGGCCCCCTTAGACGCCGCGTCTCAGAGCGAATCACCCCCATCCCAGCAACACGCCCGCTCTTTGGCGTTCCCCTTATTTCATTATGCCAAGCGTATTACAGCTGGTGACCTTGCGATTGCTCATGACGAGCGATTCACCGACTACATGAGGAAAGCGGCAGCCCCTCTCTTGTTTGCAGCCAAGCAGATTCGTCGTTTTCTCATCTCACCACATGCCTTTGCCGACGCAGTCATGAGCTTCTTATTAAGAAGCAAGTCGACCCTATCCAAGATTCTACACGACGACAGGAATTGGTTTCTCGAGAAAACGGCCGACCAAATAACTATGTCTGTCGACGCCCGCATGCCCAAGCCCAATGGAACCATGCCAATACTTTGCTCGCGGCTGGGGGGAGGAAAAAAGGGGGCTTCGCGCGTTCAGGACGCACTACCTATGATGGTAGCCCCCCGTACCCAGGGAGAGATTGCAGAGGCCCAGGAGACGGGCTCTGTTGCGCCTGATCGCTTACTGACGTCTCAGGCCGATGTCGCTCAGCATATGCAGGCCCACTTCCAGGCCGTGGAGCTAGGACGTGCTGCCACCCTCGCAGAGGTGGTCCAAGACATCAACGGGCTGCCAGCTCTCTTGCGTGTGGAGGTTGACCGTGAGCCCAGGGTTCTCCCCTCAGTAGTGGATATAGAGCACGTCGCACGGCACATCAGGGTCGGCAAGTCCCCTGGCCCTGACGGGGTCCCTGCTGATATGTTCCGTGCTGCTCCCCGTGCCCTGGCCTCTGCCCTGCGCCCTCTGCTGTCCAAGATTGCCCTTGCTGCTAGGGAAACCATAGTATTTAAGATGGGGGAGGTCACCTTCTTCTACAAAGGCTCGGGGCCCCCCCAGGTTGCCAAGACTCAGCGCAACATCACCATGGCGAGCGCTATTTGCAAACTATATCATCGCCACATACGCTCTCTTGCCCTCGACTTCTTTGCCAAGTGCTTGCTTGATGAGCAGTGCGGGGGGGGGTGCCCACAAAGGCCCAGAGATGGCCGTGCACGGCCTGCATCTAGCTAGTATTGCCGCGCGCAAGCGTAAGTTCCGACCCTCATCCTCTCCTTGGACTTGGTTGACGCCTTTTATAGCGTCATCAAACAATTTGCGCTGTCACTGCCGGGCGAGGAAGAAAAATTGGAGGACGCCTTACGGCAGGTCCAGCTTCCCCCCATCCTACTCGAGGGTGCCAAGGTCATGCTGGCAGCCAGCAAGCCGCTGGAAGCTCACGTCCCGTCTGCTCACCTGTTGGCACTCATCCAGGAGTCTCAGAGAGGCACGTTCTGGCAAGTTCGCAATGCCCAAGGATATGTCCTCCCTGGGGGGGGGCACCAGGCCGGGGACTATCTTAGCTACCGATTTTTTCAACTTGGTTTCAGGTCCGTCTTACTAAAAATCCGCGATGCCATTGGTGAGCTGTCGGCCTCAGTAAGGGGCGTCTTTGACCAGCCTGACCCACTCTGCTCGTCTCAAAGCGATTGGGATAATGCCCAGCCCGATCTCTCCTTCGTCGACGACCTCACAGTCACTTTGTTTGTAAAAAGGGCAAAGGATATGCCCACGGTGGCGCTGGCCCTCGCTGAGGCAGTATACGTGTCCTGCTTATCTCTAGGGCTTCGCCCCAATGCCGCCAAGACCAAGTTACTTGTGTTTCTGCGTGGCGTGGGGTCCCGCGGGGTCCCTGGTTTCTCTTTTGGGGCCGCTGAGGTTAAGTCTGTGCGCTGGGGTTTTGCCTTCCCTATCGTCAAGGTTCACAAGGTTCTGGGCGTTCAAATCGCCTCGTCTGGCAGCATGGCCCCTGAGGTCACCGCCCGCTGCGCCAAGGCCCGCGCCGCCCTCAGGCCCATCAAGGCCACCATTGGCCCGAGAGAGGGCCTTTCACTGCGCTCCAAAGTGCTTTATTCTGAGGCTTGTCTTCGTCGGTCCTGCATTATGCAGTGGCCATTTGGCCCACCATTACTGCTACCCAAGCTCGACATATGTGCACGGCGCACATGGCGGTATACCGAGCAGCGTTGAATCTCTCAGGTACCAACAACGCCAATGATCATGCTCTCTCTGCTCAGGTCTTGTTCGATACTCAGAGATTCCCGCAAGCTATTGTCATGACCATCGCGAGGCTCCGCTACCTTGCACGCATGCTCACCCATGCCCCCCCACTCATTCGGGCGCTAGTAGATATCACATGGGATGATCCCCGAGGCTGGGCGCATCAGCTACAGGCTGACTATGATTGGCTTTTGTTCCACACTGACCCTGCCCGCCGTCCTACCGACACCACGTCTCCTGGACTGATCCGATTTGTTCTGGATAATCCCCGTGCCTACCGCTCCCTCATTTGTTCAGCCATCTGTCATGCTAAGCCACATGTTCAGGACGACATGCACAGAGCTATATGGGAGAGAGAGCTCCGGATTACCGCTCAGGGGACCCCTCTCTGTGACGCGCCCCCGCCGGCCCCTCTGCTTAAGTGCCCCCACTGTACTCGCGCCACAGCCAGTGAGCAGGCCCTTTTGGCACATATGGGGAAATTTCACAAAACGCCCGAGGCCCCGACGGCCATCGCAGTAGGTTCTGTTTGCCAAATGTGCCTGAAACAGTTCAGTGATGTAGCCAGACTCACTCAGCACCTTCGTAGTGCCCCCACTTGTCGTGTTTCGTGGAGCAGGTCAGGCTACGCAGCAGGTCCAGCTCACCAAGGCGAGCTGGCCCAGGCGCGTGATGAAGCTCGACGAGTAGCAGCCGACAACCGATCGAAGGGGGGGCCGGCCAACTTTGCTTCATCCCCCCCCGCCCAGCTCGAGGGACCACCAGTTGGACCTCGCATCGTTGTCTCGCGCCAGCAGGTCAAGCTTGAGGCCCCAGTGCTCCAGGTCCTTCCTCCCCCTCCGCCTCCTGACCCCTCTGCCTCCTGACCCCTCTGCCTTCTCCCCGAGGCCCCTGCCCATTCGGCCTGTTAAGTACATCCTTCACCTGTTCTCAGGATTCAGGCGCGAGCGAGACTTCTAGTGGCATTTAGAAGCTATGCTGTTGGAGCTCCCCACTAACGTTATTGTGCTAAGTATCGATGTTGCTAACCATGCGACGCACGGCGATCTCACTGCCCCTGCCACTATTCGATTGTGGTCCCGAATGCTGCGCTCTGGGCGCGTCGCTGGAATTCTCGCTGGCCCGCCGTGCGAGACATGGTCCTCGGCGCGCTACCTGCCCGTCCCCGAGGACGCCCCAGGGGGGAGGAAGCCACCCCGCCCCCTGCGCTCCGCCCAGCACTTATGGGGACTAGGCCACCTCAATGCCAGAGAGTGCGAGCAGGTGCGCCTTGGAAACATTCTCCCACGCACCACTATCCGTTTCTTGTACGAGGCCTGGACCTTCGGGATCCCAGCTCTTATGGAGCACCCCTCCCTTAACACCCGCGTCCCTGAGGCTCCCAGCTCCTGGTTGCTTCCCCAACTTCGCAGGCTCGAGGGTCTCCCTGGTGTTAGGGCTCACCACATCCACCAGTGCATGTTCGGGGGCCAGGGGCTGAAACCCACCACGCTCCTCGCGGTTCACTTGCCAGCTATGGGGGCCATCTTGGAGGCCAAACAAGGCCGTGGTAGGTGCACTCACGCGAGGCCACATAAGGGGTTCTGGGGGGTAGGCAGCGATGGACTCTGGCGCACTGCGCACCTCAAGACCTACCCGAGTCGCCTGTGCCTGTTTTTGGCTGCCAGCTTCCTCGAGGAGACCCGCTCTAGGTTCCCCGAACTGTGCCTGGGCCCTGGACGCCCTCCTCCCTTGTCCCCTGCTGCTGCCAGGCCACCACCTGCGTGGACCCTCAACGACGAACGAGCGTTAAGGGCGTTGCTGGACCTCGGCGATTCATGTGACGGGTGGAGTGTGCCGACAGGGTTACGGCAGTTCTCGGCACCGTGGGACCCCTACTTGGTCCAGGGCATCAGCATGGATTGTATGTTGCATCGGACGGCCACGGATCCCGACATGTGACGTGCACCGGCCCTCTACTCTTCTTGTTGTTTGTTCATTCCTTGTTGAGTTGCAGAGCTGCTTGCCCTTGCGCCAGCAGCGTTGTGTTTCAGTGAAGGGCTCTTCGTGAAGGGACGCCGAGCCCAACCACAGGCTCCGCAGGGCGCGCCGCCCCCTCGGCAGTAACGACAGAGCTTGTTGGGCGGTCTTCGCCCAGCTTCGCCACAGGCAGTAACTGGTTTCACTTCGTGGGGGAAGGCTCTTCTTTTCCATCTCTATATTACTTCCCTTTTCCATTCTTAAGTGCCCATCAGCTTTAAGTGATAGTACCCCTGCTTGCACTTACAGGTGCAGGCCGCGCCGAGAGCGCTTGGCAGCTCAGTCCACCTCCGCGGTTTGCTGTTGCTGCCTGCTGTCATTCTTCACCCAGCGTTCTTCTCGACCTTTCTCTCACCATCATTGGCTACGACTCTCCGCCATTCGACCGAACCGAACCGAACCGAGGAGAAGGAGGAGGGGGGGGAGGGAGAGCGAGGAGGAGGAGGAGGAGGAGGAGAAGGATGGGGAGGAAGGAGGAGGAGGAGGAGGAGGAGGATGGGGAGGAGGAGGAGGAGGAGGAGGAGGAGGAGGAGGAGGAGGAGGGGAGGGGGAGGGGGAGGAGGAGGGGGAGATGATGATGATGATGATGATGAGATGATGATGATGATGATGATGATGATGATGATGAGGATGAGGAGGAGGAGGAGGAGGAGGAGGAGGAGGGGAGGGGGAGGGGGAGAAGTAGGAGTAGGAGTAGGAGGAGGAGGAGGAAGAGAAGGATCAGGAAGGGGAAACAGAACAGGAGCAATGGCCGGAATGTGGTCCACACGCGGTGCAAAGGCAGAAACAGCGGATCTCAAGGCTCCCATGGAACGAACAGGCATCGGAGCGACAGCGCGGAGAGCACCTGTCGGGTCAGACTTGGCGGCGCGCACAAGGGGTATGGGGGAGGAGGAAGGCTTCTTAGAAGGAGGCTGCTTCTTTGAAGGCGCCCGCCCTTCATCTGCAGACAAGGCCCGCCGCCTTCTAAGAACCAGGAGTGCTTCTGAGAAGCCTTCCCCCCTCCCCCAACTCCCCTTCTGCGCGGGCTGACAGACGAAGGAGGGTGGGGGGTGGGAAAGGAGGGGTTAGCAAATCAGCTCACGCAGCTGCTTTTTCCTGGCGCCCCAGAGGCGCCAAGGTGTCCAGGGATGTGCCCTGCGGCGGGGACGACACCAGCTGCATGCGGCAGACTTAATACCTCCCTCCCTCCGTCGATTCACCTCCTGCTTCTGTCCCGAACCTGGGGCAAAGTGGCTGACAAGAGGCGGCGAGAGGTACTGAAAAAACAAAAAAGACAATGACAACACCCGGAAACAAAACCCTGACACACAAAACATGAACAACATATGAAAAAGCCCTAGACTGAACAACCCTGACACAAAAATCAAAACAAAAAACGAAGACTGAAATAACCCTGTCAGTTTTCTGATGTTTCAGTCTTCGGTGTTATCGGTTGTTTCATGAGTTGCTTCTATTTTTTTGCAGTGCGACCGGATCCTCAGGACACAAGGGAGCGAAGGCACCCTTTGCAGATTAGATGCTCCTCCTCATCGTGCGGTGTGGCTGTAGAAGCACCGGCCAAACCTGGCACCCACGTGCGCTGCAGCACGCGTGCTGCTTGATCGAAAGCACCTTCCTTCACGCCCTCCTCCTCCTCCTCCTCCTCCGATCGCCTCTTCGACCCTCGTCCCCCTGTTTTTGCGGACAAGGACTTGTATGAGATATAAGACTCGCCGCGATCTTGGGAAAGCCTGGCCCTGGGCGGCTGGAGAGCTTACGCCCCAAACCAGCCGCCGCAGGGTGGGCGTCCACGCTGGGTCCCTGGACGAGTAAGCCACTGGGGGAGCATTGGCGCCGCTGGCCGAACCCCCCCCGCTCCCGTCCCTTTTGGGCTTCGAAACACCAATCCCAGACTAGACGGGATACACGGAAAGAATCGATTTTCCTGCCCAAGTCGGAGATTCGACTGGTCATGACGATGATGGTGATGATGATGGTGATGATGATGAAGATGATGATAATGACGGTGATGATGAAGATGACGATTACAATGATGGTGGAGATGATGAGGATGGTGGTGATGATGATGACGATACTGCTACAAATAATGATGCTGACGACGATGATAACGATGATAGTGGTGAATGACGGTGGTGATGACGGTAATGCTGATGATGATGATGATGATGATGATGATGATGATGATGATGATGATAATGATGGCGATGATTGCGACGAGCATAGTGATGATGACGACGAAGGTGATGACGATGACAATGACGATGACAGTGGCGAGGACGGTGCTGATGCTGCTGATGATGATGACGATGACGATGATGCTGCTGCCAATGATGATGATGATGATGATGATGATGATGATGATGATGATGGTGCAGATGATGATGATGATGATGATGATGATGATGCTGCTGATGATGATGATGATGCTGCTGCTGATGATGATGATGATGCTTATGGTGATGATGATGATGATGATGATGCTGATGATGATGATGATGATGATGATGATGATCCTCCTCCTTCTCCATCTATTCGTGATACTATTCCTGCTCCTACTCCGTCTACACCTCGTTCTGCATGCAGCATCGCCCCCCTCCTCCTGTTATCATCGGCCTCCTCTTGCCCTGTGTAGAGCAGGCGTTTCGGGAAGGGGGGGCACACATCGGGAGCGCCACTAACTGGTATCACCGTCGCATTGCCAGCGCGTCGCTGGCAGAACACCTATGCCTTGTCACCACGTCGCCGCCACAATTGAGGACAGAACTTCAGACTCCCCACCCCAGTCCCGGCACTCCCTGGCACACCCAAGTGGTCGACGACACTCTGATATCAGGGGTGATTGAGGGAGGGAGGAGGGAAGAAGGGAAGAGGGGATGAGTGAAGGAGGGATGGAGGGGATGAGGGAAGGAGGGAAGGACGAGGGAGGAGGAAGGAGGGAGTGGTGAGAGCGAGAAGGGACGGAATGGGAGTGAGGGGAGGAGGGAAGGAGGGAAGGAGGAGGGATGCAGGAGGGGGCGGAGGAGGACACAGGAGAGGAGGAGAGGAGAAGATGAGGGAAGGAGGGAATGAGGAGGGACGAGGGAAGGGAAGGAGCGAAGAGGGAGGGGAGGTGCGGGAGAAGAGGAAGCGAGGGAAACATCGCGAGGTAGTGGGGCGCGAAAGGAGGAGCGGGGGAAGGAGTGAGGGGAGGAGTGAGAAAGGGGCGAGGGGGAGAGGGGAGAGAGGAGCGAGGGGACGGGCCAGGAGGAAATGAGCGTGGAGGGGAGGTGAATGAGGAACGGGACGGGAGGAGCGAGGAGTGCGGAGCGAGGATGGAAGGGGCAAACGAATGGAGGAAGGAGGGCGGGGAGTAGGTGAGCGGGTAGTGTAACGAGGGATAGGAAAAGTAGCGACAACTGATGCTGGGGGAGGGACCCCCACCCCCAGTCCCCGCAGCGCCCCCGAAGGAACGCCACAAACGCACCTAAATGCGCTATTTCGGTGACCCAAAACGATCGGAGGCATCTTGGGGGGAGGCCCGCCGCGCTCGAGACATCCCCCCAACACGCTCGGATTTCTTACCCCCCACCCTGGTCCCTGCAGCACATTCCAGGCGCTGGGGAGGGGCGCCGCGCTCGAGACGTCCCCCAAAACCCTGGTCCTGGCAGCACCCCCCACCCCAGTCCCGGCAACACCCCCCACCCCAATCCAAGGGGGCCTCTTGGAGGCCTCCTGGAAGCCTCTTGGAGGCCCCCAGGAGGCTTTGGGAGCACCGGGAGGCCTCGGAAGCTCTCCGACGCCTTGGCAGGCCCTGGGAGGCCCTCGGAAACCTAGGACCCAGTGTGAGACGGCATGGGGCGAACGGAAACCGACAGGCCTGACACACTTTTTCTCAAGGGAGGGCAAGGAACATGTTCAGTCCACACACACACACACACTCACTGGCGCGTCAGCGCCCGGTAAAGCCAAAATGGTTGTTAGCGCCTGTCCGTCACATGAATGGGAGGGTGGACACGGAAACAGGGGACAGCGGGACCACATTTCGTGGGACGAACAGGGGCCAGGAAACATCACCGACCCCCCGAGACGCCCCAGCCCACCCATAGCCAACTGGAGGCTCCCGATGACTTTCCATCACTTATCTCGACAGTCCCTTCCTTGACGCCGTCCTGGTTCGAGACTTCAGGGAACTATTGAGGGTTTTTTCCTTCAGGTGTCCGTCCTCGTCTATGAGACAGATCGACCCACGGCGCAAACAGTCAGTCAAAACGGAGGTTCCCACGACCGGGGTCAGCCTCGGCGAGAGCGTCGGCCGCCATCCGCCCGCGTGGAACCCACCATATCTGATAACCAGCGGCGCTCATGGCATCCCTGACCACGGCTCGATCGATCGCCTTGCGACGATCCTGCTTCGAGCCCACACTGTTCTGTCTGATAATGACACGCTTCGCATCGACCAACGAAAGGGAGGAGACGTCTTGAGCTAACGTGCGCCGCGAGCTCAGGACAACAGAAAACGGGGCCGCAAGTGCCAATCGGGTCGATTGACATCGGCGAAGATAAGATCTCTCCAGACTAGTTGGAGCCAATGGGCACCGGCGAGCGCGGCAGATAGACCCAAAGTCTCCGCCGACGAGGTAGAAGACAAAACCCTTTTTTTAAACGAGTGGATCTCCATGCCAGCAGAGAGGCCCTGGCACGACGACGCTTCCGAATCTCAGCGTCCGCCGCGATGGCGAGAAAAGCACCCTGAGCCCCGTTCCGCCTCGCGGACCCGGGCCCTCTGGCGTCGGAAATGACGAAAATAAAGGAGAGGGGATCCACTGGTCACGCTAGTTGCGTCGGGAAGCGGCCGCCGTCAAATGTCGCACTATCTCGACGCAAGCGACCGCGTCCTCAACGGTGGGAGTAAGAAGAGCAACAGACTGCTAGGAAACTCCTCCGCGACATCTGGCCGGGTTTCTCGCGCGAGCCTCTGAATCTGGGCCACCATCGCACGACATCCCTTCGCCTCCTCAGCAGTCAAAAGAGAAGCAGGGTCCGCGCGCCTACTCTTCTCGAGCCTCATGGGACCAACTTGCTCCAGCACGCACTTTTCTAAAATCTCCCCCCCGACACCTGCTTCAAATGCCGCCCCGCAAAATCGAACTCCCCCGTATTCCATTCACCGAACTTGAGTCTCCCTTTAAAGATGTTCTCTCAAACCATTTTTCACATCCGGATGAGAAGCCAAAAAACTTCGATCGTCAACTTCGATCAAGCAGATGGCCCCGGGACCTCCTTGGGAAGACCGTTTCGCCCACAGACAAGGCTCCAGCGGCGATTTCTGGAAACCATCCCCGACGAGGAAATGTGCGAGGGTCTGGCGCCGCAGCAACGGTGCATCATTCAAGCTGTAGGCAGGTGCCGCGAGCTCGATGAGCTCTTCTGGAGCCAGCTGGAGACCTTGGCAAGGCTCACAGAAAATCGCGCCCTGGGGGCGGCGCAAATGATCTGACTTGCAGAACGCTATCTTGGCGACAGCCACCTCACGTGTCCACTCAAAAGAAGCGATGGCTTGAAGGGTGAGCATCAGACTCTCTGCCTGCGGGGTCGGGGCATAGACATGCAGCCCCCCCCGTCCGGATCGTGTCATGGCCTGCGGCGCCGCGCCAAAGCCCTCTTGGGTCTTGAACCTCCGAACCATGCGCGACCCCAATATCCGGTCGGGGCAGCCGCGTCTGACCAACTGAGCCTCTGGACCGGGAACGATGCGGACGGCGCCGGAACTCATGATCGCTTGCCACTCTTGGGGGGGGGCGCGCGGGCGGCCCCCTGCGGGGGGGGGTGGGGGGCGGCCGCGACGCGGAGGGGCAGCCAATCTGGACAGCGTCGGTGTTTACTCGAAGCGGGGGGGTCCCGGAAAGGGGTCCCAGGGGGGCCCCGGGTCAGAATGCCACCCCCGCGTGGCCCGCCCTCTCCCACCCCAGTCGAGGGCCGAGGCCTCCAGGGTCGACGGCACAGGCCGTAAGGCCTTAACAATAAAATGACGGAGACGAGGTTTTCTTGTCGCTGCTCTGTCCGGCTGGCCCCTGACGGTTGGACCCAAACTGCGTCCTGTCTGATTTGCTACGATGCGGCCGTCGGCAATCCTCTCGCCAAAGGCCTGTTCTCCGCAAGTGGAACACCTAGATCGTTTCGTGAAGTCCTCGCGTGAGACCCCCTTGGTGGTGCCCGCCTTGTTCTGGTCAAAAAAAGTCGCGGTCCACCTTCTTGTTCGTCTTCAACTGCCTGGGTTCTGCCCACGTGCGACGACGCGCGGGGAGTCACCTCGGCGACGAAATCCACGATGTGGTCTTCGTCCAGATCCCGGGCATCCAAGGCGACGAGTATCGTGTTGAGCTCTTCTTCGTCAAATCGGCCTCGGAAATCCGAAACAATCTCCCTCGTCACTAGCCCCACGTTCGTCCTCAAACCCCGATGGCTTACGCACGCTCGCTACGAAGGCCTTGGTCTGCGCAACCACCGCCTGCATCTTCGGAAACGTCGGTCTCACTGCGATGTCCAGCTCAAGCAGTGCCCGTCTGACGGCGTCGAGTGACTTCTCGCCAGCCATCAGGGTCCTGAGATTGAGCAGCATCAGCTGGGTGAGGTTAACTCCTTCCTCGTAGTATCTCGCCTTCACTGTATCTGGCAACGTCAGCCCTAGTCTCTCTGCAGCGGCGGTCTGCTGGTCCCGACGTATGACGAAGCCCGTCAAGTTCTCATTTTGCGGATACAATAGTCAAACAATGCTTCGTTGTGGGTTTCTTTCTGCTTGTCGCCAGGCCGTTCGCCCTTCAATAGCTTGAGATGGTCAATGACCCTGGTGAGACCGTCGCTGGAGGTCGCACAAATGACGAATCTGAGTCTGGCCTGAAGCTCGAAAGGAAAGGTCTCGATGACCTGTCCTGCTCGGGTCTCGGGTCTGAGCTCCATGAGCCCAGGCTAGCAAGGTACAACTCTAAAGTTTCCAACCCGTGCCAGACTGGAAGGTGCGGAGTAATCTCGAATGACGTCTTCCCACTGTGACTTGGCCCACTTATTGTCCCCCCAGCAGTCGGAACCAGACCACCACTGCCAATCAGACCTGTGCCTCTCCAGCCGTCCCACGAAGAGGATGCCATGCCTGCGTCTGCAGAGCCGGCTGCGGCTCCGTCGGCAGGGCCTGTCCCCTCCTTCTGGGGCGTTGAGACATTCTCCCACGGATCAGAAACATGGGCGCCTCTGTCGCCAGCAACTGTGTTGTCCTCGAGCGTGCCCTCTCCCTTATCTTGAGTTTCGCGCCCCTGACCCGGCAGGTCCTTGTCTGCGCTCTGGCTACCATTGTAAGACGGCATGGGGCGAGCGGAGGCCGACAAGCCTGATACACTGTTTCTCAAGGGAAGGCAAAAAACATGTTCAGTCCACACACAATCACTGGCGCGTCAACGCCACCTATAACCAAAATGGTTATTACCGCCTGTCCGTCACATAGAGGGGAGGGGAGATACGGAAACAGGGGGCACCAGGACCTCCCAAGGACCCCCAAGGCGTTCCAGGGAAACGTCTAACGAGTGACCAGCACCTCCCCACCGTCAACATCCGACCCTCGGATCCCTCCATTCACATCACCTCCTTATCCCAACCTCGGATCACTCGACGTACCTCGCCCTCCTCAGAACTTCCATATCCCCCACCAGGACAAGATGAAAGGATGAGGAGGGGGAGGACGACGAGGAGAAGAGATGAGAGGGATGGGCGAGGAAGAGGAAGAGAAGAGATTAAAGGATGAGTGCGGAGCTGGGCAACTCGCGCGCAAGCCAATGCGATGCAACGCAACGCCATGCAATACAACCCAATGCAATGAACGCAATGAGCACGCATACTTTTTTGGGCCCTGGGGGATTTTTTCGAACCCAGCGACGTTACCCGGGAGGGGGGTATGTTATCCTGCAATGAGCAATGCAAAACCATCTGGACAGCGCGCAGCGAGAGTGCCACCTCCTTCCGACGCCCCTTCCCCCGCCGAGTGTGCCCCCCCCCACCGACCCAAGCTCGATGCTTACCTCCAGCTCCCCCGTCTACTCCTCCTCCTCCTCCTCCTCCTCCTCCTCCTCCTCCTCCTCCTCCTCCTCCCTGTCCTTCACCAAACCTAACTTGTCCTCGTCCACGCTCGCGGGGGCGGCCTTCTTCTTCAAGCCCTTGATAGCCATCCGGGCGGTATGAGCTCTTGCGCGCAGCGGATAAGCCCGACTTGCGACCACCGCGCAGCGCAGACGGGGCTACACCAAGGAGCCCGAACACCCCCTCAATGTCACGGGCATCCACCTCCTCCTTCCCTTCCTCATTATTTTGCTCCTCCTCCTCCTCCTCCTCCTCCTACCCCTCCCTCCCTCCTTCATGTACCCCTCCCACCTCGGGATGTCCAGCCACTACAACACAAGCCCGACGGGGGCCCAAGAAACATCCATATCGGCGGTGGACGCAATCCGGGCCCGTGGGCGCTGGCCAGCCGAGAGCCAAAGAGGTCTGCACCTGCGGGGCGGCGACGCGCTGGCAGCGTGTTCTTCTTAACACATCTGTGTGTAGTAGATTACAACGAAGAAATCGTGATGCTTCCTCCTCCTCCTCCTCCTCCTCATGCTCTTCCTCTCCTCCCCCTTGTTCTCCTCCTCCTCTTCCTCCACCTCCACCTCCTCCTCCTTGTCGCTCGCAACGAACACAACAGCACATAGCAACAGCGGTGCAGCATGCGCCCGCGGAGTGAGCAAAACGATCAACTAATTTAAACATACCCCGCAAGTCACGATGAGGAATCTACGCAATCACTTCGAAATGTGCATTGGCCATGTATGCGCGTATGTCGCACTGATGGAGTACCGTGTATCATGCTAGAAAAAAACGGACAGCGCGAATGTGGGTGGGGGAGAAAGGCGGCATGTCTCGCCGTTGTCGACGTCGCACTCTTCCGCTTCCTTTTTACTGCTCGTTCGACTCACTTGTCCTCAATCCTCGTCCTTCCCGAGGCGGTTCCTGCCGCGCGGCGCTCCCTCCCTGCCCCGATGCCCCGGACATCATGCGGGGGGAGGCCCTTTTCGTCCAGTCTCAGAATGGAGGCGTGTCCCGTCACGACAAGAGCGTCGCCCGGCACTTGGCAGGAGGAGGGCAAGTAAAGTAAGAGTTCTGAACAAGTACTGATGCTGCCAGGCGAAGGATCTAAGGATGCAAGTGCAATAGGCGGCATAGAGCAACTACGACCGCTTTGGTTCACAGACGCCACATTGAATTCCGCATGCATCGCGCAAGCCGCTGGGGGAGCCATCACGTTTTTGTGTCTTCCCCCAGCAGACCTCGGACAACAAACCCTGCTCGCGATGACCACCCTAAAACGCAAGCGTCCGAACACCAACACCGTAACAACCACCCCATTCGCGTGCCCTATGACGCCCCAGCGCCCCAGCACCCTGACACCCTATCGTCCGAACACTGCAGCACCCCAACGCCCTGACACCGTGAGACCTGACCTCCCGAACCCTCGAACACCCGAACACCCTCAGGCCCGAACACCCCAGACCCTAATAGCCCCACACCTAACACCCGAACACCCCAACGCCCGAACATCCGAAGCCACGAACACCCTAAGACACCAACACCCTAGCACTCACAAACCCCCGAACACACGACTCCGAACACACAACTCCGAACACCCTAACACCCGAACACACACGTAAACGTCCGAAGACCCAAACACCGCCTCCCCATGACACCCTAAAACCAGATCGCCCTGATACCCTAAGACCCGACCGCCGCAACAGCCTACCTGCCCAACGCCGAAACTCCCCAACGCCCTGACGCCCCAAAACTCGAGCACAATAACGCCCGACCTCCAAACAACCGAAAACAGCAAAAACCATAGACCCCAACACCCGAATACCCTAACGCCCGCACGCCCAGACATTTTGACACCAACACACCAATCAATTGAACACCCCAATGCCGAAAACCGAAACACCCGCTGAACACCGAAACGCCCGAACACCCCAACATCCGAAGACTCTCAAACGTAAAAACCCGCCCTAATACACCAACAGCCAAACGCCCACAAGCCCTGACACACTGACACCCGAACACCCAACACTTTAACACCCCAACGCCCGAAAACCGACCCCTCCCGCTGAACACCGAAACGCCCGAACACACCAACATCTGAAGACTCACTCACTCACTCACACATACACACACCCTGAGAACCCAACGCTTCAACGAGAGCCCCCGCTGGAGACATGGCGACGGCGGAAGCCGAAACGGGCCAGCAGAAACGGGCTGGCGAAAACGGGCAGGGCGGAAACGGGCCGGACGGAAAAAAAGGCCCAATCCGCGAGGCGAGAGAGCCCCCGCCAGAGACTTGGCAACGGGGCCGGGCGGGAACGGGCCAGCGGAACCGGGCCGGCGAAAACGGGCCAGGCGGAAGCGGGCTGGGCGGAAAAGGGCTGGGCGGAAACTGGTCGGGCGGAAACAAGTGGCGGCGGAAACGGGCCGGGCTGAAACAGGCTTGCGGCAAAGGGCCTCGGCGGAGGAGGGCCTGTTTCTCTTGGGCTGCACTGGCGGAGAGGGGTCCCGACCTGGATGCTGCCAGCTTCTAGGCTTCCCCGAACGGGGGGCACAACCAACAAGAAAAAGGGATTCGCGCGTGGCCGACAGTATCCAGTAGGGCCCCAAGAGAACCCCAAAGGTTCCCCACATGGCACCGGGGGGGCCCAAACAGGGCCCACAGGCGCCCAAGCGAGCACCAGGAGAGCCCCGAGATAGCTCCAAGAAGCTCCGAGATGGTCCCCCAAGGCGAGCATCGCGGGGGCTGGTCAAGCCGACCCAACCTTGTTGCTCTAGCAGTTGTGCCTTGGATTACTCCCCCAAGGACTCGTTCTGGATGGGCCTGTGGGGATTCGCGAAGAATAAATCAAGAAACGGAGCCAGCATGCATTGATCACCAACGCAGCGTGGATCCACAAACCGTGCTTGCACTCAGGGGGTCCTCGCTCGGGCACAGTGGACTCGGGCTTGGGGAGCTGCAGATTCTTTGCGGCTGTCGGTGGCGCCCGTGGGTTGAGCATCAGTTGTGCATGAGGTTGCGCCTGGCTACGGGTGCCGCTGATTTGTCGTGGCCGTAGGTTGAGGCCACAGGATGCGCCATGGGTGGCGGCCACAGGTGTTGCGCCATGGGATGCCACAGATATGCTATGGCCACGGGCTGCGGCCCAAAGATGCGCCATTGGGTCTTGCTGATTGCCCGTGGCCTTTCGGCCGCGACCCTGGGCCCATGGGTTGCACCCCGGGCTACGGCCCGAAAACGCGCCCTGCGTGCCGCCGACCATCCGCGGCCACCGAATGCGGCCCTGAGCTGTGCCCTTGGGTGCTGCTGCCGTGTCTCGGCCAGCGGGCGGGGGCGGCCCTGGGCCCGCAGACCCCCGCAGCTCTCGCTCCAAGGCGCAGCCGGGCGCCCCCGCCCCCGCGCGGCGATGCCTCCCCGCCCCGGCGCGCCTCGGGCATCGCGCGGGGGGGGGGGGGGGGGGCGGCGTGTGTTTTGTCCCAGTTTCGAAACGGGGAGGCGCGTCTAGACGTCCAGACGCCTCCTCGATGGGGTCCGAGTAGATGGGGTCGGAGGATTGCACCGAAACGGCGATGCATCGGCGATGCATCGGCGACGTCGGCGTGGAGAAGATCAGGCTCGACATCGAGCCGCGTCGGCGGTGCATCGGCGATGCGGCGCGATCCTCCGACCCCATCTGGGAGGCCTAGACTGTCACGTCACGACGAGGGCGTCGCCCTGCCCTTGGAGGAGGAGGAGGGCAACTAGCGCAATAGTGCTGGAGAAGAAAAAGAAGAAGTGCTGGCGCTGGCAGGCGAAGGATGAAATTGCAACCGACGGCATGGAGCGTCAACGAACCTCTTCGGCTCACAGACGCCGCATTAAATTCCGCACGCCTCGTGCAAGCCGCCGAGGGGATCATCATACGCGGTCAACTATACGAAGCTGTATGTCCATGAACGACTTCCAGCTCAACAACACCAAACGCAACCCATTGTGGGATCTCGGCTGCTCTTTACAGTACCCTGTGCTGATACCCTCCAGCTTGTTTGGCCTCTGCCCAAGACCATGTAACGTTCACCTCTCGAAAGAACATGTCAGCGCAGTGTCCACCCGATCGGCGCGCATCGGCCTGCACACGAAGCAATGCGTCTTCAGCGCTCAGAACATGCTTGCCCGGCGACATTAAATCGAACCGCTCGCAATGAACGTGCGTCTTGAAGGTGGGGGGCGCCAGTGGCAGCGACGTCTCCAGCCCTTGGCGTCGGGCTCGGCATGGGGAACGGCGTAGGGAAAGCTCCTGGCTAGGGCGTCGGGAAGGCCGTCGGGTAGGCCGTCGGGCTGGTCGTCGGACTTATGGTGGAGACCGTAGCTCCCTTCTCGTATCAGTGGTTGGCGTTGCAATAACCAGGGGGCAAAGGAGCGGATTTCCAGAATGAGCACATTCAGCGCAGTCGCCATGGCCGTCACACATTGCCTGTCATGCATATAAACTGTCGACAAACTCCTCGCCGTAGTTAGCAGATTCTCCACTAGCCCATGTGGGGATGGACCCGCCCGGTACCAAGGGTGATGAGTACGTATACCCTACCACCGACGAGTTAGCACTGGAAGATGTCGTGAGAGAAGTCGCGGGCGGCGTGCTGAGACAAGGGTACCTTTAAGGACAAGGTCTACGGGGCCGTCTGGGCTGCCATCACTCGCGAAGGTAACTAAGGATATGATACTGCAAGCGTGGAAGTACGCGTGACCTGCTTCAGTCAGTTTTCCAGCCTGATCCAGGGTGCCTATTGAGTCACACCAGCGGAGAGGAGTCCCGACCTGGATGCTGCCAACTTCTAGGCTTTCCGAACGGGGGGCGCACAACCAACAAGAAAAAGGGAGTCGTGCTTATCCAGGAGGCCCCAAGAGAGCCCCAAAGGTTCCCAAAATGGCACCGAGGGGGGCCCATACATGGCTCCACAGGCGCCCAAGCGAGCACCAGGACAGCCCCGAGATAGCTCCAAGACGCTCCGAGATAGTCCCCCGAGGCGGGCATCGCGGGGGCCGGTCAAGCCGACCCAACCTTGTTGCTCTAGCAATGGTTCCTTGGATTACTCCCCCAGGGATCCGTTCTGGATGGGCCGGTGGGGAGAAGCGAAGCAGCAAGCAAGAGACGAAGCCAACATTGCCAACGCAGCTTGATTCTCTAAACCGTGCTTGCACACGGGGGACCTCGCTCGGGTTCAGATCCAAGACATCCTCGCGGATCTCCAAGAACTTGCATCTATGCGTGTGGCAACTGTTATACTGCGCTTGATTGAACCCGTAAGATTGAAGCACACGGAAGTTGGAAATCCACTGAAAGTGGAAGTGCCCAGGGCTGGAACAAAAACCGGCAGGGGCTGACATGAGCCCGAATCAAGTGGGATGCGCTCGCCAGGCCTGGAACGACTACCCGGGGGACTGGCCACGGCCAGAACAAGAATCAAGGGAAGGCCCATCCGCTGAAAATCGGCCCCCCAGACCCCTCCCGCGGGGTCCATGTCTGGACCCCCTGCTCAGCGCGGACCTGGCCGCGGCGACGAGAAAGCCAACCGTGAGGCACAGAGAGAACGGGAAACGCCGGGGAGGGCCGCCGGCGTGCCTCGACTGGCCCATCTCCGATTCTGAAGGAAAGAGCTCCTGCATCTCCTCCGGCACGCGCTGATTAGCGTTGCTCCTGGCTTCCAGATCATTGCTCAGCTCTCCAGCGGTCGTTCAGGACGATCCGCGCCCCCCCGGGAGCACTCTCGGCGAGGCGCAGCCGCTGGACGGCGTCCCGAAGCTGGAACACCGCCGAGAGCCAACGAAACGTACGAAATCCTCGAAAACCTCGAGAAGCCTCCGGTCCCATTTTCTCCGTCGCTGTCCGCACGCGGGCGCCTCCTGCTCGGCCTGTCACGGGCCGCCCCGGGCCAGGCCACCCTCAGGCCGCGGAGCTGCGCCTCCCTGAGGGCATCCAGCGCCTGAGGAGCAGGGGTGAACGACAGGGGGGGGGGGCGGCAGCTCAGGGGGGGGGAGACAGCGAGCTGGAATCGGTGATACGTCGCCGACAGATCGGCGATAGGCACCCGATAGCGAACCCTCACGGTCCTAAGCGGGGTGGCGTATCGGGCCCTTATCGGCCATGAGTGGGCGATTCCGGGTCGGTGCATCGCCCCCTCTGCACATCCCCCCCGAATCGTTGCCCCTGAAGGGTAGGCCCGCCCAGACCACTTTGGATGGCGGGCCTGAGCTGGATCGAATCGTCGGATCGGAATCGGACCACTTGGGATCGCCGACCGTGCTCGCCTCCTGCAAGCTGGAACGGGCTTCTGATTCTTGGCCTTGCTGACACTTTGGGGAACCCTTTCCCTTCTTTGGGAAACCCTTTCCCTTCTTTGGGGAACAAGGAAAACGATACGTTATCGATACCGCTGCTCCCTGGACCTCTCCTGGGGTGCTTCTGACCAGGATTTCGATGCGAATCTAGCCGCGGAGACGAGAGCCTGCATGGAAGCCCAGTGAAACGAAAAAACGAAGCAAAGGCAGCAACATCGGCACCTTTTCCTCCGCTGATCCTCGGCCCCGCTGACACTTTTTGTTCCGGCCCCCTCTCAGCGCCCGCTCCAGCTGCCAGCCGGCCTCGCACTCCGCGATCTCCGCGAAGCACGCGCGCGCCTCGGGGTCGTCCGGGAGATTGCGCCCGCTTGGCGCCGCGGCGCGGACGTGCACCTCCACGTCGTCGTCGTCATCGTCGACGTCGGCGTCGTAGTCGTCGGCGTCGTCGTCGTCGTCGTCGCCGTCGTCGTCGTCGTCGTCGTCGTCGTCGTCGGGACGATAGGCGGAGGGAGGCGAACTCGGGCCCGCCGATTTAATTGCAGTGGAGCCATAAGAGAAGAGGGTTTGGTGCATCATTGCCAGAAGCACGCGCGCGGACGAAGGGGGGAGGGCCAGGGATTGCACCGATAGAAGCAGAAGAAGCAGAAGAAACATAATAATAATGAGAAGTCGAATGAACGGCGGCGACGGCGACGACGACGGCCTCTGGAGCTCTCCTGGAGCACCACAATACCACGCCACACGCGCCACACCCACAGCACTACACCACACCCACAGGGAGACAAAATAATACCAAGAAGAAGATGGATAAGAAAAAGGTAACAAAAACAACAATTACAATAATGGTGATGGGGACCACGAGATCCGGGAGATCCCGTGGTCATGGCCATGATTTCCAAACACAAGCAAAACACACACAGACACACACACACACACACACACACACACACACACACACACGCGCCTTTCTGGCGTCGCGGATGCGCTCGCGGCGACAGGGCGCAGAAAGTCGAGTGCAAGCAGCGGGGCGCGCGCGAGCCTGGACCCAGCCAAACTCGAACAGACTTCCTAAGGTCTGGCAGCCGGCAGCAACCACAACCATCCTGGCCTAGATGGCGGGAAGGGGCGATGTGTGACAACGCGAATGTGCGGGTGGAAGGTGACATACGCCAACCAGGACTGTCACACACATACATACATACAACATACACACATACATACGTACGTACATACATACATACATGCATGCATGCATGCATGCACACATACATACATGCATACACACATACATACATACTACATACATACATATATACATACATACATACATACATACATACATACATACATACATACATACATACATACATACATGCATGCATGCATGCATGCATGCATGCATGCATGCATACGTACGTACGTACGTACGTACGTAGATACATACATACATACATACATACATACATACATACATACATACATACATACATACATACATACATACATGCACACATACACACATACATACATGCATGCATCCATACATCCATACATCCATACATCCATACATCCATGCATCCATACATGCACACATGCACACACATACACATACACATACACATACACATACACATACTCACACCCATACACATACACCTTGGTCCTCCCACCCAACTCGCAGAGGGCAAAATGAAACAACGGCAGCTCACTATCGGTCCCCAAGCCCCTCCCCAGAAGGAGGGTGCGGCGAAGGAGGGGCAGGAGGCGAATGCGAAGGAGGAATTTCGGGAACTCTCTGTACCGCCCTTGTTGAAATTCTTTGCGAACCACTTCTGGTGATGTGGCTCTGCTTTGGGTCTCTCGAACGTGCTGATTCTGTTGGTGGCCTCCAACCGTCGGAGCTTCCGCGTGAACCCTTGGATTTTGCCTGTCGCGGCTGCGTTGGCAGCGGTCTGCCACGCGGCGAGAAACCGATCCACTTCCTTACAATAGCTGAAAACGTCGTGCTCCAACATGGCCTCACCCGCTGTTTCACGTTCGTGACTGGTGGTCCAGACTTGCCGACGAGAGGCGACGAGACGCGGCCCACGGTGTAGCTAGCGATATCAGGCTCTAGCTTCGCCTCCTCCAACACTGCCTTCTCGCACTGTGCGCGCGCAATGTGACCAGCACCGAAGTTGACGGCGTCCGGCCTACGCCTCGCCTCAGGCCGCCACTGCCCGTCTTCCTCGCTTGCGTCCTCTTGAGGACGCCACTGCCCGTCCGTCTCGCGTCCTCTGCCTGCTCCAGGCTGCCACTGCCCGTCCGTGTCCCACGTGCTGGCCTCTGTGCTGTAGCTGACGTCGTTGGGCTTCATATTCGCCTCATGCTGCGTACATTTCCCGCACTGCTCGCACGTGTTGCTCCCAGTTTGTTTGGTAGCTGATGTCGTCGGGCTCTCTCTGCTCCGCTCCAAATGTGAGCCCCCCCCCCCTCGGTGTAATTTGCGATATTGGGTTCTAGCTTCGTCTCTGCCAACAATACCTTCTCGCACTGATCGCCAACGCTGAATCCCGCGCTGGAGTTGGCGTCTGGATTGCGTCCCGCCCTTGGCTGCCACCGCCCGCTCGTCACGCACAATTGGAGCCGTCACTGCCCGTCCGTCTCGCACGGTTTGTCCTCCCCTTCGTGAGGCTGCCAACGCTCGTCCTTATCGCACGGACTGGTCGCTCCCGCCGGAACCTGCCGAACCTCGTCCTCCTCGCACGCACAGCGTCCTCCTGTCGCTCGCGGCCACTGCCCGTCCTACTTGTGCAAACAGCCCAAGCCCACTTGAAGCTGCCACTCCTCGTCCTTCTCGCGCGCTCCCTCTTGAAGCGACCGCTGCCCATATATGTCGCACGAGAGCTCCGTTCTTGCTTAAGGCTGTCACTGTGGGTCGTTCTCGTCCGAACTGGTTGCCTCCACCGGAGTCTGCCGCTTTTCGCCCGCGAGAACGCGGAGGCCATGAAAATAAGCTACAGCTTCGCCTCCACCAACGCTCGTTTCTTTCGATCCCCGCACGCGCTGTGCGCGGCGCTGTAGCCGATGGCGTCTGGCTCTTGCGTCGCCCCGTGATGCCACTGCCCCGCCGGCCTTCTCGCACGAACTGATCGCAATAATGGGCTCTAGCAACGCCTCCGCCCTTGCTCGCTTCTCGCGCTTCTCGCACGCGCCGTGCACGGCGCGATACATGTTGGCGTCTGGCTTTTGCTACGCCTCCTGCTGCCACTGCCCGGGCTTCTCACGCGAGCTGTTCGAACCTGGCCCGTTTTCCTAAAACTGCCACTGCGCGTCCTTCTCGCACGCACAATCCGTTTTCTCCTGTGGCGTTCACTGACCGTCTTCTCGCACGCACAATCGATGCTTCCTTGAAGCTGCCACTGCCCGCGCGTTGGTCCGTCCTCTTTGAGACCGCCACTGCCCGTCTTCCTGCCATTGCCACGGCTGAGATCAGTGGACCCCCCACCCTGGCTGCATGTACACGCACAGGTCCCAGGCAGCTTGCCGACCTGCCACGAGGCACATTCTTGTCGACGTGCGTGTCCTGCCCCTGCTGGCCGGGCTCACGCCAAGGTGCCCCTCTTCTCTGCAAGGGGGCACACTCCAGCCGGCCATGGCCATGGAGCCGTCGCGCCCGCGGCGCGCTGGGGGCTGCGCTCTCGGGCATGGCGGTGCCTGCTCGAACTGCCCCTCGGAGGAGGGGGAGGAGAAGAAGATGAAGGAGAGGACGAGGAGGAGGCCGGTCCCAACGCGCGCCTCGGTGTTCGCCGCCCGCGTGGCCGCCCCCAGCGCCCCCGAGATCGTCTGCAGATGGGCGTGGCGGCTGCGCACGTGCACGAAGACCAGCCACACGCCAGGGCAGCCCCTGGGCAAGAGCGGCCTTTGGTGCGCGCCTTGTGCTGTGGTGGACAAAATTCAGATACAGAGTCGATTTACCCCAAATTTCTGTTTCGTCAAACCTACGAAACACATGTAGAATACTCAACCGATCTACATACATTATAAGTCTTCTGTTGTGAGCTAAACCGAAGGTGCCGAATCAGGGGAAAATCAATTCTGCAGTCGATCTCCTTCGGGAACTGGGCACGATGCCATACAGCAAATGTTGCCCGACACCGACAGCAGCCCCTGTTGAGCGGGCGGCCTTCTGTCTCACACGGACACCGCCTGCAGCGACACCGACGGCGAGTCCTGCTCTGCAGGGTTTGCCCTGAGGCCGTGGGCGACCCGAGGAGAAGGAGGAGGAGGACGAGGAGGAGGAGGAGGAGGAGGAGGGGGAGGAAGAGGAGGAGGAGGAGAGGAGGAGAGGAGGGAGGAGGAGGAGGGAGGAGGAGGAGGAGGAGGAGGAGGAGGAGGGAGGAGGAGGAGGATAAGGGAGGAGAGAGGAGGAGGAGGGAGGAGGAGGAGGAGGAGGAGGAGGCGGAGGAGGAGGAGGAGGGAGGAGAGGAGGAGAGGAGGGAGGAGGAGAGGGGAGGAGGAGGAGTCGCCTAAGCCCTTCGGAGAAGCCCTCCATCCTGCTAAAAACGCGCAAGAAACACGCTGTCGGTCTCCGTGCCCATCCCTTCCGTACCCCTGCCGGCCGCACCGCTCAGCGATGGCGCGGCCAGCGGAGGCCCTCGCCAGACCAGCAGACTGGTCGGCGACAGGGCGGGGGTTGGGGGTTGCGGGCAGCGTGGGCAACAAAACCAGAACGGCATGAACCCCTAAGAGGCACCAAGAATCCCCCAAGAGGCCCTCAGGAGGCCCCCAAAAGGCCCCTAAGAGACGCCCCCAAGCGGCTCCGGGAGGCCGCCCACATGCCCCCCTGAGCACGCTAGCAAGTGCCAGCGATGCTACAAATTGGCCGGCGGAATGAGCGAAGCGATTGAATAAAACGAAAATGGCATGGACCTTTCGTTGGGGGCCCACGAGGATTTCTTCGACCGGTGCTGGACACCCTCCATGGTGGCAACCTCTGTCGCCGCCCCTGGGAGGGGGGGGCTCCAGCGCCGATCCGACAAGTCCGCGCGGACCTCCGAAGGTTTCTGTTCATGCCGTGGTCTCGTCGTCATGCTTCAGCAGGGCACGGGGAACTAGCCCACGCGTGCAAGTCGTTGCTATTGCATCGTGCTCAGTCATCGGACCTCAGTTGAAGGCCACCAGCATGGGGACATAGCCGATGGGGTCGGAGCATCGTGCCGCATCGACAGATGCATCGGCGATGCATCTGCGACAGCGGGAAGGAGAACAACGGGCTCCAGATCGCGCCGTATCGCCGATGCATCGGCGATGCGGCGCGATCCCCCGCTCCCATCCATTTATTCTGGCCCCCTTTGGGCTCTTTCCAGAGAGCCTGAGTCTAAAACATATGCTTGATTTCTGCTGGCCTCCGCCCTCGGAGCGGCCCTCGTTTTCCTTCCGCCGCCTTCCGCGGGAGAAGTCGAAGGCAAAACCATTTCTGGAGGGATCATTTGAAAGGGCCGATCCAATGGGTTGGGAACTCACGTTCCCGGGCCAGCCAGGGCCATGTGGCGAACCTGGGCCCAAGAAGTAGCTCCAAGACCCAGGTCAGCGGAGGGAAGAGAACAAACATTGGCCCCGCGTGGCTCGCAGACACGGGTCAGCCAGAAGGGACCGACTGACCCCAATTAGCGCCGACCCCCGTGACTTGACCCCTGCTGGCGCAAATCAGCAAGATGGACACTGCACTCTCTGTCGCGCGGAGCGCGTCAGGGGCGGCGCTGGGAGCGCCACCAGGCGGGTCCAGCAACGTTCCAATAAATCCGCGAGGACCTCCCAAAGTGTATGCTTGTGCTGCCTTTGCATCTTCGAGAGGGGATGGGCGGTATCCCCTGGGGCCGTAGGCGACCAGAGAAGGGAAGGAGGAAGAGGAGGAGGAGGAGGAGGAGGAGGAGGAGGAGGAGGAGGAGGAGGAGGGGGAGGAGGAAGAGGAGGAGGAGAGAGGAGGGCGGGCCGCCTAAGGCCTTCGGGGAAACCCCCCATATGGGGAGGATGGACCCCTGGGCCCGCACCAGAGGGATCTCCGGCGAAGGGCCACCCCCGCGTCTGGCCGAGAAGACCCCGCCGCACCGCGTCTCGAACGACCGCGCCAACTTCGGGACACCTGGGCTGGCCAGCTCCGCGAGGGCGTCGTCCTAGCAAGACAGGGGGAAAACCGGATGAGGACAAATTCGGATGTCAAATTCGGATGAAGGTAACCATCGTCAGAACTACATTAATGCCGATGTGGAAAGGGTAAGCCAGCTCTCCAGGCCCACCCCCTTTCGGTGGGAATGGGTGCGCGCTGCGATATCCGAAGGAGACTGCAGCCATCCCCACATAAGGGTGGTAGGTCGGCCAGCGAATCGAAACAGGGGTTTCCGCGGGGCGGGATTGCGGTATCTGTCCAGACTCGAATGAGGGACTCCGATGACGCTGCAGGATGAGGATTCATCCGGATGGAAATACAAAATGGAAAACCTCTGGGAGCCAGCGGAGTCTGAAGAATAGAACATTGGGTGCGCAAGTGAGGGCGGCGCGCGAAAGGGGTGGCCATGAAAGACGACAAGGCCCTTTATAGACCCCATCATTCTGCCGCCTTTGTCGAGCGGGTTCGACCTGTGATGGTCCCTTGGCCCGGCATCTGGCGAAATCGCCCTCCGCGAAAAAAAACACGCCACGCAAGGATCTGAGGGAACACCCCTTCGCGCGACCCTCCTGGTGCGAGCCACCAACCAGAGCGCTCCGGCTGTATGAGGACAGAAGAACCACCCTCACGATCAGCACCCCGACAAACGAAGCCGTTTAGCAAACGCACCTAAAGAAATCGACGAACATGGCAAGGCTGTTTAGTGAACGCCCAGACCTGCTTAGCAAACGCCCGTGATGGGGGTCGGGGTGCATTTTCCTTCTCGGCTAAGGCGGCGTGGAACCAAAAAAGTTTGGACCCCTTTCCGGGGACTGACTTTTTTCGTCCCGAGCTGTTTTTGTTGACAGCCCCGAGGCCCAGCAAGCACCCCCCGAGGCCGAAAACAGGGGAAAACCCTCCGTCGCGTTTTCTTCGACGGCATGGTCCTCTCGCTGCTCCGCTGCTTGCTATACACCGTCCCGGGTGCAGCAAGCAGCGGAGCATCGAGAGGACGCCTGCGCGCCCTTCAACCGCCGACTCTCAGCGGTCGGGCACCATCCTCCCTCCTCCGCGGCCGTTTTCTGCTTTTGTGAGCGTTTCCTTTTTCGGCGGTTCGACATTGGGCGGAAGGGGGGGAGGGGGGGGGTCTGGCTTTGGACCTCTGCTGAATGCGACTGTTTGTAACAGTGTGTCCAATGGAGAAGGACTCCATCTGCTCGAAACAGGCGCCAACAGCAGCCAAGATCTACTCCAAGGGGGGGTGGGGGGGCGAGGGCCCGCGCCGATCGGCAAAACAATGAGTCAGAAAACAATCACTTTCCACTCGTCTGTCTCGCACCTCGCGCTCGACGCGCGCCGCCGGACTCGCCCCCCGCGTCCGCGTCCGCGACCGCTGGCGCTGCCGACACAAAACGGTCTCTCCACGACGTGGGAGGGCCTGGGCCCCTCGTGCCACCCCCCCGGTGCGGACAAGGTGTACACCCATAGCCACAGCATCTTGGAGCTTCGGGCTCCCTTCCTCCTCCTCCTCCCCAGACGCCCGAGGCACATTTGGTACGGATAAGAATTTGGCACCTACAGGCTTGCTTTTATCCATGTCCACTGCGCCTCGGCCTTCTGGTGCCCCCTCCGAGAAAGTCTAGGACGCAGTGGACATGGATACGAAACTTGCCCGCACCTGGCGCGCGCCACGCAGCCAGAGCGCTCCGGGACGCTCTGGGCCAGCCCGGCGTCCTGCGGCTCGGCCTCGCCACCAGAGCGCCCCTTCGACCACAGCCGCCGCACGGCAGGAGCCTCGAAATCGTAGACGACAGGCGGGGTGCTGCCAGAGGTGCCCCAGACCCCAGGCCCCAGGCCCCAGGCTGCCACGCCGAAGGTGACAGCACGATGGGGAGGGGGGGGGACAAGGAGGGAGAAAGCATAGCAAATCGAATGGCTCCTTATCCAATGCAATTCCAGAGGGACGAGGGAGGGCAAGGAGGGAGCGAACACAGCAAATCCGGAAGGGCGCGGCATCGCAAATTTCGCTGATGAAAAACCGCTCCTGGTTCCCAAATTTGCGAGGCTGGAATTTATCCATCGGGCCCAGATCCGCCACCGTGCCTGCGAGGCACGAGTGGGGGTGTCCTAAGGTCCCTTGCTCAATCCCCTGAGCCTCAGGGGCCCAGACCCCACATTCTCAAATTTCCCAAGGCCCCCGGCGCGCCTGTGGCATCTTCATCCTTTCTTCGGGCCCGAAAAAGCCTAAAGACAGGCCCATAGTCTTCTGACCAAGGCTCGACCTAAACAGCATGTACCGTGTTTGTTTTGTTTTTGGTTTCCCTCCTATCGTTTTCGTTCTGCCTCTGCGGCAAAACAACTCTGAACAAAAACGGTCCACGAAATCGCCAAAACACAATTCATGTCGAGCCCTGCTTCTGACCTGCAACGAAGGCGCGGTAGCGGGATAGGCCAAAGGCCAATCGATATATCCATATCCACAGTCACCTGGGGCGCGAGGGGGGACCTTCAGAGAAGGTGGGGGGCCTCTTCAGGGCCCTCCCAACTTGTAAAAGGTCTTCAGAAGCATCCAGGCGCCTCTTGAGCAGGTCCCCACCTTCCAAGACTCCCCCCTCTTCTCCTTGCAAGCCCACCACCCTCGCGCCACCCTAAGTGAGCGAGCCGCCAACGAAGGCACGAGAGGTCGGCATCGAATCGACAAGATCGGATCGGATAGGAACATGCATCGAGTCGGCTCTCCATCCCCCCCCCCTCCCCTGAACCTCTGCCTCCACCTCCTCCTCCCCATCCTCCTCACCCTCCTCCTCCTCATGCCGCTCCTCCCCCTGCTCGTCCTGCTTCTCCCCCTCCTACCTCGCCGTGGTCAGCGTGTTCATCTTCAGGGCCGGCGGCACCGGCCGCAAGGCCTTCGCAATTGGATCGGATAGGAACGTGCACCGAGTCGGGCCGCATCGGCACGAGACCGAAACCGATTCGGATCGGCTGTGCCAGGATGCGCAACAGCGGCATGGGAGCATCGGGCCGCATCGGACAGTTCGGAAATCAGAAACGAGCTGGATCGAGCAAGCCAGAGCCGATATCGACTCGGATCGGATCGGCATGGACCATCCACCAGTGGGCCCTGGCTGTTTCAGGAGGCCCGGGCGGGCTCCCGAGCGCCCCTCAACGAGACCCAGATGGCACGAGTGCCGTGCCCAAGCATGGCGCAAATGCTGGGGGGCCAGGACCACCTCTGACACTCCCCGAATACACTCGACCGCGGACAGAAAGCCGAGGTTCGCCAGCACGCGGAAGACAAACAACCGGCGGTTCGAGAGGCTGAACAGCCGCCCGTCTCCCCACCGCACCAACTCGATGGGTTGTGTTGCATATTCGGGAACTTGTCTGACCCGTCGCGCCGCCATCCGCGTCGAATCCATGTCGAATCTGCATCGGGTCTGTGTCGACCCTGCCTGCATCGGACATAAGAAGGCACCGCAATCTGCAGAAATGTTGCGGCAAATGGAGACGGGGAACTCAGTGAAAGCAGACGTGGCCAGGGGGCCGGCGAGAACTGCCAAGGACAGCAGCGATCCCCGAAATACCCAGGACGAGATCGCTGGGAGCAGGGACAGCCGGAGGGGAACTGGCCAGGTTTCTGCTGTTGTTGTTGTTGGTGGTGGTGTTATTGTTACTGTTGTAACTGTTGTTGGCCTTGGTGTTGGTGTTGGTGTTGTTTTTGTTGCTGTTGCTTGTTGTTGTTGTTGCTGTTGCTGTTGGTGTTGTTGTTGATGTTGTTGATGTTGTTGCTGATGTTGTTGTTGTTGTTGTTGTTGTTGAACATTATTTCTTCTTAAGAATAATTATTGTTGGGACCCCTGGTGCGCGACCCCCCTCCAAAACCTAGGCCGCAGCTACATTTTCATCATTTTTTCGCGAAAGCTTCAGAAAAGTGGATTAGTACCGGATCCGGTTGTTTTGTTGTAATCCGTTTTCCCTTGCAAAAAACACTATAAAATGAAAATTCTTGTTCTTACTTGATCAAATTGCAAGAATCCCTTGCAAAAAATAAGGTAAAGTGGACATTCGTGCGCGCAAGACGAAATCCTTCCAAAACCTTAGGTTTCGTAACGATTTTAACATAAAAACATCAAAAACCCAATGGTTTTTTAAGAAAAAATTGTCAAAATGTCCTTCCGCGCGCGCTGTCCGAATCCCACAAAACCAATGGTTTTTCAACATTTATGTTACATGAGCTCGCGCGAGCTACTTTTTCTTGTTCTAACATAATCAAATTTCAATAATCCCTTGCAAAAAATAAGGTAAAGTGGACATTCGCGCGCGCAAGACGAAATCCTTCCAGAACCTTAGGTTTCGTAGCGATTTCAACATAAAAACATCAAAAACCCAATGGTTTTTCAAAAAAAAAATGTCCAAATTTCATCCCGCGCGCGCTGTCCGACTCCCACAAAACCAATGGTTTTTTCAACATTTATGTTACATGAGCTCGCGCGAGCTACTTTTTCTTGTTCTAACATAATCAATTTCATTCCCTTGCAGAAAAAAAGTAAAGTGGACATTCGCGCGCGCAAGACCAACAAAAAACACGACGATCTCAGGAACTTGCCCCAAAAATGTGACCAACTCCGCTCTCTCTGTCTCTCTCTCTGTCTGCTCTCTGTCTCTCTCTCTGTCTGTCTGTGTCATGTATTGTATGTCACAATTGCAGGATGCTGGGCACACGCGCGCCCCGAATAAGTGACCAAGTTCTGTGGGTGTGTACCCCACGCCAGTGTAGTAGCCACGGTCGTCCGCACGCCACGAAGTGAAGTGTCCCAACGTCATAGGGCGGGAAGCTGGGTTTGGGTGGTCGCGAAGAGTCGTTTGGATATTTGGTAGAGCTTGAACTGCCCCCCCACGAAGTGGGGGTATTGTCTCGCGTCGCATGAAAACCCTGGCACTGGTGAGAACACTGAGCGTTCGGGTAAAATGATTGATGTTGTTATTGTTGTTGTTGTTTTTGTTGTTTTTGGTGTTGGTGTTGGTGTTGTTGTTGTTGTTGGTGTTGTTGTTGTTGTTGTGGTTGTGGTTGTTGTTGTTGTTGGTGTTGGTGTTGGTGTTGTTGTTGGTGTTGGTGTTGTTGTTGTTGTTGTTGTTGTTGTGGTTGTTGTTGTTGTTGTTGTTGTTGTTGTTGTTCACGCGTGTGTGTCTGTGTTTATTGCTGATTTGTTTTGGGGGTGCTGGGGCAGGGCTGGAAAGAGCGGGAGAGCAGGCCACTCAGCCACTTTTTGGGAGG
This sequence comes from Prorocentrum cordatum, assembly GCA_963575745.1. Taxonomy (NCBI): domain Eukaryota; class Dinophyceae; order Prorocentrales; family Prorocentraceae; genus Prorocentrum; species Prorocentrum cordatum. The sequence continues at coordinate 179,556 of CAUYUJ010018170.1, read as the reverse complement.
CAAAACGGGGCCCGATGCCGCTGCTCCCCAGACCTCTCCCGGGGTAAGCTCTGACTACAAATTCGACGAACATCCAGCCGCAGCGACGAGTACCCTCCAGGACGAGAAGCGGCATCGGTACATTCCTCCTCCGAACTCTTCCAAGCCTCCCCGCACAAGACAGACGGTGCTCCCTCGAACATGCAGCACAGGCTAGGCTCGAAGGAGTCGATGTCCATTTCGCCAGCGAGGATCCCCTCGATCGCGGCGTCCAAGGATACGCCGCTGCGAAAGCGCGGGGAGATGTCGGCGTGGGTGAAGCGAATGACGCGGGGGTCCACGCTCTCCTCGGTGGCCAGCACGAGAGGCCGAAGGAAAGCCAGACAGGCGGCCCCGGAGGACGAAAGACGGCCTCACAGAGGCAGAGGAAAAGAAGGCAAAGGAGGAAAGAGTGAAGGCGGCGGAGGTTGCAGGAAGATCTTCGAACAAAAGCAGAAACCTACGGAGGGCAAGGAAGTCGAAGAGACGGAAGAGGAGGAGATAGATAGAAAAGGACTGCGAGGAGGAGGAGAAACCCGAGGCTGAGAAAGGGATGGAGGAGCAAGACATTCTCGTAGAATTGGGAAGATCGCATCACATGCAAACCCTCCGCAAGCTCACCGCCATCTTTGATGGCGCACCGGAACTCTGCCGGTGACCAACCGCCTTCTTGGAATCGAGCCCCAGAACTGTGTGGTGACGGACCGCGCGGTGACCTCGAAGTCCCAAAAGACCTCGTACAATCCGTCACCGCACGGTCCTGGGACAGGCCCCCGTCGCCCGAGACGTCCTTGGACCACTGACTCACCACGCGGTGTGGTCACCACCTAAGACATCTTCTGGGAAGCTGGGGCTGGCCGACCTACCAACCTGACCTCCCGCACCTAGGTTGGGACGGGCGACGCCTCCTCCGGATGTCGCAGCAACCGTCTCCACCTGGAGAGGGCACGCTGGGAGACCTGGCCTATCTTGTCCCGGTCGGGGTCGGCACGGTCCATCTGAGAAGCCGCCTGTCCCTCTGGACCGCCTCCGGACTTCGCAGAAGGCCGCCTCCCTGGCGCCACCCCCCGTGCGCGCCGCCGAGAAGTTCGTGCGACTCGACCTCGAATTCGACGTCGGAGGGCCCGCAGCTCTTGGAAGCGGAGTTGGGCTTCAAGAGGATTCGCAGTCTTCTCAGGCCTGAGGGCAGGCGATGGGGAGGGACTGACTCAAAGGGGGGGCGACATCGAGATGGGATCGGCCATACATCGCTGACAATCGCACGTCTCTGGGTGTGGGGGCCTGTCGGGCCCCTCCTCGGCGATGACCGAACGATCAGGTGTCGATGCATTCCCAGAAAGATCAAGCAACGGTATAAACAGAGACCTTCGGACGTCGGCATGGATTTCTTGGGTCGGCGCTCGATCCCCCCTGCCTGGCGCGGCGCCGGAGGCGCCGCCAGTGGGGGGCTACCCCCGATCTTAGAAACCTGCGGGGATCTCAGAAAGTTCATGTAAGGAGGAGGAGATAGGTCTCTGTTTGTTCTCCTTGCGATGGTGAGATTGAGGCTCATGAGTGGGGGTCAAGGTATGGGGGGTCCTCTTCTTGCTGCTCGCTGGCCACACTATTTCGGTTGTTCTTCTCGTTCGTCCTTGCAGCTCGGCGTTTTCGGGTAGACCGCGGACGCGCGAGCTGGCAGGCCTCAGGCTGCTGATATACGCCTCGAGCGCTCGCTCCCGCGGCTTGCCCACGAAGGAGGAACAAGAACGAGGCATCTGCGCGCGCTGCGCTCTCGAGTGTCCGCACATGACATATGTGTGAGAAGCGCAGGATCAGGCTGAGGAGGAAGATGAGGCCTATAAGGGGACGAGGAGGAGGAGGAGGGGGAGGAGGAGGAGGAGGAGGAGGAGGAGGAGGAGGAGGAGGAGGAGGAGGAGGAGGAGGAGGAGGGGAGGAGGAGGAGGAGGTGGTGGAGGAGGAGGAGGAGGAGGAGGAGGAGAAGGAAGCGGGAGAGGAGGAGAGCCCCCCCCCGCCCTGACGCTGCCCCCGACCCGACCGCAACTGGTGCCGCTCCCCGCCCTGCCCCGGCTCCTGCCCCTCTTCTCACCTCCCCCCTCCAGCCACCGCTCCTCCGGCCGCCGCTCTGCCTCATGCCGCGCCGCCTGTTCGGGCTCCTCCCTCCTCCTCCCCCCCCCCCCCCCCCCCCCTCCTCCTCCTCCTCCTCCGCCTCCCTCCTCCTCCTCCTCCTCCTCTCCTCCTCCTCCTCTCCTCCTCCTCCTCCTCCTCCTCTCCTGCTCCCGCTCCTCCTCCCCCTCCTCTTTCTCTCCTCCTCCTCCTCCTCCTCTTCCTCCTCCTCCTCCTCCTCCTCCCTCCTCCCTCCTCCTCTCCCTCCTCCTCCTCCCTCCTCCCTCCTCCCTCCTCCCTCCCTCCTCCTCCTCCTCCTCCTCCTCCCTCCTCCTCCTCCTCCTCCTCTCTCTCCTCCTTCTACTCCTCCTTCTACTTCTTCCTGATCCTCCTCCTCCTAACTCTCCTCCTCCTCCACCTCCTCCTCCTCCTCCTCCTCCGCCTCCTCGTCCTCCTCCTGCTCCTGTAGGAGAAGCACACTGTCCTGGCGGAGTGGGCCCTGACAGTGCTAGGGATGCCCTCCGCTGGTTGGCTGATTGCCAGCCTGCAAGTGATTCGGCTAAGATGTGGCCCAATGGGGGACCCGAAAAGCCTGCTTAGCGCTGGTTCGCATCGTCAAATAAATGTTTAGGTGGGGCCGCGGCGCCTTGGGTGCCACGAGAGCGCCCCCCCTCGATCGGCCGACCCCCCTCCAGAGGGGCCTAAAGGTACTGGTACCGCTGCTCCAGGGGCCTCTCTGGAGGTGCTGACCAGGACTTCGAGGCGGACCCAGCCGTTGCGACGAGGGCCTCTCAGGAGGACCAGAGGGCGAAAACGATGGAATGGTAGCAGCATCGGCACCTAGTCCTCATCTGATCCTTCTCGCCCTCCTCGTCCTCCTTGCCCTCCACCACCTCCTCCTCCTCCTCGTCCTGTTCGTCTTCCTCTTATCTCTGTTGATATAGGCTTCGGTGTTCATTTGAACGCAGCTATGCCGCCCCAGGGGAGGTAGCCACTGGCTACAGCAGGCGGGCCATGGCAGGACCTGCCCGCAAAGCAGCAAGCGGGGAACAACAAGGAGAGGGCAGACGTCAAGAACGCCCTGAGGAGAGTATAGGTCCTCCAGCAGTGGGCCCTGCTCGAGCTCGAGGCGGATCGGGACGTCGACCATGACATCATGGAGCTCCTTCGACATAAACACGGCAGGCATCGAGAAGCAAGCCAAGCAGAGGCAGCTGACAAAAGCCTGCGAGCAATTCAAAGAGGCGCTGAACCGCCTCGCCACGGTCCAGGAGGAGGTCACGCGCAATAAACACAATTCGCGAGAGCGGGCTCTGTGCTCGGAGTGCGGCCCGCTACCCGCGAGTCTCGCTTTTAGGCACCCGCTCTGCAAATGCTTCATCCCACCCGTGTGTGGGCTTCCGTAGTTTCGCCGCTGACCTGGCTGCGCTTGGTCCGTGGGCTCCTCTCCACCTCCTCCGGAGCCTCCTCCTGCTCCTCCTCTTCCTCCTGGGCTCCCTCCCCTGGGAGAAACACGCTGTCCTGGTGGTCTGGGCACCGTCTTTGCATAGGAGGCCTTCCTCCTCTCCACCTCCTCCGCTCGACCTCCTCCTCTCTATCTCCCCGCGCGCGCCCAAGGAGCTCCACGGTCGGCCCGCGCCGCTGGGCGCCCGAGGGCCGGCCCGGCGATCCGCTGGGCAGCAGGCGCGCCGTCCGCGGCAGGTGCGGCAGCACCTCGGCCGGCGCGCTTGGGGCTCTCCCCCCCGGCCTCGACCGGGGGTTGCATCGTCGGACGTCGCGTGCAAGTCGGCCCAACAGCCTGACCCGCCGGCGCGCGAGCCCGTATCTGAACAACCGAACAACCAGAAGTAATGGCAAAAAGAGTCCGGAAGGTAGGATGGACAAGACACGTGCGTTTTAGTATTGATTTGTCGTGATCTCTTCTGTTCCCAAACAGTGCTTGCAACACTAAGTTTCTTACGTCGCTTCACCATCCCGGGGCCCTCGCCGCGAAATCGCCGCCGTGCCGCCCGTCGCCGTCGCCGCCATACCCGCCCGTCGCCACTGGTGCCTGCCTCCCGTCGCCGCCCGTCGCCCGCCGCCGCCCATGCCGCCCGTCGCCGTCGACTCATCGCATACATTGCACCGCATAGATTGCATTACGCTGGTTGCATCGCGTACATGGTACCGCGTAGAATGCATCACAAAACCTGCATCGCATACTTTGTCGTTTTTGTAGCAAAAAATCATTCTGCCACCCTCCCGGGAACCGATGTAAAACACGTGGGTTCTGACCCAATGTTCGTCCTACCTGCGTCATACAAACCCAGCACCGGCATCGGTCCCCCCCGTCATCCTCCACACAAAAATTCTATGCGCGCGCACTCGTTTATCACAAATCATAAGTTTCCAAGCGTCCCCTACAAAACATGAAACGAAATTCACACGCGCGCATCGTCGCGCGCGCATGCCACAAACTCTCAAAAATCCTTGGTTGTGGACGGATATCATAATCGAACGTAAAAAAAAACAGTTTCGGAACAAATATGATCCACAAAAGCGTGCGCGCGCTCTCGCGATTTCTTAGAACACCATGAGTTGTTCAACATTTTCATACAGTGCTACCAAACAGGCTCCGCGCGAGCATGTCGAAATCGTCCGAACGCCCCTCCGCGCGTGCCAAACAATACCAAGGAAGCCACTCTCACGCGTCTGCCGCGCGCGCATTTCGAATTCCTTCCAAAACATTCATCACCGACGCGAAGACGCCGTCATCGTCGTTAGCGTTACCTGCATCGGCACCGTCATCGCCACTATCATCATCATCAGCATCATCATCATCACCATCATCATCATCATCATTATCATCATCATCATCATCATCATCGTGTCTGCACCAATCGTCACCAACATCGCCACTATCATCGTCATTGTTTCTACAGGTGTCGACGTTGCCATGCTACCGCGCCCGCCCAAGCCGCCGACTCGCACTCAAGTGCCCGCTGATATGTGCCGAGCGGTCAGCAGCATCGCGGCCTCGTCGGTCGCGCCCAACTACCTGGCCGCTGCGCGCGTGCGCTGCGCGGGCTGGCGCGGCCGCAGAGATGCACCAGCCAGCGCCAAGCACTCATCGCAATCGCCGCCGCATGAGGTTTGCAACACAGGTTGCGGGTGGGTGGGTGGGATGTTTGCGCGACCAGTGGAGTGGACAACTCACTGCGAACAGAAATGAAATAATTGTTTCCTCTAAGAAAAAGAAGGTTCTACAACCGTGCATCAGGCGGTTGCGAGATCGACTTCGCATGAATTCGGGAACTTCACCCAAGCCGAAATCGAACCGACCTGCCCCCTGGCCGACCTGGAGCCTGTGCCGGCCACGCCCTTTTCCTCCTCCTCCTCCTCATCCTCCTCCATTGACGCTGCTTAGATGGTAATTTTGTCGCGTCAGCGTCGTTGAACCGACCCACATCCCCACTGGCATGGCCTTGGCCCCACTGGCCGATTGATCCCCCCAGGTGGCTTCCCTCGTTTTCGCCTTTGTGGGACCAGACTTTCGAAGCAAATCCAGCGGTGGCAACGAGGTGCCCTTGAAATACTCCTCAGGACTGAGGACTGAGGCTGAGGGAATTGGACAAATGATCTGAGGAAACGCCCACTCCGTGCCCAGGGCACGGTGGTGGATGATGCCGGGAAGCGCCTCCGGCGTGGTCTATCCCCATCTGGGGGGGGGGGGGGGGGGGCTGGTGGAGCTGAGATACGATGGCCCAGTTGGGGTGGGGAAATGAGCCTGTATCACCCCCACCCCCGCTTCTCGACCTCTCCACCCATGTCTTGCTCTCAACTTTTTCCGATCATCCTGTGGTGTTGGGTCCTAGCCTCTCTCCTTTCTTAGAGCCCCCGCGTCTCCTCCTCCTCCTCCTCCTCCTCCTCCTCCTCCGCCTCATCCAAGACAGCTCCACCTGAGTCCCCAGGGTGGCTGCGCTCGCATGCGGCTCCCGCCCATAACGATACACCCCTCACACGCTGCGTGGTCCCATAGGGAGCTCCAACTAAGGCTCCAGTGGCTGCCGTCGCATGTGGTTGCCCGCATACCTTCGACAAACCCCTCACGCGCTTCGTGGCCCCACAGGTCGCCCCATCGACTCGCATGCGGCACCCCGCCCAGTTCGACAAACAACTCACACGCTTTGTGGTCCCCTAGGAAGCCCACCTAAGGCCCCAGCGGTTGGACTCGCACGCGGTTCCCCGCCAATTTCGGCACACCCCTCACACATTCGTGGCCCCATCCAGGGGCTCCACCTAAGGCCCTCATGGCTAAGCTCGCCTGCGGTTCCCCACCCAGTTGGGCACACCCCTCACACGCTTCTTGGCCCCCCATGGAGCTTAACCTAAGGCCCCAGCGGCTGAGCTCGCATGCGGTTCCCAGCCAATGTCGGCTCACCCCTCACACGCTTTCTGGCCCCACATGGAGTCCACCTAAAGCCCCTGCGGCTGCGGTCACATGCGGTCCCCCGCCCATTTCGACAAAGCCTTCACACGCTTCGTGGCCGCAGAAGGGGCTCAACCTGCGGTCCCAATGGCTGCGCTGGTGTGCGGTTACCTTCCATCGCGACACTCCCCTCACACGGTTCGTGTCCCCATGGGTAGCCCCACCGAAAGCCCCAGTGGCCGAGCTCGCATGCGGTTCCCGCCCATTTCGGCAAACCCACGCTGTGTGGCCTCATATGGGGGCTCCACCTAAGGCCCCCGCGGCTAAGCTCAAATGCGGTTCCCTCCCATTCCGGCACACCCCTCACACGTTTCCGTTTCGTGCCCACATAGATAGCCCCGTCTAAGGCCCCAGCGGCTGAGCTCGCAAGCGGTTCCCACTCATTTCGGCAAAACCCTTCACACGCTTCGTAGACCCATGGGGAGCCCCACCGAGAGCCGCAGTGGCATCGCTCGCATGCGGCGACCCCCTTACATTTTCGGCACACCCCTCACAGGCTTCGTGGCCGCATAAGGGGCTCCACCTGCGGCCGCAGTGCCTGCGCTCGTGTGCGGTTACCTCCCATCGCGACGCTCCCCTCACGCGGTTCGTGTCCCCATAGGTAGCCCGACCTAAGTAAGGCCTCAGTGGCTGAGCCTGCATGCGGTTCCCACCCATTTCGGCAAACCCATTACACGCTTCGTGGCCCCCATTCGCTAGGCTCGCATGCGATTCCCCGCCCGCTTCGGCACACCCCTCACGCGTTTCGTGGCCCCACATGGTGCTCCACCGGAAGCCCCAGCGGTTGCACTGGCATGCGGTTCCCCGCCCGTGTCAGCACACCCCTCACACGACTTCTGGTCCCACAGGGAGTCCTGCCGAAAGCCCCGATGGTCTTGTCCGCGTGCGGTCCACGCCCAATTCGGCACACCCTTCAAACGTTTCGTGGGCTCACACGAATAAAGGGAAATTAGGACACACAAATAAATACACACAAATAAAAATAGTCCCCATATTTTCTCATATTTTCTGGGTTTTTGTCTTCCCCCCCAATTCCCATATTTTCCCATATTTTCCTGGGAATCGAGGATTAATTGTGTCTGTGTGTTTTTTCCCCTCCTGAACGAAGCTGCACCTGAAAGTAGGTGGCCGCCTTTTGGGGCCACGTGCCGCGGACGACCCCCGTCGCCGTTCGAGATCCTATGGGGCGACGAGCGCGAGCCGCGGGGACTCCTCTGCGCTCCGCCTCCCTTGCGGGCGACTGGCCTGCGGCCCGGCGGGCGCCTACAAAAAACAAGGGCTCCCCGACTCCCGATCGTTCGTCGCCCCTGCCCCGCGTGCCCTCAATTACCCTCCTCCTCCTCCTCCTCCTCCTCCTCCTCCTCCTCCTCCTCCTCCTCCTCCGCGCCCCAGTCATTCTGCAGGGCCCCCTCCTGCTTCCCACCTGACTCGCGTTGCTCGGAGATGCACACAGGATGGTCTTTCGCCCAGAGATTGGTTGGGAGGGGACGGCCAAGCCATTCTGGCTCAAAGAACAACTATCGGGGTCCAGCTCAGCCCATCATAACGAAATCCGGCAGCACACACGTATAAGCCCACCACGTGCTCGTGCAAGCTCGTGGCGCCGAGCTGGGCACGCATGTCGAAATGTGCAGGCCAAGGGCCAATCTCCACACCGCAGGAGGAAGCCCGACTGATCCTGACGACGTGCCCAACCCCCCTTGCGCAATGCACGGCCACAATAGTTGGGTAGACGTTATAGATTGCGGCAACGTGGCTAGGAGGTAGATGTTGCTGCGAATGACGTTCGGGAGGCTCTCGAACTGCACGAGACGCAGAACAGTGGGCTGCCCCCTCCCCCCCCGGGAGCCTTCGAGAACGGCGACAATTTCGCATATCGCAGCCCCCCGAAAAATGGCGCGGTCCCGCTCTGAGCCGCGTAGCACCGCACAAAGCTAGACTCCCCAGCACCTCTCGAAAGAGGCGACGCGACCGCAGATCGCAGCCCCCCAGGGATGGGGATGCTTCGCTCGGATCTGCATAGCACGACCCCCCCAGCGGCCCTTGAAAGTGGCGACGGTTTCGCAAATCGTCACCCCGCATGGATGGCGAGGTCCCGCTCTGATCTGCGTAGCACCGCATTAAGCTGCCCCCCAGCAGCCCGCGAAGGCGGCGACAACTGCGCAGATCGCAGCCCCCCCCCTGAGATGGCGAGGTCCCGCTCTGATCAGCGTAGCACCGCATGATGCTGGCCCACCCCAGCAGCCCTCAAAGGTGGCGATAGTTTCGCAGATCGCAGCCCCCCAGGAATGGCGAGGTCTAGTCCGATTCTGGGTAGGACGTCACTATGCCCCCCCCAGCAGCCCTCGAACGTGGCGACAGATTCGCAAATCGCAGCCCCCCCCCCAGGAGATGACCAGGCCAAAATATGAGTCGTGACAAGACGTTACTGTGCTTCCCCCCAAACATCCCTCACACGTGGCGAGGTCTAATCTAAATCTAAATTCTGGGTAGGACGTCACTACGCTCCCCCCCCGCAGCCCTCGAACGTGGCAAGAGATGGCGAAGTCTAATCTGACTATCGATGGGGCGCCACGATGCTGGCCCCCCAGCAGCCCTAGAACGTGACGACCGTTTCGCAGATCGCAGCCCCCCCAGCCGTGGCGAGGTCGAATCTGAGTCTGGGTAAGACGTCACTACGCTGCCCGCCCCCCGCAGCCCTCGAACGTGGCCACGGTTTTGCAGATCGCAGTTCTTAAGGGATGGCGAGGTCTAATCTGGATATGGCTAGGACGTCACTACGCTGCCCCCAGGAGCCCTCGAACGTGGCGATGGCTTCGCAGATCGCAACCCCGAGAGATGCCGAGGTCACATATAAATATGGGTAGGACGCCACACTGCTGCCCCCCCAGCAGCCATCGAACGTGGCGACGGTTTCGCGGATCGCAGCCCCCCAGAGACGGCGAGGTCTAATATGAATATGGGTGGGTGTTACTATGCTGGCCCCTAGGTAGGGATGGGTTCTTCGCGAGGCCTTTGTTCGACGCAACTTTGGAGGAGGAAGGGGAACGCTGCGGGAAATGCTACCGCGACGAATCTCAACAATGCCCCAGACTCGGAACTAGGGCAGATGGGGGAAGAGGAAGGAGAAGGAGGAGACGGAGGAGGAGGAGGAGGAAAAGGAGGAGAAGAAAAGGGAACGGCAGAGGACCACGCAAAACACCTGGAGCGGCGCCCAGGCCAACCTGCCAAAAGCGAACCGCTGCGCGCTGTGAGAATGAGCAAAACTGTAGATGTCTTTATTCCCTATGGCCTGAATGCCTACGCACATGGAATCACCGCGGGTGAGTGGTGAATTGTTCCTCATCCTCGTCACTCCTTCGCTCGTGCTTACTGGAATTCTTTGCGGGTGTCTTCTACCTAGGTTGGCCCACGCACGCGCGAGTGTCCGTCGTGGCTGTTCCCACCCTCCCTCCTCCTCCTCCTCCTCCTCCTCCTCCTCGTCAAGCTCCTCCTCCTCCTGCTCCCTTCTCCGTTCGTCACCCGCGGTGATCCCATTTGTGAGGATATTTTGGTCCTAGAGAACACAAACATCTGCAGCTCTGAAGCTTCTCCGAGCCCCTGGACCCCAAATCCTGGCAGCCTTCACCCTGGCCCGAAAGCACTAACGACGATCCACCCTGGACAACAACCTCTACCCGAGCCCCTCCTGCGCGCCCAGAGCCCGCCACGTCCCGCCCCTCGCCACGACGGGGTTGAAGAGATCGGGGGGGAACCTCTCCATCGCTCGGACGTCCATTCCCCGGGCATGCTTCGGTCTCGTGCGCGTGTCTGCTCTTCTGCGCAGCATGATCCGGGGTACTCCTCGATGGTCCTCACCGGAAGGAGGTGCACGCGTCCGAGCGATGCCGAGAAAGCGAGGACCGCTGGGACTGGAGGACATGTCGGGCGCCGCGGCCTTTCCACAGCACTCCTGGACTCTCCGCGAGAACTCAGGGAGGCTCTGGAGCGATTTATCATCAGACTGCCAGGCAACCACGAACACACACACACACAACAACAACAACAACAACAACAACAACAACAACAACAACAACAACAACAACAACAGCAGCAACAGCAACAGCAGCAACAGCAACAGCAACAGCAACAGCAACAGCAACAGCAACAGCAACAGCAACAGCAACAGCAACAGCAACAACAACAACAACAACAACAAAAACTGACGCAACTACTGGGTCTGACACTGGCGCTATTTCAATATTTGGGTCCACCCATGATATATTGGAACCATTTCGGGCCGCATTTGGTGCCGTCTTGCCGCACTTGGACATAGTATTTGGGTCCCGATCCTGGGAGGCCTGGCTGCCTCCCCCCCCCCCCCTCTTGATGAAGATGTACATGCTCCGGTGGCATGGTGGCAGGAACTGCCGCAATCAGCTGGAGTCGATCGTGGCTGGGGACTCGAAGAGGGACGGTATCGCCAAGTTCTGCATGTAAGAGACAAGCTTTGGTGGCAATTCCATGATTCATGGTTCAAGATACTTTGATTGGACGTCGGGTAACAACAGCTGGCAATACGGGAGAGTAGAAACTGATGAAGAAATGATGTGGAACCGCAGAATGGCATTATGGCTATGGAGTGGCGCGCATGTTTTCACGCTGCCACTAGCCAGACGCAGGCAAGATCTCCAAGCACACAGTGAAGGTATCCGTGGACGCGTCAACTACTTTCTTGAAATCCCACTCGTCGCTGCCTGGCGCACATTCTCGGCAAGAGATCAAATTAGCAATGGAATATCTGCACTTCACGAGAGGTAGGCAAACGTTGATCCGAATTTCACAATACTCTCAACACTTACAACAACTAAACGGTATCGGGACGAGGGTGAAATCGACTTCCGATATATTTTTGGGAGACTGACGCAGACGAGAAACTCCGTGATGGGAAACGTGCACGTGGACAACTGGTGAAAATTCAGGTGCTCCGAATTGTCGGCGGGTGGAACATGGAAACGGGACGAGGAGCTGGGGAGGAGAAGAGACAGGGATGGGATGACACTCGACGCGCATGGTGTCGCGATGCCAATGGGAATCTGCCATCCTTGCACAACTGGCCCACACTCAGCCAGTCCTTAGCTCCTTAGCCAGTCCTTTGCCAATCCTTAGCTCAGTGGCACCTGTACCGCTCATCCTTATCACGCGCGGAAGGGAAACATCGGTCTTGTCGCCTCGGGAACACGTAACCCGTGTGGGTCGACCCCTCCAAACTGGTCGTTGACCCGTTGTTTTCCGACGCGTGGACCTCAGGTGTGCACCTCTGTTCTAGTAGCCGAAATGTAATGCTCAAATACGAGTCTAGGTGATGTCGAAAACGGGTGATGAAATACAGCTCGGTCTGAATGCGAGTGGGTTTGGGCATGAATCAGTTGTCCCTAGCGGCTCCACTTTGTGACGCGCAAGTGCTATGCCTGCTACGTCGCGGTGATCATGGGGCTCTCACAAAGAGGGGTCGGGTGGGCGGAGGGGGTGGGGAAGACCCAACGCTTCCACAAGATAGGCGCGACCAGGCTCGTGTTCTACCCCCTGGAGGCTCCCCCTCTGGGGGGTCCAAATGCTATGCCTGCTGCATCAAGGTGACCACGAGGCTCTCAATACAAGTGGGGTTGGGGAAACCAAAATCCTGCGTTTCCATTGGGTCGTCCCCACAATCTGGGCCCGAACGGACACATGTCCTACCCCCCTGGCGACTTCGCCTTGGGGCGCCCACGTGGTATGCCTGCTTTATCGCGGCGGCCATGGAGCTTTCAAAGGAAAAGATCGGGGTCTCCACCAGCCAACGTTTCGCATGGGATATCCCGTCAATATGGGCGCGGCCAGATCGTTGTCTCACACCAGGCGGACCCCCTCGGGATCCACAACTGGCATGCCAGCTACATCGCTGCGGCCATGGAGGCTCTCAAACGAGAGGGGTCGGGGAAGCCAAACCCAGCGTTTGGTTCGAGAAGTCTCTACACTATGGGGCGCTGTTGAGGTTTGACGTACCTGTAGGATTGCGACTGGGTGAATGGTCACACGTGGCCGTCAGTTCGCGGATGGGTGTGGGAGTTTGGTATGTGCGTGTCGCGTTGCCACGCGGTGGGGAGATGGAGGAGTATGATAGTACTATACCCATCGGTTGAAGGAGTCTTGGGAATGTAGTGGCTGATGACCGGCGCAGTTGGGTACTCCACTGTGCCATGGTGGTACATTGTTTTGTACATAAGCCTGATGTAAGAACCAACCAAACAAAAATGAGGCCAGATGAGGCCAGTTCCGCTATAAAGTGAAAAGCAAGGGTCAGGGGCTCCATGAGGTAGTAAGCAGCCATCCTGCTTCTTAGGAACACGTCGGCAACATATCAAAGTATCCCATAGCTTCTCCCTGGTTCGCAAGCAGGACGGTTGGTAAGACACAGGACGTGGATGGAGAGATGAACCATCGGTGGATGTGGCCTTTATCCGACGCTCAGGCTCGATGGTACCTCGAAGTCTCGAGGCAAGCAAACTGGGTGGCGCTACCTTTGGCCAAAGTACCGCCGGATACGTGGCATGGCGTCCGCTATACATTCCTACGTTTACCCCCGTTTAAAGTTGAAAAAGTACTAACCTGAATGAGGAGGTGGGAAGTGAGGCGGAGCAGGCCCCCATACGTAGGATATGCTGAATACAATCAAGCATGCCCTCGCCAAGGAATCAACAACAAAACAGCATAACGCCGCTTGCCGAACCCAAAATTTCTATGGAACGACAGGGTCCTCAAGGAAACGGGTCCTGGACACAGGGCTTTAAGATTGGCGTCCCGACCAGTCCTCGACACCACCAGAGCATGCGAAGGGCCACGAGAGACTGAAAACACGGCAGAAACCTCACGATGACCCAAGAGGCACCCAAAAAACAGTCCCAAACGGCCCACGAGGACCTCCTGTAGGCGGCGCCAAGACATCCACCATACGGCCCCCAGGCACCCATTCTACAGTCAAAAGGGCGCAAGACGGTCCAAGAGAGCCTCAAGACGGCCCAAGAGAGCCCAAACACAGCCCAAAGTGATCCCCAAGACTGCCTCACAAGAGGTCAAGACAGTCGCAAGACAGCCAAAACAAGTTCCATGAGAGCTTCTCAATAGCTGCCTCCTGGAACCTTGAGGCATGATAGAATAACAAGTGCTGCGCGGCAGGGTGCATGTAATCTCCTGGGGTGCCACCTTCCCTTGCTGCGGACCGTTCCTTCCCCGCAATGGCCCCAGACGACGCCAACACCACACAAGAGAACCCTAGGGGACTCCAAAAGCTGCATCGTCACCATCATCATGTGATCTATGCACCTTGTCCGCCACAATAATCCTACTCCACCTCATTCTCTCTTCGTCATCATTATCATCTGCGTCATCATCATCGAAATCGTCATCATCACAATCATCACCATCATCATCAACATCATCATCACCACCATCAACATCATCATCAGCATCAACATCATCAGCATCATCATCCTCATCATCCGCATCCTCATCCTCATCCTCATCACAGTCATCTTCTTATTGTTCTTCTCCTTCTTCATCATCCCCATCGGTTCGAGCAGCTGCCACCGAGAATGCTGGGCTGGCACGGTGGCGGGACTTGCCGTAGGCAACTGGATCCGCCGCCCCCTTTTGATTCATCAAAGGGGTGCCTGGCGTGCTGGACCCTCTCGGTTTTGGTTTTGGTTCTTCTTCCAAAAGAACTCCCCCTGGGGCTCCGGCGCGTCCCGCCGGCCACCCTGAAGAGGTGGTTGCCATCGCCAAAAACGGCCGTTTCGCTCGGGAGATACTCACAAAATCGCGAAGATGGCCCAAGATTGCCTGCAAGATGCCTCCAAGACAACCAAGATGGCCTCCAAGACGGCTAAGATGGCCCCAAGATGCATCCAAGACGGCCCAAGATGGCCCCAATATGGTCTAAGACGGCCCAAAAGGCCTGCAAGAGGCATCCAAGACGGCCTCCAAGACGGCCCAAGAGGCCTCCAAGAGTTCAGGCCAAAATCCTTGATTTTCCGAAGGCTTTTGAAGGATTTTGACATTTGCTTCGTTTCGGCCTTCCGACGGCCCGTGACGGCCCCAGAGGCCGCCAAGGTCGCCCCAAGATCGCCCAAGAGGCCTCCAAGATGGCCCCATGACGGCCCAAGAGGCCCCCAAGACGGCCCCAAGAGGGCGCCAAGACGGCCCAAGAGGCCTCGAAGACGCCCAAGATGGCCTCTGAGACGGCCCTGGAGCACGGGCCCCAAGTCGGCACAGAAAGGCCCCCGAAACGGCTTCCGACGGCGTCCGACGGGCCAGGAGCCCACCAAGATGGCCGGAGGTGGCTCGCAGCTGGCCCAAGACGGCCCCAGAGGCCTCCAAGAGGGCCTCCAGGAAGGCCAGAAAAGGCCAAAAAGAGCGATTTCCATAGGTTTTTGAAGGATTTTGACATTTGCTTCGTTTCGGCCTTCCGACGGCCCGATACGGCCCAATAGCTCCCAAAGATCGCCCAAGGATCGCCTAAGAGGCCTCCAAAATGGCCCCAGAACGGCCCAAGAGGCGCCCAAGACGGCCCCAAGAGGCCCCCAAGACGGCCCAAGAGGCCTCCAAGACGCTCAAGATGGCCTCCAAGACGGCCCACGAGCCTTCCAAGACGTCCTCCAAGAAGGCCCGAAAGAGTCAAAATGGCCTCCAGGCGGCCAAGATGACCTTCAAGATGCCCACGTGTTCCCCGAAGGCTTTCCAAACCGATACGGGGAACACATGGTCCGATGGCTTGGCAGGTCTGGCCTAAACGTTCGGCCACATAGGCGCTTCTCAAAAGGCAGGGGGCGGCGGTGATGCGCCGTAGGCGTCTTCGATACGCTGGATACGCAGTTGCTGCCAATGTTGTGGGCTCCTGGGCGGCCCAGCGGAGTGACGTCTTAAGCAGACCAAGCCAAAAACCTGACCTCCGTGGGTGATACTAGATGCGCAGCTGTCGCCGTTTTCGTTCGTTCCTGGCAGGCCCAGCGGAGTTCTGTCTCGCGCCTCTCCAACTTGTTTTCGCGGGCCTCCTGGCGGCCCAGTGGCGTGATGCTTAGCGCACATGCACACGACATCTCGCCCTCCCGTGGTGCTGCAAAATGCGCAACCACGGCCACTTTCGTGGGCTACTGGAAGGTCCAGGGGAGTGGTGTCTTACGCAGGTCCAAGCGGGACATAACAATCAATCTCTGGGCGTTGCCAGCTGCGAACTGCGCAATTGATGCCACGTTCGTCCGGCGGGGATGTGTCTTACGCAGGGCCAAGCGAGACCCCCCGACACCCCGCCACCCTGTGTGCTGCTAGATGCGCAACTCTCGCCCCTGGGAGACCCAGCGGAACACCTGTATACGGGGGTCGAAACAAGACCTACCATTCCCTGGATGATGCCAGCTGCGCAACTGCGGCCGCTTCCATGGGCTCCTGAGAGGTCCTGCGAGAGCGGAGGGCGCGGCGCTGCACAGACCAAAATGCATACGCCCCGCCAAGGCGTCTTGGTCGTCCTCCTGCCGTCCGTCCCCATGTGTCTCGTTTCGTTTGGAGTCGATTCCACTGGGTGCACTGATCACGGGGCGTGCAAC
This sequence comes from Prorocentrum cordatum, assembly GCA_963575745.1. Lineage (NCBI taxonomy): Eukaryota > Dinophyceae > Prorocentrales > Prorocentraceae > Prorocentrum > Prorocentrum cordatum. The sequence continues at coordinate 163,350 of CAUYUJ010018170.1, read as the reverse complement.
GCCGTGGGTTCCACGTGCAGCCTGCGCAACGGACCGCACGCCATCTCGTACGCTCGTTGGTTCTGGTTGGCCTGGGCCCGTCAGTCCTGCCACTTGTTGCAGACGGGTTGTTGTGGCCCACGGCCCTGCTGCGTGCTACGGTGGGCTCTTGCTTTGGAACGAGCAATGCTGCCGCCGTCCTCACTTACCTCCTCGTCTCTCCTGCCCTTCTCCCCCGCGGAGTGACGTCTTACGCAAATCCGAACGAGACCTCGCACCCCTTGGGGTTGCCAAATGTGCCGTCGTCGCCACTTTCGTGAGCTCCCGGGAGGTGCATCGGGATCCAAACGAGATCCCGCCCCTCGAGGGGGCTGCCAAATTGTGATAGGGATGGCGCGGAGGAGGAGGAACGAGGAGGAATCTATAGAAATCCACCGCTCGGGGGACCGATCTCCCTGACCCTGACCTCAGGAGGCGGTTGACACGGCTATATTCGGAAGCCCTGGGGCCCACACACGTCCATATCCACGGCCCCCTCTGGCACAAGCAGAGCGACTCCCCAAGCGGTGGATGTGTAGAAATCCCAGATTCGGAGAAGCAAGGAAGAGACCTCCTCCTCCCCCTCCTCCTCCGCCCCCTCTTCCTGGCATGAACGAAACGGTTCCTCAGGGAAACGGGTCCTGGAACCGAGAGGCCGTCCTCGGCACCAACTCTTCATCCCGTGCCGCGTCTGTTGACGGCCATGAGGCCCGGGAGAAAGGCCCCTGGAGCCCGAGAGCGGGCAAACTCGTGAAAGACCCGTTTCCCCCAAGACCCCTTTCCTTCATGCTACGAAGGCCCAAACCTCCGATGTCTTGATATCTGTCCATGCGGGGTCTTCTTCGGACCTCTGGACCACCTTCCCTGGGGACCGGCTTTTCGCCCCGTATGGCTTGTTTTCGCCCCGTATGGCCTGTTGCCGGTCCCGAGGCCGGGCCAACGGCCACGGGCGTGGTTATTTTCCCAATGCGTTGGGAGGACCGGGGAGGGAGAAACCTCCTCCTCGTCGCCGCGGCAGCCTGTCGGCAGCTCCGCGACCCGCTTCTCGAAGAAGTCGTGGGTCACGGGGCCCCTGGGCTGCTGGCCCTCCGAGGACTCGCTGCCGACGGCGATGCGGAACTGCAATTTCGTCTGGGTCCTCTCGCGAGGCCAGCGCAACAAGACTCAGGGGGGGAAGAGGCCGCGACTGAGGTCCCGTGCGACTCTCACAGACCTATCCGCATTGCCCCGCCCGGCGCCCTCACGGATCTATCCGTAAAGATGACGCAACAGGATGGGGTCTGCGGCTCTGGTCGTGATTTGTCGCGACACTGCATTTTCGCATCGCCCGATCTGCGGATCAGATGGCAAAAGAGCCACCCTCATACTGAGCACACGTGCAAGCAACCCCTCTAAAAAACGCACCTGTTGTGAGGGAGGTGTCGGGCATGCCACAACTGTTTTTCGTAGATGCCCAAACCTGCTTGGTAGACTTCGGTCGTGAGGGTCGGGGTGGTTCTTCATCCCCCGAGAAAAGACGATGGAGCCTGCGATGGAAGAGGATGAAGCTGAGGGGAATCCAAGACCCCCGCTCGCAGCATCAAACCCGATGGAGCACGGGGGCGAGAAGGGAGGGAAGGGGGCAATAAGGAACAAACAAAAACGCATCAGGAGTAAAAGGGACCTGGCGCCTACCGAAACGCAATGAAGTGGGGCAACTTCCAAAATCTCTGCAGCTGGGGGTCCCGAAACGGTGCGGTGACAGACCATGCGGCGACGTCGAAATGTCCAACGGCCTCTCCGCACCGTCCGTCACCGCACCCCTTCGGGACCCTGCGCGCCCCAATCGCTCGAGACATCCATGGAGAATGGCCCGAGCCCCCAACGCCGTGCGATCACCGCCAGTCCCCACTGACACACCGCACGGCGTGGTCACCGCACTGTTTGGGGGTCCCCGAAACGGGGGGCAGGGGGCAGGCGCAGGAGGCGCGGGCCTGGGGCGCGCGCTTCGAGGCGCGCGTGCCGTGGCAACGATGGAAGGCAAGGAGGCGGCGGGAACCAGGAGGGCGAGAGGGAAGTTCAAGGTGGGTGGAAAGGCAAGAGGGGGCGAGGAAGCAGGGGGAGAGGACGGCAGCCTGACAACAAAAAGCGGGGCCAACCGCGCACTGCCCTCGACGGGGGAATAGGAAGAAAGAGGGGGACGGGCAGGAGGAGGGGCGCGAACCGACATGGGAAGGCGGGGCGCGATGCGGCGGGGCGAAGGCGCCGCGTCGCACGAAGCGACGTGACCCCCTCGAGGGCACGACGCGCGCACCCCCAAAATCCACGCGGCGCGCTTCTGTCCTCAATGACGGCTGGCGTTCCCCGAAACGACGCACCGGCGAATGATTTTTCGCGCGGGTGGGGAGCATATAGGGAGCCCACAAAGGATGTACGCGCCCAGCTATGTACATGAACACGGCCCCTCGATTCGCGAGACGGGCCGCGTTATACGAACATTTGTGCAATGCGTGCTCTCGAAACCAGCGTGGATTCATGTACATGTACGTCCTTCTTTCGCTCCTGAATAGCGCGTCCGTGAACCATCGAAGAACAAAGCGCCACGATTTTCCAGACTGACTGGCGTTGCACCAGCGTCCGAAACCGTTGTCGCCAACGGAGTTCCGAAGTCGCGCCATGCGTCGCCCGCACAATCTGGGAGGCCAGGATGAAGGACAGTATCGGGTCGGGCGAAAGGGGGCGATAGCAAAGGGGGGGTTTGAGAATCAGCTCACGTAGCTGATTTTCCCGGCGCCTCCCGGCGCCGGAGGCGGCTATGTATCGAGGAATGGGCCCCTCGGTGAGGCCGAAACCAGCTGCATGCAGCAAATTTCGTAACCCCCCCTTTCCCAATCCCCCCTTTTCGCCCGACCCGACAGTACAACTTCGCGGGGGGGGGTCATTTAACTTGGCAACTGGGCCTTTCTCAACAGACCGCGAGGGCGGCCCACCTGCCGAGGACACACGCTCGTGGCCACGCCGGAAAAACGGGGGTGAGCTCGAGAAAGCACGGGGCCCCGAAACGCACAGGGGCTCCGGTGGCTCGGGTCGTGCGCGACGCGCGTGCGGGCGGGGCGAGGCTGCGCCGGAGCGAGAGAACTCCGGGCCTTGTTAGCGCAAAATGCCATCACTTGTTTTTCCCCGTTGGCAAGCGGCTAGTCCCGGGTTGTCACGCGGCAGTCCCGTGGACGTTGTGGTTGTCCTGCGGTTGTCCCGTCGATCTATCCATTTCCCTATCTGTCGATCTCACTATGTATCCATCGGGGCAACCATCGCGAAAACCAGCGCGTTTGCTTGTTGCATCTTGGCCAAAATCTCGAGGTGCCGAAAGCGCTGAACGCACTTGTTTGCCAGAATCTATGGGGACAACGACCGGTACGATAAAAGGTACAACCGTCGGAGAAACCGTCGGGACAACCATCGGGGCAACCACCGGGACAACCATCGAAACAACCATGGGACAACCCTGGGACAACCGCGGGCCGAATCTGCCACCCGCCGGGAGGAGTCTTTTGCTCTGACTTCGCCCTAGCAGCGACTGGTCACTCCTCTCGCCCATGCACAACGCCCGCACACACGGAACGAACACAAGACAGAAACCGATTTCTCGGTGGGGGGTCTCCGTTACACTTCGATCTCACCCCACTCAACTTCGGATCTGCGCATATGTATTGATGGCGAGCTTGGTGAACGGAGGGTGGAACCGACACAGAGCTTAATCGCAAGACCGAAAATGAGATCGATGTAGAGATTCTTAGTGAGATCCTGACACAGGAAGATTGACTGACATTCCAGTATCATGGTCGGTGGCTGGCCAATTGCACATCGAACGCTGCGCCCACCACCTTCGCTTATCTTACAAATGCCCCTGAGCGTTGTTCACCGTTTCTAACTCGGCGTGTTGGAATTCACTGCTGTTAGCGATTTCAGGTCCCAACAAAAACCTATCAACGTTCAAACCAATGACATTTGTTTAATTTCGGGTCCGCTTTGCTATGCGTATTTATGCCTCTGGGCACGGAGTGGGCGTGTCCTCAGGTCCTTTGCCTAATCCCTGGAGCCTCAGCCCCCAGTCCTGACGAGACTTTCAAGGGCCTGGACCCCAATTCCCGAAATATGGCGGGGCTCTCGGCGTGCCCCCTGGGGTTCCCGGCATCTTGTCGCATTACCTTGTCGAGCCCACAAGGGCCTCAAAACGGGCCCAAAGGGCCCCAAGAGGCCCCCAAGACGGTCCAAGATGGTCCCGAGACGCCCCATGATCGTTCCAAGACGTCCGAGATGGCCCCAAGACAGCCCAAAACGCAGCCAAGACACCCCAAGAGGTTTTCAAGAAGCCGCCCTACAGAGCCCCGAGGAGGCTTCAAACCTGCCTCGAAGAGGCCCCCGAGAGGCACCCCGCGAGATCCCCAAGACCATCCAATAAGCTCCATACCCGCATCCCAGGCACGGTGGAGGGATGAGCCAAATGCCACTCGACCCGCCGCCCCCTGTACTCAGGCCACAAGGGGTGCTTGACGTGCCAGCTCCTGCTGCTTTGCTCCCCCATGGGGCTCCGGCCCAGCGCGCCGGCCACCTGGAATGGCCCGCCCGCTGCGCCACCAACGTCTCCCAAAACGGCCGCTTCGCTGCGAACATCTTCGAACAGATCGCGATGCTGGGGATCCGGGCCCAAGACGCCTTATGATGCGAATGAGCGTCTCGCACAAGAATCATCGAAATATGGCGATGTTGAAACAAGGCGGCCCACGAGGCCCCTGAGATGGACCCAGAACGGCCAAGCAGGCCCCCAAGACGGCCCCAATACAGCCCCAGAGGCCTCCACGACGCCCAAGATGGCGTCCAAGACGGCCCTGGAGCACCTCAAGAGGGCCCCAAGTCGGCCCAGAGAGGCCCCCAAGACGACTTCCCACGGCGTCAGACGGGCCAGAAGCCCACCAAGACGGCCCAAGATGATTCAAATGGCCTAAGACGGCCCAAGAGGCGCCCAAAAGTTCTCCAAGACGGCCGAAGAGGCATCAAAGATGGCATCCAGGAAGGCTCAACGAGGCCAGAATCATTGATTGTCCGCACGTTTTTGAAGGATTTTGGCGTTTGCTTCTTTCGGCCTCCCGCCAGCCCGAGACGGTCTACGAGCCCCCCAAGATCGCCCCAAGATCGACCACTCCAATATGGTCCCAGGACGGCCCAAGAAGCTCCAAGACGGACCCAACAGGGCCCCAGTACAGCCCAAGAGGCTTCCACGACGCCCAAGACGGCGTCCACGACCGCCCCGGAGCACCCCAAGAGGGCCCCACGTCGGCCCAGAGGGGCCCCCAAAATGGCTCCAGACGGCGCCAGACGGGCCAAGAGCCCACCAGGACGGCCCAAGATGGCTCAAAAATGGCCCAAGACGGCCCAAGGGGCCCCGAAGAGGTCAGCAAGATGGCCCAAGAGGCCTCCAAGAGGGCCTCCAGGAAGGCTCAACGAGGCTAGAATCATTGATTGTCCGCACGTGTTTGAAGGATGTTGGCAATTGCTTATTGTTGGCCGTCCGACGGCCTGAGACGGCCCATGAGCCCCCAAAGATCGCCCCAAGATCACCCAACAGGCCGCCAAGATGGTCCCAGGACGGCCGAAGAGGGCCTCAAGACGGCCCCAAGAGGGCCCCAAGACGGCCCAAGAGGCCTCCACGACGCCCAAGATGGTTCCAAGACGGCCCTGGAGCACCCTAAGAGGGCCCCAGGTCGGCCCAGAGAGGCCCCCAAGACGACTTCCGACGGCTTCAGACGGGCCAGGAATACCCTCAGACGGCCAAAGAGGCCCCCGAGAAGCCCCCAAAGGTTCCTAAGAGGCCCAAGAAGGCCCCCAAGATGCCTCCAAGAGGCTCCCAGGAAGCTCCCAGGAGGCCTCAAGTGCGCCCCAAGAGGCTCCCAAGATGCCCCCTCCTCCTCTTCCTTCTTCTCTTCCTCCTCCTCCAGAAGGAAAAGGCTTCTCCGCCTCTTCCTCCACCTCGTGATCTTCCCCGCCATCCTCCCCCGAGAGCTCCCCGAACAGTTTCCAAAACGGCTTGGGGAGCACATGTCCCGATGGCTTGGCAGAGCTTTTGTCACAACGCTCGGCAACATGCGCAATTCCAGAAGGCAGAGGGCGGTGGTCATTCGTCGTAGGCGTCATCGATGAATTAATCTCGCTGTTTGACATTGCCGTCTAAAACGTCCTCAACTCCTCCTACTTGCGCCGAGCCCTCCGTGCATTACTGTTCTGTTTCCCTCTGCTCTTCTCTGACCGTTGCTGATGGCTGGTCGCGGGACCTCCGGGCCTGTTTCGCGCCGATGCTGAGCCCGCGTTCGGGCCTCTCTTCTTTTGCGGTGCGCAGCTCTGCGCGGGGAGCGGGAGGAACGGGGGCGAGCGAGCGGGACTGAGGACGGCAGGAAATACAGGGAGCAGACTTCGACGAGAACGCACATACCGCAACATAACATATCATCCACAGCGACGTGCCTGGACACGCTGTGTAAAACGCGGCATGAAAAACGCTACAACACACTTTGCATGTTTGGCCAGCTAAACAGTTTAGCCTGTCGAGAGCTCAATGTAGAAAACGCTTATCCATCTTACTTTTCCTCTTACACACGTTTACACGGCCAGGGCGTTTTTCAGATGAACCAAGCCCATCACCCACCAACCTCATCACCCAGAGGGTGGTCGCGAGGCCGTCCTCATGTCACGAACGCTCGCGTGGTGCGCCCCCCCCGAACCCCAGGAGAGGCCAGAATCGAATCGCTGAGGCGGATCAACGATGGAAATGAATCGGATCGGCGGAAATCGGCAGCCGGGAGACATCGTATCGGCGGTAATCGGCAGGCTAGTGAAGCTTCCGTGGAGACATCGGAAACCACATCGGAGTCCGAAGGCGCATCGAATCGGAATCGGAGTCCATGGAAATCGAATCGAATCGGAGGAGCTGAAATGAGCCCTGATCGAACCCCATTTGAGCTCGCGTGCGCGTAACGGCGCCTTCATCCACTCCCGAGCCCGCGGCGTCCCCTGGCGGCCTCTGGCCACCTCTGGCAGCCAGGGCTAAAACAGCTAAACGGTGAATGTCGTTCTCATGCTGTGTGTCGTTCTTCCTCGTTGTGCCTTCGCTTCGCCTTGAATGCAAAGCAAAACGAACACAAACCGGCCCACGAGGTGGCCAACACATCGTTTAGGTCCAGCCCTGCCTGCAGCCTCCCGTCGCTCAGCGGCCCCTCGCCGTCAGGGGGGCTTCACTCCGCCCCCCCTCCGTCGCAGACCGATCGGGTCGTTAGCGCAGTCGAGACGATCGAGTCGGGCAAGGATGATGGGACGCGTCGCAGATATGGATGACTGGATGGCCGAGTGCGCCCCCATACACGCTACCCTGGCGAAATGCAGGACACGCTGAAGGCGGAAACAAAGTGCAGAAAACAGGGTGCAGAAAACATACGGAAAATAGGGTTCGGGAACGACCCGGGCTCACGTCAGAATGACCTTCAGACTCAGACGGCGAAGTGCGCTCTGGAAAGCAAGCTAGATGTGCTCGGAGTGTCAAGACAGATCCCAGACTGCGAGATCGACTCAAGCAGACAAAACTATACTTAGACCGACTGCACCGAGCGACGCCAAATTCAAGAGCATAGAAATGCCATGTACAATGCCGAATCGCATCTTTACTCTCTTCTTTGCCTCGTCGTTCGGCATAAGCGGCGCGGAGAATGGCTGGCTGTTCCCGTAAAATCCCTCTGGGCAAAGGTTGTACATGTCAACCATGAACCTCGACGTGAGGGGGCCGAGACAGAGAAGATTAACTAAGCCAAGCAATAAAGCCCCACTTAGGCACAAACACACGGAATCGTATCCCCACACGGTCTCTGTGGGCGTAGCCCCCTGACCGATGCGTCCACCGAGTGCAACAAACGTTGATGCAATCTGGAGTGCGAAGAACTCTGGGAACAACGCCGCCTGGATGGTGCTGAAAGCCTCTTTTCCTAGGTATTCGACTTCCATGCAAGTCGTATACATCTTTGGAGCATAGCGGAATAACCCAGCATTGCTGCCGAACGCGTAAGCAGAACCCAATAAGAATGACACATGGCAAACACGCTCTTGGAACGGAAACTCGTAGACACCGTAAGCGTACACCACAATGGCCACCAATATTGCTGGCAAGACGAAGAGAACCGTGGATCGGTAGTATGGGCTGGCCTCACCGAAGGTCTCTGGAATGTGCTTCTTCTGGAGCCCGTTCTCCATGCCAATTCCCACGGTGTTTGGCTGCCAGTGCGAAACCAAACTGTATATTGCACTGCCTGCCTGCACGCGAAGCGATCCCAAACTCGCTTGAGCCTAAACGGCTACGGAACCCTGGTCAATCCAGGAACATCTTGGAGAAAGGGGCACCCTTGGCGGGTCCGCGGGCGGCTCGAACAATGCCGCACGGCCGTGGCATGCACTACGACGAACCACTGGTGTGACATTAGAGCTCAAACGAATGGTTGAATTTCGAGAACAAAATTTTCAACCGACCAAAAGTCACCAAAAGGTCCGTCGAGATTTTTCTTGCCAACTAGCTCTCCAGCGCCCCGGAATTACTCTTAGCTTCCAGCAATCACTTGCTAAGGGAAGCTGTGCCAGACGAACTTCGTAATCGCCACGGCAATGAAATCTCCCCATGAAGATCATCCCGTGAGCCCCCACAAACCCACCGGAGCCTCGGAAGGTCCACAAGCACCAACACAAACTCGGGAGCGGGGGAAGCAAAACACAGTAAAGCCCCCATTCGTCCTCACCCCGCCTCCAACTCCTCCTCCTCCTCTACTTCCTCCTCCTCCTCCTCCTCCTCCTCCTCCTCTCGCTACTGCTTCTCCTCTACTTCCCCATCCTCTTCTCACTCACTTCTTCACTCGTGCGACAACGCATGTCAATCCCACGCGAGCTTACTCAGGACATAATCGAAATAGGGAGACTTACGATCGCTCCGACGAATCCGAATCCTCAGCTTTGCTCGCTTAGCTGGCTTAGACACGAAACTTCTGGACGCTAAGCATAATCCTCCTCTCTCCTCCCTCCTCTCCCCTCCCTCCTCTCTTCTCCTCTTTCTCCTCCTCCTCTTCCTCCTCCTCCTCCTTCTCCTCCCCTCTTCCCTTCACACTCCGTGTAAATGTTTGGATCAAGGCTCCGTGCGCGAGTGGCCTGCCATTTCATTATTGGCATGGTCTCTCTCCCGCACAGCTGCCCATGCGCACGGCCTCGCTAGGCACCTCCTGGCAGGCGATGACGGCCGCGTTCCGAGAGATGCACCCGAACGATATGCTACTGCCCGCCGCTGGACGAGGCCGCGCCTCATCCCCGCTGCGCAGATGCTCGGCCACGCGGCTCGAGTCGGGCGCGCGTCTCGCGCAGGTGGGGTCCGCGACTTGGCGCAGGCCTGCCGCCCAGGCCGCCTGGGGCCGTGTCAGCATCGAGACTGAAAAGGAGCACGTCTCGCGCCACGCCCCTCGTCGAACACACGCGCACACACGCGCACACACACTTTTGCGTCGGCTAGGCAGAATCACTGCGCTGGCGATGGGGCGTAAGTGGGGCACGCAAAACGCGAATTTGGCCGCGGGCACAGGGAAGGAGGAGGGTCGGGTGTTGCTAAAAGTACCCATGGCCCGCGGCCCAAGGTGCCCCCAGCTTTTCGCTCCATTTTGGAGCCCCTGGGGCCCTCTGGGCCTCGTGAGGGTTGCTGTGGAGGCCGTTTGGGCTAACCCGAGAATCCTGGGGGCACCTTACCTTGGCCCAGGGGCACTTCTAGCAACAACCGACAGGGGAGGCCGGCGCGGGCAGGAGGAAGACAAAGCCAGGCCCGCTCAAAGCGGGGCCATGCAGCGGCGGGGCAGCGCCCGGGGCGGGGGCCAGCGGCGGCGCCGCAGCTGGGGGGGTGGGCGGACCAGGCGGCTGCAAGGAGCAGGCGCCGCGCGGGCTGGGAGCACACACGCACGCACACCTCCTCGTGCTCCACCTACCTCTGCCTGCATTCCTTCTCCTCCCCCGCCTGCTCTCTGACAACCCCTCCCCTCTCGACTGGGCTGGCCCGATCCTCACCGGGTCGGTGCACATCAGCGTCACGCGGCCTTTGCCCTTCGGGCGGCTTGGGGGGGGGCGGAGCTCCTCCTCCGCCCTGCAATGGCCCCCCCCTCAAATCCACGCCAATCGAGCCCGGAGAAGGAAGGCCCCGACCGGCATCCAGGCTCCCACTCAGCACCGAGGGGCCTCAAGACGGTACAGCACGGTCCAGATAGAAGCAGCACGAAGGGCACTGGAGGCCTCCTGAGCCCACAGAAGCACGAGTGAGGGCCCCTCCCTCCCGCCTGACAAGGCTGCAAAGTGCCCCCGTAGTTGTCCCCGAGCGCTCGGGCGCATGCGCGTGGCTGGTACAACCAACGACTCCTATGGACCTTGACAGGTCATCGTGTAGACCTTGCATCTGTAATTTGAGTGACTTCTAGAGTCGCGGCCCGAATGCCCTTAATATTTCTGAATGGCTTTGGACAGGCCGTTGCAGAATTACGCGAACATCAAAACCAGCGGGCCCCTGGGACCCTACATGAGCTCAATGACTGTGAACAAACAGTTAGGGATGAAGAACTGGTCCTGGGGAAAGCTCTGGGGCCGGAGCCACCGAGATGCTCCCTCTAAGATGCTCCCACGAGGCCTCCAAGAGGTCCACGACGCAGGCACGGTGGCGGGATGTCGGAGGCCACGCCAGTAAGGAGCGTATCTACCACCGCCGAACCTCAACCAACATTTCGTGAGCACAGATTTCGATGGTCGCCGCCTCCTAGCCTGGTCAGGAGACGATACCTGATCAGATGTACACTCCTCCTCCTCCTCCTCCTCCTCCTCCTCCTCCTCCTCCTCCTCTTCCTTCTCCTCCTCCTCCGCCTCCGCCTCCACCTCCTCCTCCGCCTCCACCTCCTCCTCCTCCTCAGCCGCCGCCGCCGCCGCCTCCTCCGCCGCCGCCGCCTCCTCCGCCTCCTCCGCCTCCTCCGCCTCCTCCGCCTCCTCCTCCTCCTCCTCCTCCTCCTCCTCCTCCTCCTCCTCCTCCTCCCCCCTGGAACCTCGCTAGAAAAATAAGGCACTTCCTCCTTCCGCCCGGCAAGGCGCTGGCTCTCAAGTCCATCCACGAACGGACACTCCCGTGGGGCACGCTGCTGCCTGGCCTGCCTCTACCCATCGGTCGGAAGAGGTAGGTAGAGACACGAAGTAAGGAGGCCTTGAAAATAGATTGGGTTCCCTCCACCCCCTAAGGAGGACGGACGATCATTGAAGTAGGAAGGCGCTTACAGCAGATTGGAATGTGGGAATCC